>CM056997.1:58023336-58623336 GCA_029891345.1 Dryococelus australis | reverse complement strand
GTTTGGGCTCGCCCACCAGCACATGTGTAGTGTGGTGACGGCCTATACACAGAGCCCGCTAAGACCGAAGTAAATGCACCGTACACAAATTGCAAAATTACACAAAATACACAAAGACCCTTAAAAGATGATGTGGCATGAGATGAGTAGTCACAATAAACACACACATGTGTGAAAACAAGTTTACATGGCGCGGATGCCGCTGGATAAAGTTTGTAGCGGACCACGTGGCGCAGGTGAAATTGCAATATTTCTTTGTGAAACTGGCTAATTAAATTCCAACAAAATATTTCTCTGGTAGAGAAAATTATTCCCTTTCCGATTAAAGTGGTTACAGGCATGTAGTCTGCCTGATGGCGGAAAAAGCAAACATTAAAGTGACCGCATGGTCAAACACAAAAGCATCCATTTACGTGAAAATTACACGGAACCCTGACAAAATTTAACATAGAATCCTGAATGAAATATTGCACAAATGATATTACATAAATAAGCTCTCAAAACGCACTGATGGTGCAGACATAGACTTGGCGTCGGTTAGCCACGTTGTTGTACGTGATGATGTCGTAAAATATTCAAACATGCAAAATATCCTCAAATACATATATGAAAACGCCCTTGAAACTGCACGCAGTAATAATACAGAAATTACAATGAAACACCTTTAGCAGAAGCGGATGGGGCCTGATTCAAGTTTCGCTGGTAACATAACTTCTCCGACATATTTCTCCTCCTCCTCGATTAAGTTTAAAATACCACAAGGACGAAATAAATTACTTAAGCAGAAGCATAATGCTGGGGAAATGTCTGGCAAAACGAACGCAAGCAGCAGTTGGAGGACAGGTCGGGAACACTAAAGAAGAAGCGCGCCCCCACCCTTATCAGAACCGCAAGGGTGCCAGGCTGTCACGCCATCTGCTCACTGAAGCCCTTCCTGTCTACCCTGGAACACAAACCAGTTGTCATGTGGAGTCCAATATGTCGACATAACGGAGGGTTTTGTATGGTTTTTGTCATTAGTACCAATTTTGTGTCAATTTATTTTCACATCTTTTGTGCTGATGAGGACTATTTTTGGTACGTAATCACTCAACATAAATAGTAGTTTTGCTATCTTGTTTGTATGTACTTTTAAGATATATTCATATGAAAAAAGTATTGATGCATTTTTTCTAGATAATTTTTTCTAGATAAAACCGTAAAATAGTTTTTAGGCTAGGATAGATATTAATGGAGATATGAACGGTAATACAAAAGCTTGCAAATTGGATGTACAATGAGGGGTAGTGGAGAAAGCACCAGGGAGAGGGGTGGGGACTTTTGGTAAAATATACCTCTAATTGAGTACTTACATCTGCTAGAATTTCAGCTTGTCACTAATTTTTCCCAACATTCGAGAATTTTTCCCCTTCATTTCCCGGGACTACAAGGAAGTATCAGATTAATTAATTGCACTACATGTGCTTCTCTAAGTATGACATCAAACAGCTACATTTGTGAACATGTGACACTAGAGTCATGACATGGACTTGTAGAGGTCCCTAATGTTGTCCTGCGATAATCCATCTTATGAAGTTTGACTATTCACATGGTTTCTGCAGATTTTGAGGTGGGAGTGGAGTTGTGATAGAGAGGCCAATAACTTCCCAGACATTTTCAGTTGTGGATAGGTTTGGTGATGTGACTGGCCATAACAGAGTATCCATGGCTTAAGGCATACTTTTCAGATGTCATTGGTGTGAGGATGAGCGTTGTGCTGTTGGAATATAGGACTACTATGGGCATTCACAAACTCAAAAAGTGCCACTGATGAAGAACAACTATGATCAGACATCACACAAAATTGCACCCCACACCATGACACTAGGCTGTCTGGATGCAAGATGCATGACAACAAATTGTTCACCTTGACGTTGCACATACTGCCTCCACACATGAATGTGTTGGTCATCATTACCAACAAGACAAAATGAAATTCATTACTGAAGATTACTAGCTACCATTCTGCATGGCTCCATAACAGTCGGTCACGACACCACTGCAGTCTCTGGCAATGTTGAGGTTGACGGCGTCGGGTGAGACACGAGACGAATGATGACACAAATACTTACTGGTAATTTGGGCACCAGCAGTGCTTCCTAATCACCACACTATTGAGACTCAGGGTTCTCACGGATGCTGTGGGTTCTGTGTGTCCATCTCACCCATGCGTACTTACAAACACGTAGACAATACTAAACTTTATATTATACATCACTGGAAATAATCACTTAATAAAACATATGTGGCTAGGAAACTGTCACTACTGAATAAAAGATATAAGTTCACTGTAGACTTGTTTTTATTGTCATTATGCATACACATCAACATGCCAATGAAATGAGGTCATGACTAGCCAATTCCGCTTGGGTGCTCCCCAGCCCGCAATTAATCTAGTGCATACCTAGATGGATGATCTCACCGAGGTGCACAAAAGCACAGCCTTCACAAGGGAAGAGGGCCGACAGCCGCTAGGGTGGACTGACTGTTTTTCCCTGAAGACAGGACACTGTGAATTACAAATTAAACCCTTGATACATATTAACACGTGTGATTACTCGGCATCATTAATGCATACTCGTCGGGGCTCGCCCTCCAACACGTGCTTAGTGTGGTGACGGCCTATACACAGAGCCAGCTAGGATGAGAATAATTGCGCCGTACACTAATTACAAAATTACATAGACCTTGAATGATTCATGAGCAAGATGGGACACAATGTGAATATTCACAAAAACACACACATGTGTGAAAACAAGCTTAGATGGCACGAATGCTGCTGGATGAAGTTCGTAGCGGACCACATGGTGCAGGTGAAATTGCAATATTTCTGCGTGGAAACAGCAAATTAAAGTCAGACAAAAGATTATTCTCGCTGAAAAAATTATTCTCTTTACCATTGGAGTGGTTACAGGCGTGTAACATGCCTGATGGCGGTAAAATCAAACATTAACGTGACCGCGTGGTCAAGTACAAAAAGCATCAATTTACGTGAAAAATACGTTAAACCCTGAACAAAATTAACATAGAACCCTAAAATAAATTATTGCACATACAATGTTACATAAATAAGCTTTCAAACGCAACAATGGCATATACAAAGACGTGGCGTCGGTCGACCACGTGGTTATATGTGATGCCGTAAAATATTCAAACACAAAAAATTATCCTGAAATACATACATAAAAATAAATCTCTTAAAATTGTGTGTGGCAATAACACAGAAGTTATAATGAAATGCCATAAACATAGGCGGATGGCGCCTGATTAAAATTGCGCGGGTTGCATGATCTCTCCAACATACTTCTCCTCTTTCTGCTCAATTAAGTTAAAAATGCTGCACGGGGCGCAATAAATTAATACAGCAGAAGCATAATGCTGGGGAAAATGTCTGGCAAAAGTATATGCAAGCAAAGGTTAACTGGTAAATTAAATTAACTATGGAAACCTAAATCAATGAACAAAAGTTGTAGTGCGTACGTGACAGTGTCTTACCTTGCCAGCTCTCCTCGACAAGCGTTGCCCGGACATACCATGGCCGCCTACGGGGTTCTCATAAGCGGAAGTGCTATGCATGCTGAGTAAAATATTATATTATTGAAAATAAAATGGCACAAATTAAATTAAGTAATGTTTTGCATTTCCCTAATTTTCTTATAAATTTCAATATTATTTTAGTGTCTCTTTATGATGGCGTTCATGACGGAATATTAAGTGTTCTTAATCTCGGTGCCGCGGGCACTTTGAATTTTATAACCAAATAATTTAAAATTAGTACAAACACTTTAAAACATTTAAAGACGTATTAAAACACTGCAAAGAAACAAGAGGACACTTTTACACTGAAAATAACATTTATACGAAAGTTCAAAATGATTGGCCTCTTTGCGCACATGCGGGACATGTGACACGTGTGTGGTGAGCGCCGTCATGGGCTCTAGCGCTGCTGGCTGTTAGCTGGCGTCAATGTGGTGTTAAGGGTAGTCGTAACAGTCTAGGTGTATGTAGTCCTGCGTCATGCAGACATCTGCCAATGGTACTGGCACTCATAGGATGCTGCGGGGTTGTCATCACTGCTCACTGAATGTCGGGAATTGTGGTCGTTGGGGCACTCAAAGTGTGTGAGACAATCCATTGGTTCTTCTTCAGTGTGGTCCATAGTGGTCTCCCAGATCCTGCATATCACATGTCTGTGCCTTCTGCTATCCACTGGCACCAACAGCATACTACTTAATATCTGCATGTCCAGTTTGTCACAGAATTTGGCAAAATGACCACCTCACTTCCCGTGGCCCTACAATGTGAACCCTCTGAAGTGCTGTTGAACGTGTCTCTGAGGCCTTACACTTTGAAAGGGTGCTATTGACACAACAGCTAGAGTCAAAATGGAAAGCATGCTTTGACAATGAGTGTCTAATGTTGCAACCACTGTAACATGGTGTGGACACTGGTGAGGGGGAAGATGCACCAGATTTCGGATAAACCCTGGCTCAAAACTGAAAAGTTCAAAAATGATTTAAAAGTTCTGGAGGGCGCCAGCTCATCTATACACAGGTGAGCACGTGGACTCCTATTCTCAGGGTGGTAGCAGGTTGACAGCAACGTGGTGAACCCCTCACAAACACATGTGTAGGTAGAAAGAAGTTAAGTTCAGATACATTCAGTAAATACTTAAGCACCTAGTTACCTGGAGTGGGCCAGATCTTGAAGGTACTAATGTATGAATATTAAATAAGACAGGAATCCTCAAGAATATATATATATATATATATTGGTGAAAATGATAATACACTCGGTACATAACATACACTGATCCTAGTCTGAAATAGGCATGGCATTTAGGACTGCCATAGACCGAAGCAGCGCAAAGTACTGTTAAGCATGTGGTAGAATTTGGGTATCAAAAATTTCCAGGGCGTGAGTCTTACGGAGATGAGGATACACACACGGGAGGAGCAAACACAAGTAAAAGGTTTCGGTATGATAAAACTTACTACTGCAGCTAAGTAAGTAGACAAAAGAAATTCAAGGCGCCCGCGATGCAACACACATGTATCCTCTAGGCCCACAGAGATCAGACTGAAGATGGTGGCTGAGACATCCGGCTACTTCGCTGGAGATCTCCCACCAACATTGAGAGAGAAATTCACAGAAAGGTACAATTAACAAAAAGTACACAAATAAAAACATGCATGGAAAAATACATAGGAGACACTGTAATTAATTATGCAATATTTTCGACAAGCAATATCTGTTAGAGTTCCAGAGTCTTTCCACGTATTTAGAGTCAGAAAAAGTAATTAGTAAAACAAGCCAGAATGACCTGGCAAGCATGTGAAGGCTTATCAAAAGAATTAACATAGCAATTAATAATTACATTGACACTTTATAACAAATAATTAAATTATGAAAATAATTAAATTATGAAAATAATTTAACATAAAGCAAAGAATTTTAACTTTGGGCATGTGGCATGGTGAATGCCAGAACTGCCAGGATATTTTAAATAACATTTTAATACATTCTCAAAACTAAATAACTGCCCTTTTTAAAGAAACAAATTATGACATTAGCACTGTAAAATTAAATAAAGATTTACGAGTGTCATTAGATCGTGTTCCTTATCAAAACAAAACCCATGTGGCTTCACATTCGTAGGCTGTTTATGCCTCACTTAAGGGGAGCAAAAGGGATATAACACGTTCCCTTGTGAATTTTAGACTCTGCTTTCGGAGGCACAGTAAGAATTGCACTATACACACACTGGGCTGAGTTTACTCTTGGTAACAAGGGGTCTGGCGGGTCGTGAGCCGGTTCAGAGACCCATTCCTGCACGAACGATGTTCAGAGACCCATTCCTGCACGAACGATGACGGTGACCCATATACGAGGCACACGGATGTGCGTGCCTGGTGCACAAGCAGAGCAGCAGTGGGCTGCCTCCCAAGAGGGATAGTGAGGATAACGTCAATTGGTGTGTCACTGGTCATTTGACAGGGATGGTAGGTAATCTGTAATGTGCTGTACAGATGAGACAGTGCTAGTTTAAAGTGAAGATGATGTAGAAACTATTCCCCAAAATCTTAGGTAGGACAGTAATAGTATTCTTTTTTGGAGTGGCTGGTTCAAGTGGCACTACTCCCCTAAATGTCAATGAAACTATGGATGAGAATCTGTGCATGACCACAGAGATCTGACTTGCAAATTACCATCTCACTGTCCAAATTTCGAACATCAATATTCTCTCCAAAGGTTAGGATGCTGAGCCTAGCCAAATAGTCAAATCACAAAAGAACATGTAACACTTCCAACTAACAGATTTATTGCAGACACATGAGTGTGATGCAAATGCATCATTAAGTACACAGCACAATATAAGAATGTATCTATGTGTTTGCTTGTTGTTACAGTTGACTGCAATTGTTGGGCTGGCCAACCTGAGTAGAGTTAGATACTAGAGATTGGTAATGGCTACAGTAGACGCATGGGCTTGAGCTAATATGTTGTAGGTTTGTAAGTATGTAATAACTGACGTATGATGTGTTCCTGCACATTGGGCATGCACACTTTACTTTACAACTTTGCCCCATCTCGAAACAGCAGCGCTTACTTGGGCAAGTCATTATTAAATAGTACAATAATTACGGGCCTACAGGGTCCAGCAGCATGAATACAGGCACATGGTTACTAAATAAATTGTACTGTTCACTCAAAGCCAGCGTATGATCATCCTTAACACCAACGCGAGAATCGTATTGTTCGATAAGTTGTCGACAGCCTGCCTGAAGATCAACCAGTTCTGTGAGTTGCTACAAGGGAGCACCACCCTGCCTGTGGAACATCACAGTCTCTAGAGCCTCGTGCAGAGGTGATAGAACTGTCAATGCCTCCACCGCAAGCGATAAGCAAAAGGCCACTCGAGGACACTCGAGGAGAGGCTAGCCAACCCCACACCCATCTGAAAGCCACAAAGCTGAGATTTTCAGTGTATAAGGAAGTGTCCTTCCAGGGCTCGACATAGTTCATTGGCCCTTCAGCTTGCATAAGGCTGAGGGCAAAGGAAGGGGTAAGTGGCAACCACCCTGATTCCCAGTCTGTGAAGACTGGAGCTCTGCTCTGCTCTGCAAGGGTTCTGACCACTAGGCCATTGCCGACGCGCAACGCAGTTTAGTAGAACGTCTCCGTGGGTAATTGGTAAAACTTCCCTTCCTCTCAGTCTGCAAAGACCAGAGGTCATACCAACAGAGAGAAATCAATAGGCTCTCAATCAAGTTCGACTACCGAAGGAAGCAGGCCGGTCAAGTCTACCGGTACTGAGCCACGGTAACTGTCAACCAGCTCCAGAGAGGTATCGAAGCACGTCCCCCTGTCTCCCATACCTGCTGTGGTAGCAGGTCATGTAGACATCCCTTCTGGATCCCTGTAATTAAATTATGTGTTGATAATTGTGGTTCTTTTAGAATGCACCCCCACTACTAGCAACATCTTGCTTAGTAAGTTTTACATAATTTTTAAATTCACCTTTAGTAGGTCGCCTTCCAGAACATTAACATTAGTTAGATTTTTATCAGGAGCGCTACACATCATTTTGTTTTCATTTTTACATAATAGTAAAATGATGTATGGTAATCTGCATTTGCAAGTTATAGTTATTTTGAGTGTAACCTATTTGTTTCCCCTTTTTCTATGTTAACTTATTTTGAATTAACTCAAGTCGCATTAATTTCTCAATATTCAATTCTAGCCACAAAAGGTTAAACTGGTATCCACGTGAACCACCTTAACGGCAGACACCCTCATATTAAGAGGCTATATTGAATTCTGCCCATGGTAGATCGTCGGTGGACACCAAAAACACCACTTAGGAACTGCACCCTCTAACAAGAGTTGCAAACAACCTGGGTACTTGGTTTGAATCCCAGCTTGAATAAGGCCGGCCAAGAATTTTAAGTACTCTAGACAGATCAAACTTTTGAGGGTCACTCACCCAGGGTTTCAGAAATCTATTGCACTCCTGGTCGGTCCTAGCTTACAAAGGCCGGACAGTGGGAACTAGACGTGGAATGTACCGTTCCCTGGAAGTACACTGCATAGGGCCGAGAAAATACAGGTTTCTCTTTCACCAACTTGTCACTAAGTACAGTTTAGTTTGAGTGTTCAAACCTACCCCCAGCTTGCATAAGGCCAGAGCAGAATTTGTGCATTTTGAGCTAAGTGACCTCCAGCGAGTTTCACCTCCAGATTGCCAGGTTTCTAACAATACCTACCGTCTTAAGTCCCAGCTTGCAAAGGCTGGACTAGGGGACACAGGTACCACCCAAATTTCTGAGATGCTGCAGGTTGAATAAACTAAGGAGTAAAGCATTAAGAGCCTCAGTAACGGAAATATTATTATTAACATTGACAGAGAGTACTCATACCAATTGTGAACAATCCTTAAGTGAGGAAGAACCTGTTCATTTATTTGAACCCTATTCCGGGCCCACACTAAGCGTAGATCCCCTGGGCCAAGCTATTGTAAAGTACAGAGACAGTTTATTAGGATTAGACTGGCTGTGGTATACTATAGAAGTTTCAGACACGCCCCCTATAGAGGTAGTTGCAGAAGCCCCACCAACCACCGCTTGAACTTTGTCTCCGGCAAGTACTTTAAAGTCGACCTGCATGGTATGAACACCCTCGGGTAAGATAAGTAACCTGCACTTACCACCACAAGGTATAGGCGTCCTAAGGCGGTGCCGAATAGTCTGGACTTCGTGCCCACGCATGTCCAGACTCGTCGTACCCTCTACCAAGGCCGGGTAGATAGTAAACAATACAATCCCGTCTAAGTCCCCACTTTGATGCTACCCATGAAGCTGGTTTCACAGACTTTGACGGCCCTAACTGTAAGGAAAACCAAAGCCTCATAACAAGAGAGCTATGAGATTAAACTGACTTTAGGGATTTTCTCTCCTTCTTATGTCACTACCATTAAGCCGAAGAAAACTAAGACATAACTATCTTAACAACGTGGGAAGTACCCAGACCCAACCGGCATTTATTGTACTTTTGTGTTTTAGTACTTCCTTAAGGTTAACGATCCTTATCCTCACACGTCAGGAGGAGTACGGTAAAGTTCCTAGGTTCTCATCCAGGGGGAAAACCGTTTAAACTTTGTGTCCAATGTGGGGTCAACAAATGCAAATAGCTCAGACTTGGCAGTTGGTAACAAGCCAGCCACCTCCCACAAGCATGTGCTCATCGGATTTGATACTTTTGACAAAGGCAAACTTGGCACCTGAACGAAGTCTAATACCCCTTCTAATAACAAAGTCCAGAAATCCATGTCTGACTCTGGATGAACGTCATTTTTTGAAGCACCAATAGTATAACCCTCTATAGATTGTACTTGACTAACATCCAGGACTGCACTTGGGGAGAGTGATGAACTCCTTTTTCGCAGTTCATACCTTTAACGCAACTCCCTTTTAGAGTTTGTAGCAACTCCACAGGACTTCAGGGAGTCCTTTCTTAAACACCCTGTTGTGCTCAACATTCATAGTATCGTCATGTCTGATTCAAAGCGAAGCCAGCCTGACGCCCCTAAGATTCATACACCCATTGACGAAATACGAGAACTTAACAGATGCTCAGCAAACACATGTAACAGCACAGGTGTACATGTGATATGGTGCACGTATTGTCGAGAACAGTTTCCTTATGCTTACATAGGTGGGAAAGACATCTCACTTTACACTAACAGTCTGGAATACCATTCTGCCAACTGCCAACAAAGACAAATCACACATTACCACTGGCCGTAGTGCCAAGGAAATGGCATTAATACTATCTGCTGCATTACCTGTGCAGCCAAGTTTCACCATACTTGCACAGGACAGCCAAATGAAAGGATGTCATGCCCAGGACAGATATACCAGTGTGGAGTATGCCAGAGAAACCTGGAATATCTACCCTTAAATCCTGGAACTAGACAGAGCCTCACCGCGTTTACTTATTCAGATGAATTCCAGTTACCGGAATTCCACACGGGCACCCACATGAGGACCCGATAGCACTCCTAGGCAAATGCGAGAAAGAGATGAAGGACCACCGAATCCATACCAAGTAGTGGGTCGGAAGGGCACACAGCTAATTGCTTGGAAAAGTGAAGGGATGGTGGGTCAGTTACGGTGAATTTATCACTAAGTGGGGACAATTGCGAACTCGCCTCGCCTCCCAGTTCACGGGGAAAGAGGTTCTCGCAAACCTGATGTGGCCCTCACTGCCCTACTCGGGAGGCAGACCAATGCTGCTCGCTCGTGCACCAGCCATGCACAGCCATGCGTGAAATGCATGGGTCCTGATGTCTTTCAAGCAGAATGGTTCAATGATCTATCCCGTGATCCAAATGACTTGCCTCGCCAAGAGTAAACCAGTGCCTAAGTGGTTATTATGGTTAAATGTTGTGATCCCCCAAAAGCAGAGTCTAAAGAAAACATGGGATATTGTTATCTCCCGTTTGCTTTTCCTGTGTGAATTGTAGTTAATTAAAAAGTGCTTGGCCATGTGGCCTGCGTAGTGGAAGGAACCTACAATTGGTGACTCTCTAAAATCACTACATAATTTTTTAGTATATTTGCTGTTTCTTTTAGTTTTAAAAGGGCATATTTGTATTTCCAGTTTTATGTAACATAAAATATAATTGATCTTGGTAGTTTTGGCAGCCATCATGCCAAGCACCCAAACTTAAATTCCTACATGATTCACTAAATTAATATTTTAATTTAATGAAGTGTAATTGAAGGACTTTTTCAACGTCCAGTGTGTTGTATAGTTTTGTAACAATTTCTTATTTCTTTTGCAAGCCTGTTTAGGCTTTTTCCAGTAATTTCAATTTCCCCGACAAGCATAGCAACAGAGACACAGAATGTTTTAAATAAATAATCACATTGTCAGAATTAATGCCTTAATTCCTCAAGAGTATTTTTGCTGTGAGTGTGTCTGTTTTTGTACATGTATTAAGTGTATATGTATAAATTTGGTTTTCATTCATGCAGTTGGTAAAAGATCTCTGTTAGGTAACAACATCTCAGCATCATCCTCCTCAATCTAGTTTGGTGGGCCTAAGAGGATGCACATATTAGCATCACGGGGCAACTTCATCATCTTGCCTGGTAAAGTAGCTACAATAGTAAGTTTATATTATTTACCAGAACATTTAATTCTTTTCTTTTCTCCCCCATGCCCGCACTCTTAACTCTGTAGACTCGTGACCCCCAAGAGTTTACCGCTCGTAATTTCCACACACTAACCAGTGCTTTTATCAGTGTCGGCTGATGACGGGCCTAATACTTCCACTCCGGTTAAGAAGCCGTACACAAAAGGGTTGATACTTGTAGCTGGTACAAACACATGGTGGAAACTCAATTAATATTACCGGTGCAGGCGCGACTGCTTGATGTCTGAGTTCAGAGGCATGAACCCGTTCCACCTGTCTATCCTGCGTAGGATAGGGTGATACTATCCTCGGCCTGGCAGCAGGGTGAGCCAGGTGTTGCTCTCTACGTCTTCTCCCACTCCTTCTCTCATGAGGTATAGGGTAACAGTTCTATAAATCATGCAGTGCACTGAAACGGAAATACTAACAGTGCACCCCAATAGAGACTTGTCGGCCGACTCGATAAAGAGACCCCACTGATCCCTCACTGTAGGCGGACAGATCAGGGGCGTTGAGCCGGAGTCACGCCAAGCCTCTACTGGTTGTGCGTCCACCCAGAATACCCAGCAGCACTGCAGGTCACCGTCAGCGCGCACTAATAGTGCGAGTGGTGCGGAGCAACCCGAGTGTGTCGTGTCTCCTGGTGTGAAGGTGTTACTAGTGTTTGGGGCATTACTGTTTCTTCCCCACGACCACTAATAGTGCTGTGGGTCTACCTCCAACTGTAAATATAGATATATACCACGGAAATAAAAGTGGCAAAGTAGAAAGCAACACATGTTTATTGGAAGTTCTATACAAATGTCAAGGATTGCTGAAGGTAACTGCGTGGTTCCAGGTGTAGGTGACCTGGTTCTAAATAAACGGGAAAAGCTGATTCTAGACGAAAAATAATAGTTGCAGTTAAACTACTAACTAAAGGTGCCTAGAGGAGAAAAAGGAAGTTAAAAGAAGAAAGTTCATGTTGGTATGTCGCCAGGTTGACTGATCGTCAGCGTACGTAGTTGGTTGCCGCGAAGGCATACTTGTAGGCTTCGAACTTCTCTAGAGTTCTCGAGCACTAAGAGTGCTGTGGGTGGTGCAAGAGATGCGAAAGAATGACTCACGAGGCCAGCAGCGTCTGGACCTAAATAGTGGAAGCTTGTAAGCTGCTGGTGCGGGGAGCAGGGGAGACGTGACGTCCTCTGGCCCTGGGTGGCGTGAGAATTATCTCATCAGCGGTTCTGGCTTCATGCCTCGTCGGATCTGCTCGGTATTGCCCGAGGTCTAAGCAGCTTGTTGGCGTCGAGCAAGAGAGGGGGGAGGGAAGCAGCAGCATGCCTGCCAAGCTACGTGCCTTCAGGTGAGAAGGGAAAACACAGAAGTTCCAGTTGCCTGTAGGGGCAGACGTGTTGCTCATGTCTGTAGAGATGGAAGCAGTACTCCTACGTGATGAGTCAGAGTTGTATTATAATAGGCTTAGAAGTGGCACGCGTCAACCTCCTGCTAATTCTGAGACAGCAAACGATTGATGAAGTAGTGGAAAGGGTGCGGGATGTGGAGAGGAGCAACAGATCACAGACTCTCATAGACGGAGTGGCGCGTGCCTCGCAGATCGCAGCCTCCGGCCCTCCTTTCAGACCACCAGCTAAGCGCGGCATGCCTCCTCCTCCTGCCACCACCCTTCCTTCCTGCCGAGACTGCCTGGAGAGGCATTCCAGAGGGGATTGCCCAGCTCGACAAGGCTGGAGGAGAGAGACAACGAAAACGGAAGCGCCAGACACGCTACCTCGTGCCTGCCACATTAAGGGCCAGCCCAGCCAAATGAGACCAAGGCCAGGTTTCTGATGTTTAGAACAGAGCATTCTTCCCTGGATGAGCCCCATTTGCGATTTCTTCTAAATAATGAAATTGTTGTGGCCGTACTGGACACAGCTACCACCCGCAATTTTATTAGGAGTAATCTGCTTACGCAGCGGCAAAGAGTCAATCTAACTCCCACTAACCAGACTGTCAGAATGGCTCAGGACAATCTTCACCTTCCATTGTCCGGGAAAATAACCCAGAGCATAAGGATCCCTTCTCACACCATCCGGGTCCCCTTCTTAGCTACTCCCACCCTTGGAAAGAAGGGTGGGAGTTAGGGTGACCCTGGCTGCTGTCCCAACATGGCCTGATAGACTGTGGGCAATGGCGTATCATCCTGGGGAAAAACAGAAATTTGGTCGTCAATTGGATAGGTAACTGGTTAACACTACCCCTCTCCCTGCCCCAATCTGTCTTTTATGGCTCCGGGTAAGCACCCTCCAGCTGTCCACAACCCCCCTTAAGAAATCTCGTATTCACGCCCAACGAGCCCAATGCCAACGGATCCAACAGCACCAGGGGAACTCCTTACTTCCTCCACAAACTGCCCTGAGATTCGAGCCTCCAGCCCAAGGGAACCAGATCCTCCAACGGGTAGTATACTAGGGAACCACTCCCCTGCTTCTTGCAGGGACATCCCGGTTCAGGAATGTCAGAGAGGTATGTCCGCCTGGAGACTGCCCTCGACACCTGCCGCAAAATTCCAGCTGACATCAGTCAAGAGTATCAGGAAACCTATCATTTACGAAGTGGTACTGGGAAGCCCTCCAAACCAAAAAGTCCTGTCAGCGCCTTCCATGACCAATCAAACCAGCAAAAAGGTAGAGGCAGATGTGCACACGGATCCTCCTCGCTACCTTGGTTCCCCTTAACACACCCCTCCGCAGAGGCAAAACAAGGCGAACAGCCTGATTGCCGAGGTATAGGAGAGTGCATTGAACACCTTTGTCAACGACATTGGCAACAACCGTCACCCAACACTATATAGGAAGTTAGCAAATCCCAGGTGACCATGGCAGCTAGAGATAAGATGCAGCCTTGGCACCTTCTCCTTCTGACACCCTGGCCGTCCAAAGCCAGGATAACCTCGAGACAACCTCACTATATGGTGCACCTGTCTCCCTCATCTTCCCCTGCAAGACGGAAGAAGCAAGTATAACTGACCCGAAACTAACGTGGAGCAGTATCCACTGCCTCCTGGTTCGGTCCCTCTTATGCCACCCCCTCAAAAGAATGAACGTCCCAATGGAACGAAGGTAACGTCATGTGTCGTGCTACCACTCCTTTTCCCCCCTCAAGCTTTTGACCATGTTGAGTCAAGTACCTCGTCAGAAGTAACCTCTAGGACAACAGGAGCTGTCATCACAGAACCAAGGGCTCTCACTGCTGTTCAAGAGAAGACACCCACTCTCGCCATCCCAATTGAGCGGATGGTGGTGTCCCTGACACCCACCACGACTACCACTATGCCCATGCTTGAGGGCAACAGCAACACAGCTGACCCATCGATTCCTACCCACGGGATGACCCAGAACCTGAGGGCGAGCAGAAGTGACAACAGTGCAAGGGATTATCAAGAAACTCTCCCCCTGACTGGCTAACCGATGACCTCATCACCAGAGGTTAGCAGCAGTTCTAGAGGATTACGAGAAAGCGGCAGCCCAACCCAGGCCCCCATCCGAGACTCGAGGGATGCAACCGAGGAATGAAGAAGGGACCTACCTGCACAAGTGAGACGCACCCCTACCTTCCAGGCCGCTACCAGACAGAGTAAGAAACATTGCAACCAGTAAGCCCATACACATGTGAGTAGTACTCAAATTCTATTAAATTAAAAGGGTTGTTTGTGTACCAAAAGGTAATCCAAGAAAAGTGCATACTGCTTTTTCAGCCAGATGGAAGGCTGATTTGATCTAGCATAGTTAATTTAGTTCCCCTTTATCCAAGAAATGGGAGTGCAGAATCTCATTGCCGGAAAGTGTGGGAAATTCTGGACACCCAGCGCAGTGTCAACGACCCCGAAAATGCGGAAAAATATCCTCCAGTAGAAAGAAAAGCGAAAGAACATTGACTTTCAAAGAAAGGCTATTTAGGCTTCAGTCTAACCACGTAAGGTAATATGAGTAGGTAACATAAAGTTAATACATACATTGTTGTGTATAATTTCATTTTCATGTTAATTTAATCTGCTCATTTTTTTTTCATTTGCTGATAGTTCTAGTAGAGTAACGTAACCACCCTCCAGTACACATCCGTGTACAGCAGGATGGTTCAGGTTTGCAAGGTACGAGGCAAGGGAGAGATCCTAGTTAACATAAATTGAATTCAGAGCGGCTGGCACTGGAAGCAAAACCTAGTCATAAGCAGGACTTAAACAATGGCAGGGTGGTCAGCGTCCAAGCAACGCATGCTGGACGAGTTGAACAGTGCTCAATCTGGTCTAATCCTAAGCGACTGGCGCTGAAATGAAGACTGTTCTGGAGACGCGGCCTGCCTCTCCTTTTATACTAAACTGGGCAGCTGCCCGATGCCGATTGGCTGGCGTCACTAAGGCGAGGGGTAGTCGTAGAGCGGGAGGGGGAAGGTGGGTAGCAAATGCATGGCTTGCCTATCTGAAGTCACCGGCTGGTAAAAGAGAAGCAAAGACAAATGAAAATCATACTATTAGTGCTATCTAGCAGTGGGAAAAAGAACTAATTGTCTACGCTGCATAGTTACGGTGGGCCGGTGAATAAATCAATCTACATTGCAGACAGTACAATATCACCTTATGTCGGGATAATACAAACTTCCAAGTGCTGAGCAAAACTAACGTAAGGATGGAGCGTAAGTCATCTAACCTCCATTGTTTAAAAAGACATCATGTGTCAGAATAAATAATTTTATGTTGTTACACTGCTAAAGTTGCACCAGAATAAAAACAATAACGTGGCTAAATGCCTCGGCACTTGGTTGATGTTTGTGATGTTCTGCTGTGATAAAATCTGGTGGGTACCATATTCGTGGGTTGAGCCAATTTGCTTCTCAGCAAAGTGCTTCCTCTTTGCTGCCACGCTGGGCGACATCACATAACGGGACCCATCACATGACTAACACTACCATTCCTACCATAGCCATTAACTCATCTGCAAGAGGGAAAAAGTAGCACTGTGAATCACTTACACAGGCAAAGAATTATTCTTATTGGTAGAAACTAGTCCCGAACTTTTTCCTTGGTAAACTGCGACTATAAGAGGCGGAGATTATAAGGGATGGTTGTTACACCCATGTGCATAGGTGCACATTTACATTTATGGTGCAAACTCGATCTTAACTCTAAAATTTTATACTGAACTCGACTTGACTCGACTTTCATACAGCTTGAAACTCGACTTTACTTGAAAGTGTAATAATCAAACTCACCCATCACTAAACAAACACATACTTCCCTTCATTTGTCCATCACTTGGCGAGTGGTCTCAGTTTCTTTTCCGCCATGCAGAAAAAAACTTGTGTCCTCTATTTTTTATCTTTTTAAAATAGTTTTTACATTTGCAGTTTCACACGATACTTACTAGTAAGAAATACAAAAGTTATCTGGAGCTAGTGCTGCAACTGTGACGACCTTCAGAGATTAATGTGTGTATGTTTGTAGCACTTGGCTTCTACTGCTGCTATTGTAAACTAAAATGTCCTGAATTACTATGAAAATGGCCTTAAATTGCCGATTTCATGACTTACCACAGAAGAAATTTCACAGTTTGTTATAATTATATTTTGATTATGTACTTCTCAAGGTTACGTCAAAAAATATTTTATAGGTTCGCCTTTTCCAATTTTCAGATTTAAATAATACAGTGGACTATCGATGTCCCAAAAATAAAGAACCGATAAACCATATCCACAATTAATTTTCCACAGTTTTAGGTGAAATTCCTATATAAATAACTATACAATTAACTGCTTTTATCATTTGTTATCTGTATCATCGATTGAAGCATCTTTTGGTCCCGTTATTGAAGATTTCCAGCAATGATCGTTTTTAACTGGTTTTTTTATGCAAACATCTAATAACTGGGTGTGAAATGCATTGATCACTGCTGCGCGATACTCTTCACCAGTTTAGCTGATGGCGTGGGCAACTTGGCGGGCAAGTCTCGAATGCTACCCTTCACTTACATGAGGGGAAGGGAAGTGGTTACCTAAAAACCAGCGTGGCACACTTGCTAATCTCTTCTCTTCTTTCTGTCTCTCTCTGTCATGCACCTTTCTTCCTCTCCTTACATTCATCAAAAGGGGAGGCTGCCATCTAGCAAAAAAAAGAAAGAAAGAAAGAAAAAAAACTGCATTGTCTCCTCTGCCCTCTCTCAACCCTGCACATTTGCTTCCCCGCCTCGCATACCGACGATGGTAGAAATTTTATCAAGATCAGCCATCACCCAAAATAGTTGCAGTGCACCTATCTTCATCATTATTTCAAAGCAAATGTTTTTTTTAAGGATATATTTTAACGAGGAATTATTTTTTTGCACTGATGTTTTCTTGTGTGTTTAAAGGTCCCCCCTCCCCTCTGTAAAGTTGGTGTTCAATCGCATCTGGCATAAAATCGACATGATTTTTAAATGAAATATTAATTTAACTCAATAGTCAGCACCTTCTGAATAAAATGATATGCTCTCCCCTCATCAGCCAAAAATTGTTTGAAGATTGAGCGACTTGTATTACCAAGTGTAAAGACCATTTTCAGTAACTTTTTGCAAGGAGATCAATGTATTTATTTCAATAGACACACATCTTCTGAATAAACTAATATCCTGGAAGGAAATATCCGACACCTTTTGTCTTCAAATAATGCATAAGCACTGAGCCCAAGTGTAGCATAACTCGCACACAGGCGTAACTGTATGGGAAATACAGAGGACATATTTTTTAATTATTAATTATCGAAGACCGAGAAATCTCAAAATCACACTTTTTTAAAGTGAAATATTATTAATGACTTTGACTATATAATTGTGATACAATATGAGGATGGCATCGCCACTTAATTCTAGATTGATCAAGATGGCTTGGATTGTGCAAGCTTCAGCTATCTTCGGTGATGTTCGGGACTAGTTTCCTCCCATTACTTGACTGGCAGGGAGGGAGCTAGATATCTAGAAATCAGTGCAACGTCCTTGCACCCTCCCTCGGTGAGCCAACCTATAGCTCGTTCATGACTGGAACAGACTTTCTCTGAATCTTTCCTACTCCCACTTTTAAGCAACAGATTTAAAAAATATGTTAAAACATTCCAACTATATTCCCTCTCCGTGCTGCCAAACTAACTGTACCCGCGCCAGTCACTGTTTGTAGTACTGATGCATGCAGCTGATGACTAAGGTGTTGTTCTAAAGTCTGTTCCCATCGTAAACCGACTATATTTGGAAGGGGAGGGGTAGATTGTTTCACTCCTCTCGCAGCTGGGCTTCCCCTTTTCCATCTCGCTCGCCAAGAACACACCGGCCGGTTAGTAACCTCTCTGCATGGTATTCGCAGGGCATACCAAATTCTGTATCATATTATTTTCTTTTTCGAAAAGTTTGAGGACGGCTTGCATTGAGTGTCCGATAACAGTCTATTATATACTGTATTTTGCGATGTTATACTAATTATTTGTTTAAAGGATTGAGATGAAATGTTTTTAAATGGTCTATTTACAGTAGTAGTAATACAATTAAATTTTTTATAAATTCCCATTTTTATTGCGTTTATATTAGTTAAAACTTTATTCACAGATAATGTACAGCTCTCATTATACTACTCAACATGAAGTTTAATAAGGTTAGACGATGAATTTTACTGATGTACATGTCAAACCCTCATTTACTGAAATTCTAGATGTATGGAAATTTTTTGACAGACTCCTGAAAAACAGTAGATCAAGAGTCCAATCAACTACCTTTCTTCCATAGGATTTCTTCATTTTTGTCGCTCTGTAATTAATAAATTTGGACGCACATTTAAATTTCAACATGTGGTAATCATCCAACCTCACTATATTATGAGTAACACAATTTTCATATAAATGCAATGTTTTTCAAATAACACTGATTTTATAGTTCTTATTCACAGGTATAATTTTCTTAATCAACCTATATTCGTTGAATTTATAACAAAATTTCTACAGGAAAATAAATAATTGTGTCACTGTCTATGAGTGAGCAGCTTAGTAACATGTTTATATTAAGGTAAGTAGTACGGCTTCATGTCTCATCAACGTCCGTCATTACAAATGAAACATGTTTTGACAGTCAGGTGGAAACCACCTGGCAGTGGAAGGATAAGTAGTTTGTTTGTTTTCTGATTACTACTTCTACACTATCTGTCAAAAAATTGAATTTTATGATGAAATAGGTTATAATATACAGCAGCAGCATGTATAAGTCACTTGACAAATTTCACTAGACAGCTATGAACATTGATTTATTGTATCTCATGTAGTTACATAACCTTCCATACAAATTTGACAGAAATATTTATATAATACTTCTGTTTATTTAAAAATTTACAAATAAAAGTATTTCTTCTATTGCATTTTGTTATTTACACAATAATTTCAAATTACTTATAGGATGAAATTACTTAACTGCAAACTGACTATACTTAAGTAAATAAAGTAAAATGAGGTATCATTAATCATTAAAGTTAAAGGCAAAACTTCCCAAAAAACATGATGCAGTTACCTAGTTGGATAATGACTCATCTTAACACATCACAGAATACAAATCACTTGATGCTTGTGTGATCACCAGAGTCCTCGCACTCACGGTCACGGAAGAAGCCCTTCTCCGTCTTGCACTCTCGGATCGTGACAGTAGTAAGATTAACAGTAACATCGGTGATGAAAACCTGATCAACGACAGGGTTCCTGCGGCGCCAGTATTCTGCCCCTGGGTTCTTCAGCACTTGCCGCCTATGATCGCCCACCAACTCAATAACTGGATTCTCTGCAGCAGACACGAGTGAGATATCCACAGTAGACACCGTATCCTTGTTCTTCTCCACTGGCTGGCCAACCTCTGCAGCTTCCTTCCCTTCCTCGTTCACCTCAGGCTGAGGATCGGGCACCTCGGGAGGCTCGCACGTCTCCTCCTGCTCCTGAGCAGGTGAACCACTTACATCTGCCTGAGACTCCGTCTCCTCTACCAGTTCTTCCGATTTCACCACAGATGGAGCTATGGCAGCTATGTTTGCATCCTGCACACACAAAACACACGTATGTAAATATATGCAGTTTTATTTAAAAATATACTAATTTATTTCAATTTTAAAATGTCTTTAACCAAAATTTTTTCTCTCAAGGTAATGTATGGTTTCTTCCTGATGCCAAAAAAAAAAAAGTTTAAACAGAGTGTTGTGTAACTTTTACGTAGCAATAAACCACTTCCACTGCACTGGAAAATTCCACTTGGCATTCCATGAGCCCTATACACAAAAATTGCATTATAATTTCACTTAAGCATTGCTGTACAGTTTTACCGGAAAAAGTACACATTATGTTTGTTAAAACCAGACAAATGGTTCCCCGAAGATCAAATTCGACCTACTTCAATTGACTTTAACCACCAAAAATCAAAAATGTATTCAGTGTTCAATAATTTCTAGAGAAAAAATGTCACATTACAAATAGATATGAATTAATTTTTATATTTTGAAATCTTCAGAGAGAAATTATACGCTAGACGAATATAAAACTCCTCTCCTTATCGCCCAAAAAAGAGCCTGATCACAGCACACCAAGCGGCTTTTAACGGCAAGAATCACATTTTCACTAATCTCTTGCAGAAAAATCAGAGGATCTATTATTTAACTGTTATCTTATTATCACAGATCCATTACCTGATTTTTCGCAGGTTTTACACACACTCCACATAATGGTGGTAATATGTTGATGTCCTAATGCAGTTGCATTAAGCGTGGCTCCCTTCGCTGTCACTCTGAACATGCCATGTACCAGTAAAATGGGACCAAGCGAACTTGCCAAGGTGAATGGTGAGAAGCAGGTAGCTGATTTACACCCCCATCGGCAGCAGAGCTGCACAAGCACCCAGATCAATCGATACTGGGTTATGCCTCGCCTCGCCACACCTAGCTTTCCATTCTCTGGCAGAGCATCCGTGCACGTACACATGTAAACACACACAGAAACTGCACCTAGCTACCATAGAGTGGAGCACCCGTTAATTGTCTTGTAAATGTGCTTGTCACTGGTGTTGTCATAGTTTACCAGCATTTATTAATTATTGTTGTCTTTGTTTTCAGTAGAATAACAATGGGAAGTCTGGCACAAGGGGACAGGAAATTCAGTGCTAGTGCCGGCCGGCCACCATATTATGATGTCACCCGACCACCAACTTGGATCTGAGTGCCCTTGACATTGACCCATGACCTTGATCCCATGTCCATAACCTTGAATGATCATAAATCCAAAAAAAAAAAAAACCCAAAATCCCAAAAAATCTCAAAAATGTCAAAAAAATACATAAAAAACACTTCTTGTGCTAGATCTCTCTGCCGACCTCAACGTCGTAGCGACCTACCAGAAGCTCTTCAGTGACATTCCAGACGCTCTTCAACACAGCTCCAGCAGCTCCCGAAGATGCCGTCAACACTCTTGCATACCTGCTGGTAATGGTAATTGCTCCACCACTACCACTTCTGGTAGTGAACCTTGAAGGTCCCTTTCTGGACACACCACTCTTGGCTTACCTGCTGGTGACAGCAATCGTTTCACCACTACCACCTCTGGTAGTGGCCCTCAACGGTCCTTTCTGGATAACAGTTAGAATCAGTTATTTTCAAAGCTACCTAGCCGGATTGCCTTGTTCAGTTTAGGGTCCCACCGTGGCTGAGCGATTAGCATGCTTGCCTCCTACCAAGGCGAATCAGGTTCAATGCCGGGCCGGGTCACCGGATTTTCGCAAGTGGGAATTGTGCCGGACGATGCCGTTGGTTGGCAGGTTTTCTCGGGGATCTCCTGTTTCCCCCGCCCCTTCATTCCGGCACTGCTCCATACTCACTTCTATCACCCTCATCGGCTCTCAAGGCATCGCTGTTAAAAGCTACCCAAATCTCTTCACTCACTTGCTCAGTTTAGGACCAGGTCCTCTTCACCTGGCTTACGTAGAGTTACTTCCGTCCCACTCTGGGATAGTTAAGAGATAGTATGGGCAACCGTATTTATTCTATACAGAATATATACATATTTTCGTTTATTTCTGAGTTTTCATTTCAGATGGCAACTCTGCTAGTCCTACGTACACATCACGCCCTTCTGAGTGAAGCATGAAACTGCGAACTTACCTCAACCAGTACAAACCACAGTGACCGACTAAGGGCTCCCTCCATCAAGATGCATGTACGTCAAGACACACCCATTAAATGGCCTCCCATACTGTGCACCTGGTGTACAGTAAAGTAGAGCCTCCATCACTCTTAAGACAATCCATAAGGCAGCTAGTCAGCCATCCCAGCCTGTACTTCGTCCACCGCGCTGAACTGTCTGGGAGGGAGTATGAGTCTGATACTGGAGGTCTGATCTGCTTTGGACCCATACCCAAGTGTCATTGATGGGCAGCATGAGGTAACCCACAACTCTGTATCCTCCACACTGAACAGTGTCAGACTAAGGAGCACCGGGTATGCCTCTTGCCTATTCAACTTTGGCCTTACACATAGCTAGGTATTAGAGTCACCTGCTTCCCTCATACAAGGCCGGTATTTGTTTCTTCCCATGTGCCATAGCGGTGCTCAGCAGTAGGTCAGAAAGGCAGCTACACCTCCAAAGCCAACCAGAGTTGCAACCCAGCTCCAACTGGACTCTGCAGCATAACCCCATGAGAATGAGTTCAGACCGCCCGCCAGTTGGAGAGGCCTCACCTCCCAGCTCCTTCCCAATCCTCGTTTTCAGCCCCAGTCAAGACAGCGAGTACCCACACCCGGTCGTCACTGCCATCCGCAAGGGCGAGGACATTCCCCTCGGAATTACCAACCCCTGGTTCAGGAGCAACCGGATAAACAGCAACAGCTGATCCCAGGCCTCGACAAGCATCACCAGGTCACAGCACCAACAGCAATAGTGGTCTACAGTCGCCGCAGTTCGGTCAGTGGCCGCCCCGGCCACCATCCAGCCAGGCAAATCCATGGCAGTGTGCCAACCAATCCGCCGGACCATGAGAGCTGCACTTGACTTTGTACCAAGCAGATAGGCCATGCACTGTGCCCTCTACATCGGTCGTGTTCCGGTCCAACAGTACTATTGACAGACACTATATACAACTCATGTTCCTAACCGACACGAAACAAAACAGCCCGACCGTGATGTCGCCCTAAGCAGTCAAAGGAAGTTACGCCACTGTAGCATCTTTAAAAAAGAGCTAGGCAACCCTACACGTATTGAATTGTATATACCCATATTAGCGTTTGTGATATTTTGTGTACGTTTGGTAATATTGACATTTTAGTAAGGTAAATATGACGGCACATTTTTCAAACAGAATTGATTAAACGAATAATTTTGGTACGTTTCAAAGTTTCAGTATAGATTTACTTGTTTGGGATTTATTTTAAGTTATTTTTTAACTTAGAACTATTTTATTCACTGTGGTAGGTAAATTGTAACGTTCCAAAAAACATCGCATTGAATTTCGCTGATAAAATATTAATTTTAGGAGGTTTACTGATGGGGCTTCTGAAAAGTTGGCAAGTCTGCCATTGCATCAAAAATTGACAGCCCCACAGAGCAAATCTCAGCACTTGTAGATGCCCAGGGTATAGCAGCTTCCGTTCTACGTCAAGGACACTAGCCACTTTATTGAATGATTGAGACACCTGGGCACCATTCCCCCAAAAGGCATACGTGGTCACAATAGATGTCACATCTCTCTTATCTCTCTATACCTACTAAATTCCCCCACTCATCTGAAGTGTCTGCCATACAATATTATCTCAAGCAAATACCCCCAAACAGCAAACCTTCTAAAGCATTTCTTGTCAAACATGCCGGCCGGAGTAACCCTCAGTAACAAACACTTCAGATTACAAGATCACCACCTTCATGTCGAAGGCACAGCAATGGATACACATATGGCCCCATCCTATGCCAATCTGTTTACAGGTAGGTTGGAAGACAACTTCCTCAGTCACCAACCAAACCAACCACACTGTTGGATGCATTTCATCGATGACACTTCATGATATGGACATCTACGGAAGACTACCTAATTCACTTTCTGAACAACTAAAACACAAAGTTCACTCCAGTTCACCTTGTCATAATCCAAAACACATCCTGATTGTTGAAATGACTTTCCACAATGGCACAATTCAAACTGCTGTACACACCAAACCCACCAACAAAACGCCACCTAACCTCTGCAACAAACTGGTTCGTGTGAAGCTACAGTCCAACACAAATTCCAACCAAAATATTGCCCCCAGGGGATCCCACCCCTGCAATAGCCCATTTTGTAGCTACCGTGACATTCAGCAACCCTAAACTTCTTTCAATAGAGGACTCACTAGCCATACATAGCCCATCCAAGGCAACTATAACTGTGCCACAGAAAATATGATTTATCAGCTACAGTGCCAACATTGTAGTGCAGAATACAACGGCCTCACCACAAAGGTACTCACACACACAGAGAATGAATGACCACAGAGAAGACACTAAACAACCCACAGCTGGTCTCATCCACAACCTGCCTGACAAACCAGTTGCAGCATATGCAGCATCACACAACAAATATTTCTACTCCTGCTACAGTACCAGAGTTGTAAGTACCCTACCACCTTCAAATAATAGCTCAGAACTCAGATGCTGGGAATTAGCGTGACGCATCACAGTCCCGGCTGGTTGACTGTTCCTGTCGCTGGTTACTTACTCGACGCTAGGCGAGTCGCGTCTCAGGGTAGCTATTCGTCTCGGGGCACTGGGGCCCGCCCGGAGTACAGCACTGACCTGGTTGGCCGTCAACTTGGTACAATGTCTGATTCGGCAGGTTTCACCTTGCATGGAACTGGTTTAGGTGGTGCAGTGGGGCGGTGCGACTGTTCGGTGGGTGGCTGTACTGCCCCTGCTCCCACTACCTGGGTGGTACACCACTGAGGGGTAGTGTGTGCATGTGAGGTGCTAGGTTGTGATTCTGGTATGCTGATCGACTTCTCGCCAAACAGTACCTCTTACACTATGGGGCGATACCCTTCCACAACTTTGGTAGGTGGCTCGAACAAATCCACTGACGTGGCGGTTGTTACAGGTATGGTGAATCGTCTCAGCAGTGCAGCCTGTTCACGTGGATTCAGCAGTCCGAACCCGCTAGGAAGGATACGTAGCCCCTGTGGATTCTTTGAGATAGCCCTCACCTTCTTGGCCCATCTCTCAACTCCACCCTTATGGGTGAAAGGCATTAGGCAAAAAAGTCAGGGCTTCAGGAGGTAGGCAGTTGACATTGTGCCTGTACAAATGTGAGTGCCAATTACTGCTGCCAAGACAGCACCTTACTCTTGACTCCTCCACCGAGGTGGAGAAGGCTCGAGCTGTAAAGCGTTGGTTGCAGAAACCGCACGGTGTTGTCCCACTGGGGTTGGTTTCCCTGAACCAGGGACAGTATTCTAATGTCGTGGCTCTACCGTTCACTGTGCGGGCCAGAGAATGGGTGGCCTTCCAAGGATGTTCTGTTGTGTTGTACATGTAAGTTCGGTACATTCAAACGTGGTCTCCTACTGATTCCTTTAGCTCCAATAATGACACAAGGAAGGAACTCGGAGTGAAAGTCAAGAGATCTGGTAAGATCAGTGTTTATTGACCGTAAAGAAATTAACACAGATGGTAGAAGTACTATCTCCTAAATCCACACGGGCTAGGCAGAAGGTGAACACCCTATCGTAAACAGGGGAAGGCGCCCTGTGCAAATCTATGGGAGGAGGCAGTAGCTAGTGCGTGTTGTGTACGATAATTTCTCGAGGTGAGCCCTACTCTCTGTGTCCGTAAGTGACCGAACGTGTCTCAGTGTGGTTCTTCCTTAGGTAGCATAGGAGAGGATCTTCAGCCCCACGAGGTGAGGGGTGAAGTATTCGGAGAGGTGTGAGCCTCTACACCAATAGCTGGAGCGATGAGAGCTCAGGAGAGGAGTCAGAAGACTAGATTGAGAACTGACAATCCGGAGGTCACGATGCACTTCCTTTTATACTCCTCGGCCATCCCTTCCTTCACTGGTGTTGGGCGTCTAGAGAGGAGGTTAGCAGGTGCAAGCCCAGGGCCTAGATCCTTGGTGCGAGTGACATAATGGAAAGCAGTGGGATCTAGGCATCTTACTTGTGGTGGCATCCCGCGGCACACTGCTGTACTCGCCATGGGCCTCTTGTATGGTCCTGGTGGCTCATCCGGCAACAATAAATATTATTATTGGGACACCTGTCCCGGCCCGGTATATACAACAATCTTGCAGGCGGCGATGGCATAAACTCAACTTTGTATACAAACTGCCAGGCATGCAGTTGCACTGATGAATAGCAGTCGTTTATTAATATTGTGAAAGACGTCATGCGTCAAGCTCATCAATTCATAATAAAATTTAGGCTGCCCCTGGGCCACAACATAAAATAATCAAAGCTCCAAAACCATACTCAATAGCTATACAGACAACATTTTGATTTTTCCGCTGCATTCTAGTTTGCCAGCTGGCTGCTAGGTTCACTACTAAGAGTGCCCTTCTGCCATTTTGAAGTGCTCTACAACTCACCACATGAAGTTGACCTAGCTAGTGAAATGTCGCAACTGCGCAACCATATGAAAAATACCATTTCTTTTTGTGTGTGTACCTGTTTACAAGTACCAGACTGAGTATTTGTGCATCTGTACTTTCTTTTTATATATTATTGATACCCTATGAGCCTACTTGTCACCTTTTCTAAATTAAATATAGTTGTTATTACTACAGGTATTATTATTATTATTATTGTTATTATTATTATTATTACATAAAACAAATAAATATTTTACAGAAATTATCAAAAGGGTAATTACTTCTCCTTATATTTAGCTATCAATAATTTTGATTGGAGCTCTACATTTCAGATGGAAGACGTTAACGAAATGCTAGATTTTCTACCTAGCTATCTTCAACTATTAATAAATAAGTTTATCCCAAAAGCCAAGGCGAGGAAAAACAAATACCCAGTTTGGTTCACTCATGACATGATTAATGTGAGTTAAAAGAAAGAGCACTATAACAGATTATTTAAAAAAAACTAAAAATGATGCTAGTTAAGTAAAGAAAGATTTAGAAAGAAACAATATAAGTGAAGAAGAAGCAACAGAGAGAGAAATTTTTAAGTAAAAAGAGTTAAAAATGGAAGGATTTCAAGGCAGGAAGGAAAAGAAAACAGGCTCGAAATGATCAGAGGAGAGGAAAAAGATATACAGTGAGAAGATGAAGGAGTACTGGAGTACGAAGAAGGAACAACAAAGGATGAAGCATTGAAATTGGCTCATGGTCCTTAGAAGACCCTAATGGAAAAAGAAGATGATGCTAATTATTTATGCACGTTTCTCAGAGTTAAGAAAAATCATCAAAGAAAAAAATCAAACGTGCAAAACTTGGCAACCAAAAATAAACAATAATCTGAAAAGTAACCCAAAGAAATTCTGAAACTACGCCAAACTGATGAAAAAAGGTTATAAAGAACCCCTTATAGCCACTGTTGACAATAATATGATTTGATATCCCGATCAATTAGCAAATATCTTTACTATGCATTTTACCAAAGGTTATGTACAAGCTCACATTAACCATTATGCACAATCAAATACATATATAAATAACCTAAATATAGGCACTCCCATTATCTCTCAGGGCTTAGTTCTTTAGGCCATTAAAAAGCTCAAAAGCAGTACGGCCACCGCCTGGGACATCCAAAATTTCATAACTAAGGGGTGTGCAAATATCCTCACCCCAATTTTAACACATGTTTTCAATCACAGTCTGTCTACTGGCCTATATCGGAATATTTGGAAACGTGCAGTTGTCATGCCTATTTTCAAAAAGGGATAAGTACAAAGTAAATAATTACAAACCTATATCTCTATACTGCGAATTTTTCAAAGTTTTCAAGAAAGTAATTCATAAACATTTAGCCTTTGCTACCAAAAAATTACTAACAGAATGTCAATATGGCTACCAAATTGGTAAAACAACAGCTACTAATTTATTTAATTTTGTCGACGATCTTTATTCGAATATTACTACAAGAAAACAAATAGACGTTATTTATTTCGATCTTCAAAAAGCTTTTGACACATGTCAACATCAAATTATTATACAAAAACTACAATGATTTGTGCTATACCTTTCATATTTAAATTGGTTCTCTAATTATTTTGATAAACTACATACAAGTAGTTAAAATATAAAAATCCCTTTCTACTCCTCACGCTGTTTCCTCTGGTGGCAAGACACATCCGCGTGTTGCATCATTTGATGAAACCTAGTGTATTGATGTCACAGTAGGCCGACATGACAGTCCGCACGTGCATTGTAATACTCTGATTTCGAGAGTCACATCAACGTTCACAAGCTATTTTTAGACATTACCAAACTTTGTGAAGCCACAATTGGAACACGTTTACATGATGCAATATTTCAGGCACATAAATATGGTTAGAGCGACTTTCTCATCATCACAAGTATCACAGTTTCTTCGTCGTCGTGGTGCATTCAACAGTTGTCAGCAGAATAGCTTTCGGCGAGAGACCATGTCACTTGCACCGACACGCGCCAGCAACTTTAACCTTCTGTCTTAATTTCGGACATTGTTCTAATCTATTAAATTTATTTTCCGCCTGTGCGAGGAGTCGTTAGGGTGCTGGGAGAGAAATGTATTGATTCTCCCGTCTTCATAATTATCAAGTCTTGAAGTGAGAAGTTTTGTGAAGGCGACCATTCTGTCTCTCGAATTTTCTTTTTTGACTATTGCAACTGTCAACTGTTTTTATTTGCCGATGTTTGGAAGAGACGGCAATAAACTTTATAATGAACAGTATAATCATCTTTTTTTACTCTATGGTTTTAATCAACAGACTTTGCAACCGTTTATTAATTCAGCGTCTCAAACTTTAACTGAACTAGTCGAGCTAGTGTTTGCTGCAGACTCCTAAGAGTATTCGTTTAGTAACCACTACAAGTGTCAACCGAGAGAAGAGACACAATTGTCGACCAACGTGGCAGCAGGAAACATTATACAATGACTGTGCAATGTTACAAAGTGATAATTTAGCTATAAATAATTGGTGTAATGAAAATATTATGCAACTCGATATAAATAAAACTCTTCATACCTCTTTCTCATGTAAAACAAACTCCATATTCCATAAATATTATGTTAATACGATATTAATTAATACAGTATAACACAAGCAAGACCTTGGTGACATTTTATATACTAAACTTTAATTATGTACATGTTGATAATTTATTATGTAACATTAGCTTACATTACGGTAAAATAAATTTATTACTCTTTTCGTTACATTGCCAGATTCCTTTTTATGCCTTTACAATGCTCTAGTAAGATCTAGATCATAATATTGTTCAATGATCTGGAATTATATCATGGTAACAGATTCTAATAGATTGGAAAACATACAAAATATATAATGTAAAGAAATATATAATCAGGGATATCAAAATATCAATTTTTCTCAATTCCGATTCCAACTGCAAAACCTTTAACTCGATTCCAACTTGATTCTGATACCATAAATTAAGATATAGTGATTATAAACATATGCTTACAGTCAATGTATTCTTTAGAATATTTTGTTTCATAGGTCAAATTAGACAGACACAAATATGAAGACAATTACAGGAAAGACTTTCTGGTCTGCTAAGTAAGTTAATTTCCTATACATATTTATGTAACATTCAGACTTATCTTAATTAGGCCTAACAAGTTCATATCAGTATTTTCGAAAAATTTATAATGTTAACCGATATGTGCACAAATATTGTTGCTATTCAGTAACGAAACTGAAATACAAGTAACCTTTCATTTAGCATTGATAAATGAAAATGCTTCTACTGGACATTTTAGTTGCAAGAACACTGGATGACTTGCTGCTACAAACATCTTTGCCCAAAAGATTTTCAGAAACATCATTATTAGCAATTTTCTTGTACTCACCGTGTTTACTTAAGTGTTTTCTCATGTTATTAGTTACTCATAAAATTTTTGCCGAGCATAAACTTTAAAATGCCTAACTTTCATCATTTACATCAACTGAAAATAATTCCAAGTATCGCTAGACATTGAAAACCTTAACACTATCGACGTGCACAATTTTAAAAGAAGAAGAAGAAGAATTGGTAAAGATAAACACAGAAAAAAAAATGCTTTCAATCTTGACTACCTCAAAAACGAAAATGTCACAAAAAGGAAATATATATATGGTACGAAATATGTACCTATTATTTATCTACACATTAACTTTTTTTATTATCCCAGTGTTATTTTGATGGATAATTTTTTATTATTTACATTAACATTTTGAACTAGTTGAAAAAAAAAATTCCATAAAAAAGATGTCTTTGGTGTGGCAACGTTGCGCGGCAAACCAGTCAACAAAGTATGGCACCACTGCTGCCAGTGCCTACTGCTTACATTCCGCACATTACTAACATGTGCTGCAGACACACAAAATGTGGCGCTTCCCACACAATAAATGCGTTTTTCACCTGTTTATAAATAAATCAGTTTCCATCTCACATAGCACATGCAGTTTGACGGTTGCTTAAATTTGTGGGCGTACATATGTTGTGTGTAATTTACGATGTCAAATCCTGCATTGGAACAATTCCTCGTTACAGTGGGTAACGAGTTTAGTATGCCATTGCTACATGGTAAAACGGTAAAAGCAGAGGACAGTGAGTGAGAGTGTGTTTGAAAATTAATTCAAATTTTATCATACATTTGATAAATGTGGATCTGTAGACCATAACTTTATGGCAAACTCATATAATATGATGCCTATTGTGTCATGTTTCATTTATAACACATCTTCATTGTCCGTGGGTCGGTGCAGTGATAAGCAAGAACATAATTGGAAAATTAAAGACAAATCTCTTTAACCATTGAAAACTTAATAGGGTTTAATGTTTTAAGGCTCACGAAAATATAGGCAGTTTATAAGTTATGTAAGAAAATTTGTAGCTAGGCATGTTAACGGTAAGTATATTTCCCTACTAGATTCTTTAGTGTCATTTGTATTGACAATATTAATATTATCTTAATTCTTTCATAGTCAAAGCATCATTGAATGCAATTTTTAGTGTCGGGAATAAATCATTTTTACAACAGATATTAAAAACAAATATTTGAATATTGACAGTAGCAGACATTTTCAGCTTTAATAAATAGGAATTTTGCTGGGGCCGGGAAAATAATATGTTAATTCCGCTCAGTCAACACATGCGAGTTTGGTACAGGTTCAGCCTATTTGGAAAACAAAACAATTTTCGCTGTGCAACATAACCTCAAAAATTCATGTGAAGGTGGACAAGGATATATAGTAATTAACAGTTCAATTCTCGATTCTTCGATACCTGTAATAATTGAGGGTATCGAGGAATCGACTCTGATATTCCTATATACAGAGTGAGTAATCAGCTCTGCGACAAATGGCGAGAGGACGTTCCTTGCAAAATTTCAGTTAGATGTCCTGACAACGAACGCCAGGAAACCCTTGTGAAGATGGGGTTGCAATTATGAACTTTATTTAATTACACTGAAACCATGTGATATTACGGGCGTATTTCTGTAGGCATGCCAAACAATTCAGTCACTGTAACATGCAAGTATCCATGTTGACCTACCGCATACCCTACATAGTAAACTGGGGGTTACCACCCCTTCAAATAGTGAAAAAAGGTTCTTCATTCATCGTTACGTATTTAATATCTTGGAGGTCTGTTTTCTCTTAAACCATTTGTCAGAGGTTTTCTTATCAAGAGGACTTGTTTTCAAGTCCTGCAATGGTAATTCATAGGCCATGATCATAATTTACGTGACAATGTATGACAACCCTTTTTTCACTGAGGTGGTCGCCATGTAAATTATGGTGCGGGTACAGTACCCGCTACCGCCACTTTTTTTACTAGGTATACATACAGCTAATGGCTATAGTGTTTTTTCAAAGGTTGATTTTCATAAGTCTGTTCCAATTGTGAATGGGCTATGTGTTTGTTTCAGACATATCTAATATTATATTGTATCTCTCTTCTAAATTTAATTATGTTTTATTATATGAATATTTCATTATGTGTTTTTTAATTGTTTTTGTCTCTGTATGTAATGTGCCTCCCTGTCAATGGTCCTGTACTGTTGAAAGGCACACTAATCTCTCGTAAATAAATAAATAAAAATTATTATTATCACTATTACTGCTACTACTACTACAGAAAAACTTCAAGGAATATTTAGAAGGTCTGAAAAAATAATGCTTATTAACCACAAAAACTTCTTAAAAGGGTCAAATTACACGTGTGTGTAGACAAGGTGCTAAATTATTCCACTTATTAAGCAAGAAACTTCTTAACAGGGTTTCACTGTATTATTATTTCTACTACTACAACCAGTGCCATTTCCAGTATATACATAATTGGGTTGACAGATAAAATGCTGCCATCTCCTTCAGCCTCTATTCCTCAATCTTTACTCTGTCCTAGTCTTACCTTTTTCCTACATTTTCTTTTCCTCATCTCTTCCCTGGATTCTCAACCCTATGTACTTTTTTTGTACCATCTCACTTGTATTTCCTGTACTGCAGTTATACTCTGTATCACTTTCTCTAACAAAATTACTCCTTAATCTATTTCTTTTGGTCACTGATAGCATACTCCTGAAAATTCTCTCCTAATGCCTCCTCTTTCTTGGTGTCTTGCCCAGATGTCATAAATGCATAGTAGCAATGACTTAGTTCTTGACAAGGCACCGCCTTGCAGACTTGTCTGGGGTACCTACCAGGTCTGGAGCAGGCTGGCTGGGAGGTATGGCCGAGATGGAAGGTGTTCCATCAGGCCGGGGACTCATGGGTGCAAGTGCGGGTGGTGGTGATGGGATGGGGGAGGGAGGTTTGCCACTAGCCACAGGCTCCTCCTTCCCCTCCATGCCATCTGCCCCTGACTTGCAGCTGGATGTGGAAGTTCGCCTTATCATAGGTTCCACCACTGCCTACACACAAAAATAAACATTGTTAACTCAAGCGATAAATCTCCTATCTAAACATTACAAATTTGATAAGAAATTGAATTAATTTTCTGACACAAATATTAAAAACCATTCACACAAAGCTGTAAATAATTTGTAATGCAGAGCTCTTACAAACAATTAAAATTACAGCTGACATTGTGTGAGCATGAGGCATTCAAACTTTATTTTATGTATTTCTGTATTTTACATCATGCTCCTAAAAAATTTAATTCATAAGCCAAATAAATTTTCTTCCATTTATATTTCACTGCCTTTTAGAATATATTTATTTGTGGTCCCTAAAAAGTCTAAAATAGTGATGATAAAGATTATAACTAAAGCTGCCAGAATACCTGTGAAATTTAGTAGGGATGGGCCGATGCCGATACCCATTAACCGGCCGATACCATGACCGTCGGCATTGGAAAATTATTTGCCGATTATTATTCACAGATTAGTAGCACTAATTTATTTAACACAGTGTTAAATACACCAGCATGCTAAATCTCGTAAAGTATTAATTTACAGCATCCTTGGGAAGGAGACATTCGTGGTCGAGCTTACCCTGGTGTTTGATTCCCCTAGTCCAATTAAGGTCTTCCACCTAAACAGTGTCACCCCAACTCTTCCAGTGTGGAAAGGTCCACGATCCACCCCGGCAATCAATTTAGTCAATCTATACACACTCCGGGAGAGCACCAAGAGTTAAACCAATAGGAGGGAATAAGTGGTTACACATTTGATAGTTTCACCTCGTAGAGGTAGAAACCCAGAGTAGCCACCCCAGTAGTAAAGAAAAAGGGGCATATTTTATTTGAGGAATAATAAAAAACATAATCCACTAAATTCGCGTCAGTATATTTTAATGATTGTTGTATTGTGGCTTAAGTTGTAAAAAAATTTGTATGCAGAAATTTATGGGCCTAACAGAAGGCAGATAATGGTACTTCGTTTTTTTTTTTTAAACCATCTTTCTATGGAGGCTGCTGAATACAGTTGTTATAATTTGTATACTGAATTTATAGGGCCCAATAAAACAGCCAATATTGATTGAAATGTAAACTAATGTTGCTAGAGTGACATATGTGATTGATTTATCTGTTTTGAAAGGGCTGTTTGATTATTCTAGCCTTGTATTCACATGAAATTAATCAATTGTGTCATCTGATCTTGTATATATTTTCTTATTTCAATTAAAAAAAACTTGTATCACACAAACACATTAAAGAATGGTATTATTCATCCTTCTGTTTTACGTTTGCCAGATTTTAGCAAGGCATTTATCCTTCAAACTGATGCTTTGAGTCAGGCGATATGAGCTGTCTTGGCTCAGAAGATTGATGGCTGTCATCAGTCGATTGACTGTCTTTGCATCACAAACTTTTACTCCCAAGAGAAAAAGTCTTCAACTATATATTAGCTGAAATGTTTGGCAGTAGTTTTTCCCATAGGCAAATTTAGGCAATATTTGGAACATGTGGAATTTCTTCTCGAAACCAACAATCAGGCTTTGTTGTGGCATTTGGCGCATACACGCCAAATTGGAAAAATTGGCCTTTGGGTAGTTAGAATTTCTTCTTTAAAATTCTGAATGCACCAAATAAAAGGAACTCAAAATGTAGTTGCAGATGCTCTCACGTATGTTCGACTGTACCAATGTGAAATCTGAAGTACTTCCAAACTGTAATGTTTTATCTATCAGAATCAAACAATTGTGTAAACATTTATATGCGTAATAATTTTGTTTAAAATAAAAACCATATATAAAACACTTAAACTTCTATCCTGGAAGATATGTAATAAAAATTTATAAAAATTGTTGCCATGCTTAAAATTTGGCTGACAAAGCAGAATAGTTTGATGCTTTATTATTTATGTTTGTAGCAACATAAAAGCATTTTCATTTTATGGCAATGTAGTTAAATATAATTTTCCTTTATACGGTATGTGTAATTTATGTAAAAATACTAACACCTCTCACAATTCAAATTTTAATTCTTTAAATTGGAAATAATATTTATTATTACCTTGTCTCAACTTTGTAAAAAGTCTTGAAAAATTAATTACATACAGGAATTATTAGCTGTTTTTCTAATCCTAGTACCCGTGAGCAATTAATTATTTTGCTCCAGGCATTATTATGTCATTCCACGAAACTCTGTGATATGTTATTGCAGTAGTTTATTTTTAAATCATTAATGAGAAATATAGTACTGCATAAAAGGTAAAATGTATCAGTAATTTTTCAGTAAAATTTTGAAAGCATTTGGTAGCATCGTTTGTCATTGAAGAGTTTAATTTTGAGAATTTTCTTGTTGCACGACAGAAGTTACTACTTTCTTCCAGCATATGGCTCAGAAAACCTCTGGTAACGGTCGCACCTAGTGCTTTTCTCTAGCTGCGTGACTATGCGCCTATTCCTTGTTGAAGACTTACAATGTGTGGAATTATCCTCATTACCAATCCATTACGATAACGAGTTATGCTAGGCCTGTACTTATGATACCACTGTCAAAAAATATTCTCGCCCCCTATGTTCAATCAAGCCAGGCTAAAAAAGGTACGAAACATGGGAGAGATGGCACAATCACGTTCTCAACAACAGACTCGGAACAAAATACGTGACTTACTGCTTGAACTCACTTATTTTTTAATAACACGCTATTATCAAATGCAAAGCAATGGAGTGCAAATACTGTAAATATACAATTTAATTTGACTGCAAAATTTTTTTCAGGTGTATGTAAGTTTCTACTTACTTAAACCTATTCTGTTATGTTATGCCTCTACACTAAAAAAGAAAAAGTAATATAGAATTTATAACGTTGATTTGAGATTACCAGGCATCAATATGGCATGTATATTTTCAGTGACGATATCCAGTGCACTAAATTTAGTTGACTGGGCTTATGCTCGAATGTTTTCATACAGTTAACAAAGAAACATACAAAAATGCATAATGAATTAGTAATTAAGTGGTACCAAAAGATTCATGCAGTAAATTTGCTCATTTCTTGACCTTGGATACAAAAAAAAAAACTCTCATAACCTAGCAATATGCCAATATGTGTGCTTACAATTTTTTGTATGTACCTATAAAAATTGTTGCTAAGTAAACGTTAATAAGAATTTGATAAAGAACACTTTTTTTATACAAATTATTGACTATCATCCCCTTATTATGGAATTATAAATTTTAGGATGCTAACATATTTTCCATGATTTTTTATAAAGCATGGTCATATAGCTCATTAACTAAAGTGCTTTTCACAAACTGCATCATGATAATGTATACATAAACAACCACACACCCCTACCTGTGGTATGTCTGGAAGTGCTGGGGAACCAGGCGACTTAAGGGGTATTAGACGGGGCATCTTGGTAGGCGGCGGACTGCTGGAAGGGCTGGTTGTGATGGTCACCCCTATCTTCCCTGACTCCTCGGACAACACCTCTGCCTTGCGCTTGGACCCAGGACCCTCATCCTGACTCACACTCTGAGCCTCCTGGCCTTCCTCCTTCTCCTGGGCTTTACCAATGGGTTCAGATTGTGGTGGTGGTGGTGGTGGTGGTAGTGGTGGTGGTGGTGGGGATGGCTGCGGTGGGGGTGGGGGTGTAGCCGCCCGCTCCTCCTCAAATGCTATCGCAAAGCAAACACCAGTTATAGGCTATTCATGGAAAAATGAGCACTTTTGAAAGCACTCTCCTTTGGAATAATTGTCAATAAATATGTTTTATTTTAGCCATAGATGTAAACTTCCAAGTGTGGTGGAATATACACACTGTGTTTATTACTTACACAGTAATATTTATTTAAAAAGATAGTTAAAGGATAAAAAATGGCTGAAAGAAAGAAGTAACTAGGGCCTGAAAAGTGCTCACTTTACCGTGAACGGCCTATACCCATATTCCACTTGAAATACTGTTACAGGTTATTTTGAGGCATGGCTGCATTGCAGTGAAGGAAATACACCACTTACTACTGCTGCCTATTGGGAGATTGGCCGAGAGCAAGGCTAGGGCATTACATGTTAAATGTTTTTCGATGTAATTCGGTTACCTTTTGTTACATCTTTTCAAACAAAAATTTCTTTGTGAACTTTGAAAAGGAGAACATTGTTATAAGAAATAAAGTAGGATAAAGCAACAAAAAGTTTGTGTTTCTGAATGTTTCTTGTGTGATTAAATTCTTATTTACCCATACTTTTCAGGACATTACAATGTTTGTAATGGCGTGTGACATCTTTTCAACATCAGTGCGAACCACTTAGCTGTACATATCAACGGAGTTTGATTGGCAATTCAAACTACTTTACATCAAGAACTTGTACTGTTTGGCCAACCGTAAAAGATGCACGCTCCAAGCCCGAAGAATTGTAATGTTCACCAGCCAAGCCACCGAGACTATGCATCAAGGTCACCTAGTACTATAGCACACCTCAGGATGGCACTATGCACCCTGGTGTACAGAACGATAGAGCCCCGACACTAGGTAGTCATCCTCTTGGGATTGGATTGTCGGTCTGGGGTTTGCTCTTTCCACCGTGCTTCTGGTGCCGGAAGGAGTACTTCCTCAGGTCCGAGGGGACTGACCCTTCAGAGGAACTCATCCACATATTGGGACAGTCAGCCGGAGTGTAACCTGACTCTCAGTGTCCACCGCACTTCTGATTCCGGATACCGAGATAGGTGGCGACTTTGACCTGGCCGTTGTGGTAATTCGAAGTACACCTGAGTAGGAACAGCATTACCTGCTCCACCTCCATTAGTCTAGTATTTGTGTGATTCTTTCCTCATGCCTTTCTCCCATCAAAGTGTTATCCGTAAGAGGATAAAAAGGGCTGATACTATCTCTAAGCACCAACCGGAGCTTAGCCACCTCAGTCTCCAGGAGAGAACACAAGCCATCCGCAGCCTAGAGACCAGCACCAGAACTCTTCACACCACCCGTCAAACTCGACGGAGAAATCACCCCATATTCACAGCATACCTGAGTGATCAACACACTTAGTACAGGACAGCTAACCCATGGTTTTGGAGGATCCCAATCACTGAATCTACCCCGACGATAGTCAGCACCCACGATCATCTGCCCACCAAGCTTCAGAGCTAGCCCTACCGCTCCTCCGTCCGAACCACCACAGGTACAGCAGTCATTGCCGGTCACCCACGTATGCCCGTGAGAGTGGTCCCGCCTAAACGAAAGATCGTACTAGCTGTCCCAGATTTTGTGCCCTTCTGGAAAGCCACACTGCCAGTCCTGTATACTGGACGGGCTCCAGTTCCACGCAGCGACTAGAGATCCAATCTCACCCCGGGCATGCCTACCCTCGCACCCACCAAAACACTTGGGTCGTGACATACCTCCTTTGCCCATAGGACATCATGCGTCAACATAAAAAATTATGTACCAACGTAGCATGCATGCAGATGAATATAAAAGTCATAGGTTGCACCCATGCACATTTGATGATAAAGAATATACAGCACATTTTCTATTTGAATAATGTTTGTTGCAGGGGTAAATATTAGTCTCTGAGAAGCGATGGCAGAGCACAAGTGGCACTTTCATTCATCCTTGATTCACCCCTTTCCCCTTCCCATTCACACCGACAAGATTGTCAACCTCTCATTTCAAGTTCCCTGTCACGGGAACAATGCATAATTCAGATTTCGGCAAGGTACAGAAATTTATTTGTTAGCAGAACTGTCTGCAAGAATGCTAGCATATGACTTTTCTGACAGATTTTATATATTATAATGATGGTTATTATTTTCTATTATAATGCGATCAAGTAAATAACATGAGCTGCAGTTACCATACATAAATTTATTGTCAGAACACCTCCCCCTCCCAAATTTTAAGATATGGCAGCATAGAAAAGGAAATAAAAAAATGGAAACTATTTTCACGTAAAATGTGTCTCGCATGTAATTCGTAACCAGATATTACTAAAATTTTTTAGCAGTTATCAATAATTATTTATTGAAGTTTTGCTCACCTTTTGATTGCATATGTAGGTGGCACCTTTAATAATAATAAATTGCTTTATGGTTGTTAACAAATTGTTTATAAAAATTGTGCTGGTTTTTGAATTGCCCGCCGCGGAAAGAACTTTGTTTTGCCGCCTAGGAGTGCAGTGTTATATGCGATCTTGGTGTAGCTTGGTATCCCCTCTCCCTTTTCCTGCCTCTCCCCTCTACCTACCTCCTTTCCCCTTAGTGCACTCTCATGCTATTTGTATGCTGGTTCTCCTAGACATCGGACGTCTCGACGATTCACCTAAGAATTTTCGCACGCTTCCTTCATTTTGTTGTCACTGCTGGTGTTTGCTGCAAACAATTAATTCATCATAGAAGAACGCCGGAGTGTTAAAAGTGTAACCTTTAATATTTTTCTACATATAAAAACAGATGGTGCGTAATTTTCAAATGCCAAATGCGGCTATGCTTGAATTGTTTTTAAATTAATGTCGGTGGCCAGACGTAGGTGAGTTGTGGCAGTGAGCCATTTTATTTAATACGGCAGTTGTTTGCATTAATTCGTTCAAGTGCTAAAGAAATGTTTGTGGGGCTGCAGTGATATTGGTAAAATTCCCTCTCGGCCAGCACGTTTGAATATTGTATTTGGGTTTTAATTGGTTTTGGCATTTTTGCGGCAAGTTGTGCCTTGTCAGATTTCATTATGGGCCGCCCCATTTATTTCTGCCCGCTATGATTTGATTAGACTCGGGCGCCACAACTCCAGCATTATGGTTAATATATATTAATATCGTTTGGGTTTCGTAACTCTTGCGGCCGGTCACTCTGATTGGGCTAACTAAAGCTGCAGGCCAGTCAGTAATTGTTTTAGTAAATTTTAAGTTTTTTAAAAATGTTTATTTTAGTCTCGGCGAGCCTTGAAAGGCGTGAATGCTGCCCCATCCAAAAATAGTTCTGAATATTGTCCTGAAACATTGAGCTGGGTGTTGAAACACAATTTAAAATATGCTATGTAGAGAATTAAACTAATGTGCGTTGACGTTAATTTTTTCGTCATCAATGAAACAGAATGAACACGGTATTATAATTTTAAATCTCATTTAGGAACGAGCATGATACAGGATTGGATCAAAGTTAACCGTAATGGTCAATCAGTAGAAATGTATTATCAATATTTTGCGAGGTACCTCTAGGGATAGCAGCGAATTGACCTTGAATCAAACTGTGATGCTTGTATTTTTTTCATTCTGTTTCACATTCTCACCATGAATTTGCCGGTCGGGTTTATCTACAGCATAAAACATGATGAGCTACGGGAATTCCTGCGGGACTCCTGTATGGATGAGGAGAGCTTTACTGTCGCCCAATTGCGGAGTTCATAGCCTGCGTGCCCAGGAGTGTGAGGTGATGTAGCCCCTCTCCACACAGCCTGTCGTGGTGAGTGGAAGTGAGGCTTCCTTTTCTGTTACCAAACTTGTACAGAAATCCCTGGATCAGGTTTCTCTTTTATGCTCCTTGAACCCAATGTTAATTTTGCATTTCCTTATCAGTTTTAGTAAAGTTGAGCGCTTGAATTCATGTCCGGAAATGGCCGTACTCAGAGCTCTCATGGTCAAGGTTGAGGGTTTTATCCTTGAATTGTTATAACAGGAACTAACCACTTTTTTAAGGTGGGATATTTTTAGGTTTTAAGCAGCACATACTTTCGTTTCTTTTTCCTCCATGCATGAGACGGCAATCCAAAATTGAGTTAGTGTATAGAGTTCAAAGGGCTGATGAGCCTTTGAGCGATTTTATTCAAACCATACAGAATTTTCATGAGTCTTCTATGCAAGTCTCTTTCAAAGACCAAACTTACTGGTGTGATCTTTGATAACTTCTCATCCATTGTTAAAGCTAATTGCGCACTCTTAACTACAGAATTACGCTCTTCCACGATAGAGATGCAAAGGCACATTTCTTCATCCACAGCTGCAAGAGTTGACAGTTTGGTTCCAGGTGTAGTGCACTGTCCAGAGGCATTGGCAGGAGTTGTATGAAGCACACCTCAAATTGAGGAGCGTCTACAGCCAAGGTCACATACGCACTGTGTGAACTGTGCGCGCTTTGGTCACCTAGTGGCAAATTTTAATGCTGACATGCAGTTTAGCTGAGCATCGTTTTCAATACGGACAGACTGGGTGGGCATGTGCGTTTTTGTTAGCAACCGGGAAACTGTATGTGACTGGTGGAGAGCACGAGGCCACCAATTCTTTTCGTAAACTTCAGCGCCAATTACTCAAAAGTGTTTGATTTCTTGAGTGACTGTTACATCTTCAAATTGTTTCCAAGGGTCGTGTTAGTATTGTTCCGGAACTGTGTATTTGTGTAGCAAACGGAGAGGTGTTGCAATCTAATCGGGTGGTTAAGAAGTCTTCACTTCAAGATTGGAAGATTTTCCTGGGATTTCCAGTTTTGTGTGTATTCTCGTCTCACTCATGATTTTATATTGGGTCTCGATTTTCTCGGAAAGACCAGGGCAGTGGTCGATTTTGATTCTTTGTTTCTTTCTTTTGGGTTTGCCCCAAATATTCGCGTGAGTCTTAGGGTTGAGGATCACTCTGCCTCTCGGTTTTGTTTTGAGGTTAACTATCTGGAGGAGGCTAGTTTTCGGCGTAGATTGGAAGAGTCCAAGTGAGTTTGGAGATGTTCACTACGCCCGGGATAGGCAGATGTGAAGTCCTCCTCTACAAGTTTGCTTTACCGTATATACCTGTTTGGGATAACCACTTCAAGTGCCCTCCACAAAAATTGCTGGCCTTCCACGAACTTATCAACAGACTGTTAGATGCAGGAGTAATTGTTCCATCTACATCTGATTACTGCTCACCTGGTTTTTTGGAGCTTAAACGCGATAGCGACCAGTACCGGTTGGTGGTAAACCACTCCCTAGGACCCGTTTCCTCTTCCAACGATCAATTGTGCCCTACAAAACACCTGGATAAAGCCCAGATTTCCTCAGCCCTCGACTTCAACAACAGCTTCTACCAGTGCCTATTGGATCCGTCCTGTTATAAGTATAACACCTTCTCGACTCGTTGGAATACGTATGAATTTACCAGGATCCATATGGGTTCAAATTTTGAGAGTCAGGCCCTTTCCCGAGTGCTCGATTTTATGTTGTCTGAGTTTAAATACATTTTGAATTTAATTATATCGACGACATTATCGTATATAGTGACAATCTGGATTCACATTTTGAACACCTTAGGCTGGTCTTTACCAAAATTCGAGACGTTGGGCTCACCATGAACTCGGAGAAGGTCACGCTTGGATCCAACAAGGTTTGATTTTTCGGGTACCTGTTTTCATCAAAATAATCTTTTAATCAAGCATTCCATTTAAATATGCTTTTTCAGGTAGGTTTCTCATTGACCCTGATCATTTGGCACCCATTTTGGGTTTCCCGCATCCCAAAAATCTCAAGGAGGTGCAAAAATTCTTGGGCATAATGGGGTATTATGCGAGATATATTGATCGGTACTCAGAATTTGCAGCGCCCTTAAATAATTTGTAGAAGAAGGGGGTAAAATTAAAGTGAGAAGCCAAGCAGGAGGCTGCATTCATCGCTTTGAAGAAGATCTTGTCGTCGCCACCTGAACTCCATTTACCAGACTTCACCAAGAGATTTGTTGTGCAAGTCGACGCCTCTTTCGGCTCTCAACACCTCGCTGTTAAGAGCCGCCCAAATCTCTTCACTTCACTTTGACGCCTCTTCTCTGGCTTTAGGAGCGGTACTGAGTCAACAGCATAATAGCAGCTTAGCACTGGTTGCTTTTGCCAGCAACTTACATAGGCCGAACGTAATATAGGCATTTATGAAAAGGAGACATTTGAGAGCATCTTCGGGTTGGAGAAGTTCGGTTTATACATAGAGCATGAGGAATGTGACCTCTACACTGGCAATCAGGCGTTGAGCTGGATGCTCTAACACCCTCAACAACTAGGGAAGTTAGGAAGGTGGGTTTTGGGGTTGTCTCATTTTAGATTCCGGGTCCATCATATTTGAGGGTTTGAGAACCAAGTCACGGATGCGTCTCTCAAATGTATGACCCCGAGAAGTTCGAGACACAGCCCCAGGAGCATCTGTCTGCTTCTGTCGGTATAATCCAAGGCTTTCCTGGTCTTTTTGTGCAGCTCCGTCAGGCCCAGTCTGGTGATTTATTTTGTTCAGAAGTGAATGGTGATTTGAGATTAAGTGTAAATCTGCCTTATGTACTAGAAAATGGCATGTTGTATTTTACCGGAAAGAATAGCCATGCCTGCAATGTGGTGGTTCCTGTGTCTTTGCATCCCATGGTGCTCTCCTATTTTTAAGATTCCGTGTTTCGAGTTACTTCACTTAGCCTGGCCTCAAGAAAGATGTCAGCGACTTTGTGTGATCTTGTGATGCCTGCCAGAGATGTAAGCAGGCTCAACATGCAAATGTCAGGTAGGCTGTGGTGCAGACTCCCAAGGCCCCATGGCAAGTAGTCCATCTTGATGTCTTTGGTCCGCTTGTGCATTCCAAGAGGTTCAATACGTGCATATTGATTCTCATGGACACTTTTACGAAGTTTGTTATCCCTCTCCCCCTGCAAAATATGAAAGCTACAACTATAGTTAAGGTGCTTAATGATCAAGTTTGGAAAATCTTCAGCACTCATGCAGAGATCCTTACGGATAACATGAGATATTTTACAATGATATTTAAGGAAATGTGTTTTAGGTGAGCAGTGAAACACTTCACATCAAACCCTTATTTCCCCAATGGCAATCAAGTTGAAAGGTTCAAGAAGAACCTCAAGGCTTGTTTAAATCTTTCACAATTGGGATCATTCGTTATGGGACCAGGATCTCGAGTTTGTGAACATAGGCTTTAATACCGTTCTTCATGGTTCCACTGGGGTCCCGCCTTCTTTACCTTTCCTTGGTCGGCCTCTTTGCTATGCCCTCCTTAATCTTTGGGGTCTTCCACAGTTTCCATCTCCCCTCACCGATGCTCAGCGGGATAAGTTGTTTGGAAAGGGTTTTGTTTGTTTGGGCGATGCCAAAAAGGCTGTGAATACCAGCCTTGATCAATCTCGGTCAATCCAAAGCGAGTCTCACGGAAGCGCACAGTACGCTAGCCAAAATAAATGCAGCCAGAGCAAGCAACATGCCTTATACCATCCCCACGTGCACAGCCACATGCACAATTTTGATTAGATACAGTTACTGCGACCTATAATTCCACTACATATGTCTCGGGTGGGGCAACACGCCCTGCTATACGGACGCCTCGAATACAGGTGTCAGTCCTGTACGCATGAGGATGCGTGGGTCTGCCAATGGCCCGAATGCGAAGGACATGGATGATATATTGTCCATTGCATATTATGCAATTGCGAATTCTACCACTCGTGCATAGGCTGGGTGGACGAACGTGTCCAGAACCCAGAACAACTGTACCAGTGCAAAGTTTGTAGGCGAGAACAGAACTACAAACCCCACAACCCGATACACTGGAATAGTCCGGTCATTCCAGATATACCCTGCGAGATTACGCTGCCAAAATTCCATGGGAAACCATACAAAGATCCCAGGGTTTTAATTCAAAAATGTGAACAGGAGCTGAGGGAACACCTCATCTCCCAGAAACAGTGGGTGAGGCGAGCGCGCCACCAACTAAGTGGTTCTGCCATAAAATGGTGAGATAAGTACAGGGAGTTCTTGAGGGATGGCCCCAGTTCAAGTTCCAAATGGTCTCACATTTTACAGGAGCTGAAATTCTCTTGGGCCTCATTACTGACTTGCACCCGCGTACAATGCACCGACAAGGAAGGGTTGGGTTGGGTGAAAGAAAGGTAAGCTGGTAGGCGGTAGGCAGTAGTTGCTTGTCATTCCCACCTCTCTTGGTGAAGAGCATTAGGTTCGAAACCTGGGTCCAGTAGACAGGAGCAGGTGATGTGCGTTCCCTATTTAAACGTGTTTTGCCATCTAGGTGCACTAGAATGATGCAGAGGACAAAATTATTCCTCAACGGGCAACACAAACAGTGCGGTGGTTGAAAAGTGGGTTCCCTCAGGGGGCAGTCCAATAGTTTCGACAGGTGAACCCCTTGAGCGGACAGGTCCAACCCAGATTCCAACCAAACACTCCCTCTGGCAACACAAATGGTGCGGTGGACCGGTGCAAGTTGATCTAGCAACTTATCCTCTCAAGTAGGGATATGACTAGTGGCTGTGGCTCTACCGTTCAATACTGCGCGTGTACCGAATGGGTGGCCGTTGAATGGTGTGTGTTCTGACGTACAAATTCCCCTGTCTGCAAGAATTCGTAGTCCCACACTAAGCGGCAACTGGTATTGGAAAACCCTGTCTGCTTCTCCACTCTGTGGGACGTACTATTATAATTTGGATGAACGCAAAAGAAAATGAGCGAGTTGTTAGGTTCAGACTGTGTTTATTCCTTGAGGAATATGACACAATGGCCCGTACTATCTCCTGTCTACCCATAATTAATCAGAAGTAATAAATTACATTATCTAGGTGAAGGGGACCTGGCTCTAAACTGGCTGGGGGCAGAATCAACTAGGTAGCTGATGACAACTTTCCCTGTCTATCTGTGTACGCATGCCCTGATGGGGCTTAAGTGAGCCCACGTCCTGAAGTGTGCGTGAGGTAGCCGTTTCCAGGGGCAAGCGATTAAGGGTGGCAGATATCTTCTGGAAGACTTCGCGGGGGGGGGGGGGGGGAGTGTTTCGGAAGTTCTCCTGTAAGCGGCAGTGATGCCAAGGCGGTATAATGGCGGCTAATCAGGACTCTGGCGAGTTCTAGCGCAGTAGAGCTATCTATTCAACTTGGTGTGCTTGTAGATGAGCCGATGAACAACTGACGTTTTCAGCTTCTGCATGGACATATATTCTGCTTCGGTTGAGGACATGCCGGCCCAGTGTTGGAGGGGTGCTGTGTGCACGCATCTTGGGCAGAGCTAAGGGCAGCCATTGTTTCCATGCGATATCTCTCGTTTTGCCTTTGAACTTCTTCGAGGTTGAGGCAGGTGTCGATTAATGATAATCAATTGTTGTCATCTTTGCCAGGAGAGGCAGTGTATTGCATGGCTTACTGGCCAGCGGTATTGTTGAAATGCAGAATTCTGTATTAATTCCCAGTTCAGGGAAAATCCTGTAGGCGCTCTGGAAGTAATTCTATGCTTCCAAACCCCGTTCAGTGTTGCTTGTAGAGAACTTTTAGATGAAGCCAAGTGAATACTCCAAGTAGTCAGTAGTCACGCGTCAATTTAAGTAATATATTTTCATATTTAGAACAGTATGAAACATATTAAGGCTTTTTTTTGGATTCTCAAAAAAATGCATACTTGTGCGTACTTGTCCCCGGAAGTGACATCATCATGTATATACTAGCGCTGTTTGAATTCCCAGTATAGTACACACAGAATCTATAATTAGCAAGTATTTGAAATTGTATACTTGCTGGGCATACTTGCGTATTTACGACAGTCGCCATATTGTATTTCAGATGTGAAAATTAATGTGTATGTTTAGTTGTTATAAATCTCGCAAGTTTTAAAAGTTAATATGTACATATTAACAAAATGTTGTTCTGTTGTATATGTAAATGATTGTCAGTGTGCTTCCAATTATGAATAAAATTCTCAGCGTTGTAGAGACGCCTGCAGCATACCCAGGTGTATGCTTACAATATTATTACATTTGCAATCCACATTTAAAAGACAGACAGAGGGAGAAGGGACAGGAGTGATGTAAGAGAGAGAGATGAGACAACAGACAGTCCTGCCACTTTCCTCAACACCCCCCTCCCCCTCGGACAATGTATGGTTACAACTCCCCCTTCATTTTTTTTCTGTGTATAGCGTGCACCCCAGAAATTTTTTCCTTTATTTAGGCAAAAAAGGGTGCGCTATACAGGAGTAAATATGCACCATACACTAGTAAATACGGTATAACACCATATTGCACCAAATTTTTCTGTTGTCACATATTTTCTGTTATTTCTGCCCCAATGTGTGACCAGTCTAACATGAATAAGCGATAACTTGTCTGAATAGTTTCAACAAGTACACATCAGTGTGGCCATCACAAAACATAAGGGGTCTATTGTTCTATCAGCCACGGTGATACACTTACGAGGCTGGCTGGAATCATCTTCAGTGTCTGCAGTATCGAGGTCAGCAGCACCACTGGTGGTCGTCTCTTCCACCTCTGGCTGGCTTGATGGTTGTTGCTGTGCCTCCTACAAACACACCAACACTCACATCACAGCTGCTCAAACTATGGAAAAACACTGCTCACGTCCACACTTGCTAATGGTCCATCACCACTCAACTGATGTTGCTCACCATAATTTCTTGCTAGTTTCTGTGTGCTCACACTTCGAAGGTACTCTACATCCATTCTACTTAGAACTTTTTTCTGTGAGCTGTGCAAATATTTTTACTACCTTCAGTAACTAATTATTTGTAAAGTTTGACATCAATTTAAATTAATATTGTTCTACCATTTTCCATAAGTTAGCACCAAAAAATGTTTATTAACTAGTATTCCATTTATTAGTCACATAATTATTTATAGAAATTCAAAATGGACTGATATTACAGGCAACAGAATACCACCCTTATTCGATTTCAGAAGTATTCCAAAAACACATTTGATCACGACTTAAACACTGACACACCAATTCCAGTTGAAAGAAGCATGTGTTGAGTTTATCAACACTGCTGCAAAAAAATGAGCAAATTAGAACAGAAAACTGCAAAACATCCAATGAGTTCTTTACATCACTGGACAGTGTCTGGAACAAATGAAACTTCTTCAATACTATGGCCTCTACAGTGTTGATTAAATATAGATAAAAACCTTACACAATAATTTTACTAACCATTGCGAGAAAATTACTTGGTAGAAAGGGCCTCTATCAGACACTACATAGTATTAATTGATGAGAAAAAAATGGGCATAGAAGTAATATGGGTATTGGGGGTTTGGACCCTCCACAAGCCTTGAGGGTCATCGGGGTCCAGACACCAGTGAGATTATACACACCCCCCTATGGAATTACAACCACCCCCATGGGCCCAAAATCATACTTATATGGGAGTTCCTTGTAAACTGTAACTTCTATTTCATCTCTTAAAATGGCAATTAATTTCAGTTTAAATGATTATTTCTACTTCAATATCAAACTTATTTTAAGATATGCATTCCGAATGAAGTTCTGATCATAGTACAACGAAAGCTACGAGCAGTACACTATTCTTGAAAGTTAAAACATCCTCATGTCTGTTAACAAGATGACAAGAATAGGTGGCAGTCAGATGAAGCACAGAGAATTAGGTAAAATATCAGTACATCCTATAATTTGTTTTGCAAGGAATGATGTAATATTTAATTACTATATCTTTATGTTCAGTAGGACATACAATTTTTTCAATTGAATTTGTTAACTTACAAAATTTATTTTAAATTTTAAGAAAGCATTTTGAAAACCAATGAATAAAGTGTAACACAATCGTAATGTGGTAGTTTTAATAGTGGCAATGTAGGATCAGTGGCAGTAAATTATTAGTTGAGTAAGTGAAGAGATTTGGGCGGCTCTTAACATTGAGGTCTTGAGAGTAGATGAGGGTGACGCGACATGAGTATGAGCAGTGCCAAAATGAAAGAGCGAGGGCAACGGGAGATCCCTGAGAAAACCGACGATTCCCACATGCAAAATTCCAGGAGCAACCCGGCTGGCAATTGAACCAGGTTTGCCAAGGTGGGAGGCAAATAGTCTAACTCGTACACCATCATGGCCACTAAATTATTCATTATTCCCTAAATCTGACTGTAAGTGTAACAAAAGTATCAACAGTCTTTGAGACTCGATAAAATTACATTGTTTCCTAACATAATGTTTCAAAGACACAAAAAGTATGAAATAAAATCTTGGCCAGCGAGGCCACCTCCGCTTGCTAATAGGCACAAGCATAGTAGCTCATAAAAAAGAGTGGAGGGGAAAAGGCTTAACAAAGTTTCTTTTAAAGGTTGACCCTGACTGGAAAAATATGCTTCTTTCTATGGCCTCGAGAAAAGTTTCTTTACTTTATGCCATAATAAACATAATTTACAACATTAAGGTACACTCAAAAAACACCAAATGTAAAGAACTTTAAACCTTCACTATAGTCGACCAATTCACAATTGTATAATTTTGTAGATACAGCATAAAATACAGGCTATAATATCAATATATTTACTTTTACCTCTAAAGTAGCCCATCCAGTCAGCCAAAAAGTACATGTTTTCTGCAGTTTTGCAAACTTGCTAACTGTCTGGAATAAGACTACATGGTCAGGAGCAGTGGTAACAAAAGACTTACACTACGAGTAAAGCGGTGTGGCTCACGTCTGCGCCCTGCACGCCGGCCATGGTGGACACCCTGGTCGCTCCGCTGGCTCTGTTCAAAGATCTCTATTAGCCGCCCATCCAGGATATTCTCCTCAGGTTCCCAAGTGCTGTGCCTGCAGACACCCGGCCACCTCTGTCACACAATCTCATCACACCAAAGAAAAATAAATAAGCACTACACCACGCTCATTTTATGTATTTTATTTTAAATGCAATTATGATAGGAAAACAAATGTGGTGTTTTGGGTGACTCTTAACAAGGTCTTGAGGTATGGCGCAGCACGAGATTGCAAAGGCGGGAGCAACGGGAGATCCCGAGAAAACACGTTGACCAGCAGCATTGCCCGGCACAATACCTATGTGAGAGAATCTGGGAGTGATCCCGCTGGGAATTGAACCCAGTTCGCCTTCTTGGTAGGAGAGCTCTAGCCGCTACATACCATATCCCCAGTAAAGGAAGTGGCATTTGACATACACTGTTCTGTGAAAGTTCCTCACTCCTATGACATATTTTTCCCCATTTGTAAGCAAGTAACAAGCACAAGTGAACACTATTTTGGAATAGATTGTTAGTCTTTTACAACGATTAAATAACAAAATAAGAAAAAGATACAAAGATTGGTGCATTTAATATTAATTCACAACAATATTCAAAATTTCCATTTCCTCTGTGTAGGTGCATGTCTCTATTTACAGATCACTGAGGGTGCGGTGTATATTAAAGTTTACTTGGAAAATGGTGGCGTGGTCTAGTTTTGGGTCTATGCCACACAATATCTACCTTTAACTTAAGTGATTAAAGCATCCTGTCTGAATTTATTATTAATAAGATTTTGTTTAATGTTGATACATGTGTTGAAATGTTAAATTAAATATTGTTGTGAAATGGACCTAGCCCATGAGTGGTAGGTGTGTGCAACTTCCCACATGTTGTGGTGTTGTCATGTGCACAGCCTAGCAGCTCACCCTAATTAATGAAGTTGCCCCCAAATATGGACTTTAGAAGTTTGCGTAGCTCATCGAAAACAAGTGTTTACCAGGGTTTTGTTGGGGGAGTCGGGTGCAGGAAAGAAAGTGTGCAAGATGCAACAGGAGACAGCGGCAGCCTTCCATGCAACTGAATTTGTAGAAAGGCGATTGAGGGCCACACTTTGTTTCAAATGTAATTACTGTAGAGATTAACAAAGCATCCTCAGGATGGGCAAGTGTAGTGTATAGGATAGTTGAAAGACATACAGGGCAGAAAGATGATAAATATGAGGTGAGAGAGAAGGAAAGCCCAACATCGAGTGATAAACACACAGGGAGATTGCCACGAGGAAAACTTTAGTCACCATGGGATGAAAATATTGTAAGTAGGACTCTTGAGGGACTAACTGTACAATATATTCCCAGAGATTACAAATTATCGTTCTACCATTTCAAATCAATACTACTGAGCCAAATTTTACTGACAGCTAGGTATATAAATAGAACAATTACATGTATAGTATATTACACAGTCAGGGGATATTATTTCACATATCCATAAATTCAGAGTGCCTCAAAAATTAAAATTTATGTGAATGTGAAAAACTGCTGCAAACAGATTTAGCAGTGACTTAACCTAATGTCTTGTTCAGTGTCTGAAATGTTTGCTTTGCTACCAGTAAAATGTTGAATTCAATTGAAATTCCTCACAAAACTAAGCACTGCTTTAATTCTCAGCAAAGAGATAGATCATTTAAGGTGCCTGTCTACCTGGCACTTGAAGTGCGTTGCAGAGTGTTCGAAATACATGTTTTCCTACGAAACAATTAAACATGCGTCCAGTGTACTGACCTATGAAAAGAACACACATTTCAGATGATAGCTGTTGAGTGCTTTCAAGACCTCACGTTAATTAAAAACACCATTTCAGAGCATGCCAAAATGGCTAAAAACTGCTTTTTCAAGCGCTGTATCTCTAAATGTACATCTCTAAATGTACGTGTCAGATCCATACTAAACTAGTCAAGAGGTATGCATTGAACCTTCCTACATGCTTTCCACCAATAAAAAATGGGGTTACCGCTGAAAGTCCCATAGGTAGACACAGCACGAGAACTCTGCACACCAGTTCAGAGCCTTGCGCTTAGCGGCGATGGGGTACTTGATGTGCGTGGCAGTGTCGCCTTTAACGCTCCCTCGCCTCGGCTTCAAACGCGGAAAAAACTCTAGGTAGACAGGCATCTTAAGATGGACATTCCCCAGAGAAAAAGTCTATACGTATTGCATATTTCCATTCATTCGGAGTATGATTATATTTTGTTTTTGTCTTGCCATTTGTTTGGTCACATTAATTAGGCAGTATACCTGATATTTTGTAGGTATGCTAGTTTTAATGACATTAATTAAATTCAAAGAATGGTATTGAAAATACAGCTTCTTTGTGTTTCGAAGTATGGATGGCAAGGATAAAAGTATTAATAGGCTAATAATACTAATTAAGCACACAAGTGATGCCACACCAAAAACATTGAATGTCCTTGCTCTACACTCTCCAACCACACTGTACACAAATACTAGGACACGTATAATAAATTGTGCACAGCAAAACTACTTCAGTTTTACGGTAAATTCCTTTATTGTCTGTCCTATCAAAGTATTCCTTTTATTGACATTTCTTTTCCAAAGCATCCCACTGCAATATTTAAACACTTGCAAGGAACAAAGAGTGTAGGTGAACAGACCATTCCCTCGGTTCACATATAATTACTGCTGGCAATGCCAGTACAACAGTTGTGAATTCTAAGAATTAATTGTATCATACATGTAGGTTTTATACCATGTAAATTTTTATATGTAAAAGTGTGTGTGGCTTCGTGCAAGAACCACCAATGTCACTTTTTGACACAAATATAGTCAAATCAAATTATTATGACTACCTGCTAGAAGTGCCATCTGCCATCCTATGACGTATAACCCGTGATGGGCTGGTGAAGTGGGTGTATACTGCGACCCACAGGCTAGCTGCAACATTGCACTTCCTGCTGTCATAGGTAAGGGAAGCGATTTAACTGAGTTACAAAAAGGGATGATCATATACTTACAGGCCAAGAGGGGCAGCATTTCAGAAAATGCAACGTTTGTGAAGTGTTCACAAACATCTGTGGCTAAGTTGTATCTTGAGTAAACGAATGTTACCTCTGGGAATAACCATCGTGGAAACTGCAGGGCTTCACGCACCATTGATGTCAGAGATGAACGTCAACTAAGATGGTGCGTGAAGGCCAACCGACAGGCTATAGTGGAACAGCTCACTGTCCAAATTAACCAGGGGGCATTCAAACATGTGTCTACTGCAATAGTCACCAAACCCTTCTTTCAATGGGGCTCCGGAGTAGACAAAGGGTGACTGCACCCATTCTAACACAGGTGCATCAACGAAAACAACTGGAATTTGCACGACAGTACGGCAACTGGACCGCTACTGATTGGTGACAGGTAGACTTCTCCGACAAGTCACGTTTTCAGCTGCATAAAACAGATGGACATCAGCATGTGCAGCAAGAAACATTGGAGAACCGTCTGCATCCATTGCTGGACGAACACAAGGTGGTGGGGGTAGTGTTATGGTCTTGGGAATGTTCTCGTGGTAATCTCTAGGTCCCATCATCAGTGTGGATGGCACTCTTGAACGATTTGGTTATGAATCCATCCTTGATGATCACGTCCACCCATATATGGTGACTGTCTTTGCTTAGGAGGATGGAATCTTCCAGCACAATAATGCGCCTTGCCACACAGCCAGAAGTGTCCGCACGTGGCTGGAAGAGCATGATCAAGACTTCAAAGTTCGTCCCTGGCTCCCAAACAACCCCGATCTCAATCCAATTGAGCATCTGTGGGACCACCTGAATCCGTTCGCCACCTGTCTCCTCCGCCATTCACCCTTCAACAGTTATGGGATGTACTGCACACAGCATGGCTCCAGATACCCGTAGAGACTTATCAGCACCGGACTGAGTCACTGCCAGCTCATCTAGCTGCTGTCCATGCTGCGGTTACTCTGGATACTACCAAGTGGCCATAAAAATGTGATTTGACTGTGTAAGAATTACCAATGGCTACCTTTATTTTATGAAGAGGTATTAGTTACAACCCAAAGTTGACATAGGCTAATGATATTCCAAAATCGGTTTAACAAGAACCACCAATGTTGATATACGTATTCCTTGCACTTATCTTATACTTTTGTATTTTACCAGTGTAGACAATGGTTGTTATTGCACCAAAACAAACGTTATACTTCTTTGCTACTACTATGCTTTTACGTTTACAATAAAAACAGTTGATATGTTAACCTAAGGTTACAAAATATTGTGTTAATAAAACTTGTCAGTTTAGAGGTGACAAAATGATGGAGCTATGTAAGGAAAATGAAGATCTTGAAGAAAATACAGCAGGTATGTTAGGAATCAGAAAGATAGACACACTTAGAGCTTGCTGAACCATCCTATTCTGAATAGAAAGATAAATTGCATAGTAAATCAAATTCTAAAGTACAATTTCTCTGCTTCTATCTTCAAAAATGTTATAGACTGCTATGTTACACAGTGGATAGCTTTTTATAAGAGAAGTCTGTGGACCTTAAACCTAATAATTTATAGTATTTGCAATATCAAGTTATTACCAGTTTGTTACATATCAGATGAACTTACTGGGCATGGAGGACAGGAAATAGTTTCATGTGTGCGACACTACATTATGTCCTGCACATCAGATGAATGTATAGAAATCAATATGTATAGAGATTCATGAAGCACACAAAATAGAAACATCTATTTTGCTGTAATGTGCGTTGATATCCTGGAGCAATTAGGAAGTACATGCAAGAAGATTGCAGTTCTTGATCAATTATAAATTTTCAAAACATGGCCATACAATATTCATGTAGCAGTAAAGAAAATCAAACAAAAACTACAGCAAGGATAGACCTTCCAAGAAACTGGGTAAACTTTATTAGAATGGTCTCTAGAAACCTTGCTATTAAAGTGATAGAGCTTGTACAGGAAAACATTATAGCATTTAACCAACTGCTTTCTACTATATATGTCCATAAGAAACAAAACAGTGAAGGTGAACCCATGTGGGTAAATATTAAGTGACTTCAATATAGTGTGGATTCTCCAGGAAAATGTTTTTAAATGTTTTATTTTCAAGATAATGAGGAATTTAAAGAAGAGAATTTTAACCTGAGGACAAAAGTCAAAATTTGCTGCCAAGGAACTAACCCCAATAGCTCACAAATTATTCCAGTTACCAGAGGCAAAAGTTAAAAATCTAAAATCTTTTTTGGAATTCGTTCATCCAACAAGTTGCACTTTTTATGAATCATTAATTCTGTGTAATGAACAGGAGACATTTTCAGATGAAGCTGATACAGATTCTGATTGAAGAAAAATAGTGTTTAATAAATAACAGAAGTAGGCAACTGGAGAGGTAAGCACTGATGAGGCCACAGGGATGGAGAGAGGGGGTAGCAAAGTGGGAGGATAAAGCAGCATAATAGCATAAAGTTAATGGTGGTGAGCTGCAGGAGTGTATACAGCAAGCTGGAGAGCTTCTGGGGTAAGGTTGAAGGATATGGGATGGACATAGTGGTAGCACTGAAGACTTGGCTGAGTGAGGAAGTGCTTGACAGTGAATGTAGGCAGAATAAGTTCACCATCTTTAGGCAGGAATGGGAGAGGGGGAGCAATAATGGTGCGTGTAAGGGAGGGACTGAAAGGGTCAGTACAATGAAAAAGTGAAGATGTTGAGGTGATGGAAATTAAATTAAGTGGGGGTAGTAGTACGAGGATTACATTGCTTGCAGCATATAGGCCACCAGGACAGGGATTGCAGGCAATTGTGACAATAAAGGAGAGGGTTGATAGACTAAAGGACAGGTAAAAGCAGGGAATCTGAATATGACAGGTGTGACATGGATAGAGGGAGCAGAAGGGATGGGCAGCATGATACAGCAAATGGCAGCACACTTAGCAACAGTAGCTTGGTTCAAGTTGTAGAAACACCAACGAGATGGAATTAAGAGAGTGTTGGGTCAATGTTGGATGTGTTGTTGATCAGACCTGGAAATGCTGTAGTTATTGCAGTAGTATTGGATTGCATAGGCGACCATGATATTCCTGTTCTGGATGTTGGGCTTGGCAGGATGAGGGAAGAGCAAATTGCAGATAGGTTGGTGTGGCAGAATGGGAGAGATAAGAAGGGGGCAGAAATAGTTTGTGAGGGATGGGTTTGAAAAGTGGTCTATGGAGGTAAGTGTAGAAGGCTTATGGGAAGAAGTTAAAAGAATAGTACAGGATATGTTGGAGAAATTTGTCCCAAAGAAAAGATAAGGGCTGGGGGAGATCCACCATATTATGAACAGGAGACTTGAAAAATGAAGAGGAAGTGTAGGAAATTACATGCCAAGTGGAGAAATGAAGGAATGACAAAAGTTACGGAATTTATGAAACACATGGGAAGGGCACTTGAAAGGAAGCTCAAACAGGCAAAGAATGCATTGACAGGGAACATGATGGAAGAAAGAAAAGGCAAGGAATGGGGGAAGTAGTCTAGGTATATTAACAAAGTAAGGGACGAAGAGGAAGGAATCCCTCTGTTGAAAGGTAGAGATAGCTGGACTGCGACAAACGACAAAGAAAAAGCAGAGATGCTGCAAGTCCAGTACTTGTCAGTGTATGCAAAGGAGGATTGGAATAGGGAAGTTAATGGGGATACAGGGTTGTTTAGTAAATTTAAGTTGAGGGAGCTTGAGATAGTAATGGCAATCAGGGGGTTGAAGAGCAATAAAGCAGTGGGAACAGATGGGATCGGGAATGCAGCCCTCAAGTTTGGTGAGAGAGAGTTAGTGAAATATTTGGAGGTGTTGCTTAGCAAGTCCTTTGGTGGTCCCAATAGACAAGCAGGGGGAGGATCGGGGGAGGTCTGGCAGCTACAGACCGGTGAGTCTAACACTGAGTACAGGAAAGATAATGGAGAGACTGGTGGCAGAAGTCCTAACATGGTTTCAGAAAAGGATATTCATGTGAGACACAGCTGGTTGGGCTGCTAGAGGATCTGGTGCAGGCAGTTGATGAGGGGAAGCAGGTAGATACCTGCTTTAGAGACTGTGAGAAGATGTTTGATAAGGTGCTCCTTGAAACTTTGATGAAGAAAGTGAATGAGCTGATACAGGACAAGTAGGTAGTGGAAAACATTTGAGGACTTCCTCAGGGGGCGAAGACAGAGGGTGAATGTGGGGGAGGCAATATCAGATGGAAAGGTTACGTCAAGGGTGCTGCAGGGAAGCATGCTGAGCCCTTGCTTTGTTGTTTACCATAATGGTAAATTACATTGGTTGCGGGATTAGGGGAAAAATAAGATTGTTTGCAGACAATTGTGTATTGTATGCAGTAGTGGGAGGGGGGAGAAAACTTGCAGGCAGACACTGACATGATACGGTCATGGACCATAGAGAATAAAATGAAGATAAATGTAAGAAGAACTAAGGTAGTGAGGTGTACAAGGAAGAAGGTGATAAGCAGCGACACATACAGACGGAAGGGGCAAGAGATAGAAGAAGCAGCAGAATATGAGTATCTAGGTAAAAAAAAACAGGTAGAGAGGATGATTGCAAAGGGAAGAAGGGCTTTGGGTATGTTGGGAAGGGTGCTGAAGGGGTCAACTGTGAGGTAAAGGAGAAGGCATATGGCACAATGATATGGCCGATGTTATAATATGCAGCAGCAGTATGGGACCCGTACGTGTATGTGAAGGTGCAAGAGTTGGAGAAGGTACAAAGAAGGGCAGCAAGATGGGTGAATGGTAAGTGGAGAAGACAGGGACAGAAAGGTGAGGATCAAGGGAACTATAGACCATAAGTGGTGATGAAAGAAATGGGATGGAGTTCATTGAAGGATAGGAGGAGAGTCGAAAGGCTGGTCAGGACATACAGGGTGGTGAATGAAGAGGGAGGGTGGGGAAGATTATCCCGCCAGCTAAGAGGGTGTTTAGAGGGCGAGGAAACAACAGGGAGAAGATTGCAGCACGGTAGGCAGTCATGCTTGTGATGTCTGTGAGGGAGTGGAATACATTGCGTAAGGAATTTGGTATCTGTGATGGGGGTTAGAAAGTTCAGGAAGGCGTGGAAGAGGAGTATAGTTAGGTAGGGGAGAGGTGAATGGAAGAGGAGTATGGTTAGGTAGGGGAGAGGTGAATGGAAGAGGAGTATAGTTAGGTAGGGGAGAGGTGAATGGAAGAGGAGTATAGTTAGGTAGGGGAGAGGTGAATGGAAGAGGAGTATAGTTAGGTAGGGGAGAGGTGAGTGAGCTTGCCACCAGGTGTTAGCGCAATTGCGGATGGTTATTATTAATTTCAGATTGTCAGCACGGCTTCCAAATAGGCAAAACAACAGACACCAATCTCTTTAATTTTGTAGATAATCTTTATTCTAAAATCTCTAAAAGGCAACAAGTAGATGCCATTTATTTTGACCTCCAGAAAGCCTTCGACAAATGTCAGCATCACATTATAACACATAAATTACAACTTTTAGGCTTAAGTAATGTTTATATAAACTGGTTTTCTAACTATCTTGCAAATAGAACTTTTGTAGTCAAACTAGATAACTGCTTCTCAACATCTCACAATGTTTCGTCTGGGGTGCCCCAAGGAAGCACTCTTGCACCGCTGCTCTTTAATATATTTGTGAATGATATCGGTTTAATAGGTTTTATGTCGATGTTTTAAAAATTTATAAATGTATTGGGGGCAGTGGTGACTGCTCAAAGCTACAAGAGGACATCTTAGCAACACATAACTGGTACACTAATAATGCTATGTGTCTAAACATTAAAAAAACCACATGTATTTCTTTTTCTCGATAGACTAATTCCACATGTTAGAGATTTAGGTGTAATATTAGACTCCAAACAATTTTTTCATGTTCATGTAGATAGCATGTTAAGTAATATTAATCGCACATTAGGTCTTATTAAATTTATCACCTTTACTGCAACTTCATCTGATTCTCTGTTATGTTTGTATAACGCTTTAATTAGATGTAGACTAGAATATTGTTCTGTAATTTGGAATTTTGTCACAGTAACTGATGCAATTAGAATATACAATGTTCAAAATAATGTGTTTAAATTATTATTTAACAGATTTTCAAAGCTTGTAGATTTTAATTATAGTAGTGAATTAGTCAAATTTAAAACATGTACACTTAAAGTAAGACGTATAATTTTAGACGCCCTCTTTTTAGTGAATTCTTTTCTTAATTATACTAGTTGTTTAGTTATTAATAAGAAAGTAGGTTTAAAAACACCTCTATATACCCACAGAGCATCACATACCTTTGTTGCACTTAGTCATGATCATGATATTGTAAATAGACGTGTAGCTAATTTTAATAAATATTTCTAAAATTATGATCCTTTTGGTGGTAGAAAGATAACATTTAATGATCTTTATAATTATCACTGAAATGTAAATTTAGTCTAATAGATCTTTCAATCAGTGTTATATTCATATATACTTTTGAGTTTATTTTTTCTTTCTATTGGTAGTATTTCTATTTCTATGTTGTGTTTTGTATTTGTATTTTTCTTTATTGTGTTCATCTTGTTTGTACTTGTCCATGTCTTATATGTATGTGCCACCCAGTAGTTGGTTCCTAATGTTGGATGGCACAATAAACATTGCATAAATAAATATAAAAATAAATAAATAAAAAATATTAGAAATAATTTTTGTCTGCAATATCCTGTACATTTTTTTAATATCTTGAAATGTTCCACTATTTGCAATTATATGGAGAAAAACACTACATTTATTTGCTGTTTTTACAGTATTAAAAAAAGATATACTTTTGTATGTGTTTTCTTTTTAGATTTTTTATTACAATCATGTAGTAAATAACAATCATGTGTTCCTTAAAATAATCATTAGGCCTATTGGTATTGCTACAATAATTTAATTTAATAAAATAATTGATTAAAACTTAAAACAAATGTATTAGCTGTGTAATTGAACAGTTTAATACACCCAAATTTCCTTATTTTGGTAATTGTTCAGAACCGCAGCCTTTCCGAAAATTGGGGAAATAATACCTGGAAATGTTATATATGATTATTACTAATCACACTTAATAGGAATTTTAGCAGGGCTTTACGTAGTTTGGAGTATACAAAACAAAATGTGACAGTGTGGAGGACTATCAAGATTGCTGTGTTTATGAAGTAAAATACGTAAAATGTATGTCCAATATATTTGTAATGGGTCACAAAATTGTATCGAATGTGTAAATACCTTCTGAAACAAATTTTTAAAGTATGAAACGTCATTCACAGGGTACATATTGACGCCATCGGGTGAGACACGAGTCGAACGATGACACAAATACTTACTGGTAATTTGGGCACCAGCGGTGCTTCCCAATCACCGCACTATTGAGACTGAGGGTTCTCAGGGATGTTGTGGGTTCTGTGTGTCCGTCTCACCCGTGCGTACTTACAAACACGTAGGCAATACTAAACTTTTTACTAAACATCACTCGAAATAAACACTTAATAAAATATATGTGGCTCGGAAAATGTCACTACTGAATAAAAGATATAAGTTCACTGTAGACTTGTTTTTATTGTTATTATGCATACACATCAACGTGCCAATGAAATGATTATCTCGGTCATGACTAGCCAATTCCGCTTGGGTGCTCCCCAGCCTGCAATTAATCTAGCGCATGCCTAGATGGATGATCTCACCGAGGTGCATGAAAGCACAGTCTTCACGAGGGAAGAGGGCCGGCAGCAGCTAGGGTGGACTGACTGTTTTTCCCTGAAGACAGGACACTGTGAATTACAAATGAAACTACCCATGATACACATTAACACACATGATTACTCTGCATCACTAACGCAAACTCGTCGGGGCTCGCCCTCCAACACGTGCTTAGTGTGGTGACGGCCTATACACAAAGCCGGCTAGGACGGGAATAATTGCACCATACACTAATTACAAAATTACATAAACCCTTAAATGATACATGAAACAAGATGGGACACGATATGAATATTCACAATAAACACACGTGTGAGAAAACAAGTTTAGATGGCACGGATGCCACTGGATGATGTTTGTAGCGGACCACGTGTTGCAGGTGAAATTGCAATATTTTTAGGTGAAAAAGGCAAATTAAAATCAGGCAAAAGATTATTCTTGCTGAGAAAATTATTCTCTTTACGACTGCAGTGGTTATAGGTGTGTAACATGCCTGATGGTGGTAAAATCAAACATTAACATGACCACATGGTCAAGTACCAAAAGCATCAATTTACAAGAAAAATACATTGAACCCAAAAAAAACTGACATAGAACACTGAAATAAATTATTGCACATACAATGTTACATAAATAAGCTCTCAAAATGCAACAATGGTGTATACAAAGACTTGGCGCCGGTCTGCCAAGTGGTTATACATGATGTTGCCGTAGAATATTCAAACACGAAAAATACCTTCAAATACATACATAAAAACAAAGCTCTTAAAAGTGTGTGTAGCAATAATGAGAAGTTACAATGATATGCCATAAACAGAGGCAGATGGCGCATGATTCAAGTTGCGCAGGTCGCGTGACCTCTCCGACATCTTTCTAATCCTTCTCCTCGATTAAGTTAAAAATGCCACAAGGGCGCAAGAAACTAATAAAGTGGAAGCATAATGCTGGGGAAAATGTCTGACAAAACATACGCAAGCAAAGGTTGACTGGTAAACTAACTTGACTATGGAAACCAAATCAGTGAATAAAAGTTGTAGTGCATATGTGACACTGTCTTACCTCACCAGCTCACCTAGACAGACTGTCCAGAGATAAACGTTGCACGGACCTACCATGGCCGCCTGCAGGGTCACATAACCGGAAGTGCTATGCATGCCAAGTAAATATTCAATTATTGAAAATAAAATGGCACAAGTTAAATTAACTATTGATTTAGATTTCTATAATTTTCTTATGAATTTCAATATTATTTTAGTGTCTCTTTATGATGGCGTTCATGCCGGATTATTAAGTGTTCTTAATCTCGGTGCAGCTGGCACTTTGAATTTTAAAACCAAATAATTTTAAAATAGTAACAAACACGAACACATTTTAAGACATATTAAACACTGCAAATACAATAGAACACATTTTACACTGAAAATAACATTTATACGAAAGTTCAAAATTATTGGCCTCTGCGCAATTGCGGGACACGTGACACGTGCGTGGTGAGCGCCGTCATGGGCTCTAGCGCCGCTGGCTGTTAGCCAGCATCAATTTATACAGCAACACAGGTTATACAGGTAAACAACACAGGTATCAAACAGTGTTGGAACATTATGTAATTCTGGTGAATTATTCAAGGCTTACCTTGTCTATATTCACGAGAGGATAGTACTACATAATGTATTACTAGTAGAATAAATAAACAAAAGGTAGATCATACAAAACGATGTTCACCAATGGTGTTTATAAACAGATGCAGTATAACGCCATATTGCATTAGAACATACGGTGACCAATAACGCACAAGATAAAGGAAACAAATGTGCATCAAAATTGTTTGACGTCACAGATCGACAGTTATATTTGTGAGAAAGGTGGGCCATTCCAGTTAACACGTGATGTTTCACTATGTGGAGGTTCGTAATGTACAGGTACTGTTTCGTGTGTGTTTTATTAGAATTAATTTTCTTTGATGTGTTAAATCTAATAATTGTACGAAATTACGAGCATTTCTGTGCTATTATATTGACGCTGGATAACAGCCAGCGACACTAAGCCCATGACGGTGCTCACCACTCATGTGACACGTGGGCATGCACGTGCGCCAAGAGGCTCCAGTTTGAACTTTCTTATAACGGAATATTTATTTAAAGTGTAAAATTATGTCTCTTGTTTATTTCCAGGTTTTTCAAGTGTCTAAAATTGTTAAAATGTATGTTTTATAATATTGCACCATGTTTGGTTATGATTTTGAAATGTGCTATGCGCGAAGATTATGAACACTATTATTCCAGCATGAACGCAGTCATAAAAGACATTCAAAGAATAGCAAAAATTAATCAGAAAATTCTAAAAAATAAATCAACATTTAAATTGCTTATGTGCCATTTTCTTAAAATATAAAAGTTTCTAGGAGTTCATAGCACTTCTCATTGTGTAAACCCCTTAGGCAGGAGAGCTAGCGAGGTAAGATGCTGTCACGTATGCACTACAAACTTTTTGCACTGATGTAGATTACAATAGTAAATAAATGTGTAGCATATCTGGAATTATAATTAGGTTGCAATGAAGCGGAATACATTTTGTATCTTGCCGGTAGCTGTACAGTGTATATTTGACACTATCGGCAAACAGTCAGCCACCAGTCCACATTTCCACTGGGTCACTTCCGGCATAAGACAGCGAGCTGGTATAGACTGGCTGGAGTTTGTCGGCTAGGTTTTACTAGCCCGATTCTGGCCCATACTTTTCTTGTATGTTGGTCCGGAATACATTTCATATCTTGCCGATAGCGGTACGGAGTGTTTTTGACACTGTCTGCCAACAGTCAGCCACCAGTCCATATTTCCATCTGGTCGCTTCCGGCATAAGACAGCGAGCTGGTATCGGCTGGCTGGAGTTTGTCGGCTAGCTTTTACAGGCCGGATTGCGACCCGTATTTTCCGTGTTTGCTGGGGAAGCCTTTGACGTCATATAAGGATACTGTATAATTTGCATACGAACTCACAAAATATCTCATGTGAAGAATATACTGGTAATGTAGAATATTATGTTTTATATGTTGAGAACCATACTTCAAAGAAATGGTAATTGAAAATTTAAATTAATCTGCAATGATTTTAACTACCAAGGGGAAACTGAGAATATACATAATTTATCAAGAGTCATGAATCCTTGATAATGAAGTTGGTCAAGCTTTAAGGCTTAGAATATATTAAAATTATTTTCATTTCAATGATTACCAATTCTTTGACATAACTTAGTAATCTCTGAGGTTCTCATTCGTTCATATGTTGGATTAGTGCTTAAAACTAATTTCTTTATTGCTTATGTACGAATTGTCTATAAATTAATAGGGAAGTTCAATCTCTCTATCATTAAAAATGTATATTGGTATTGTACTACTGTGTTGTTCTTTGACACAATATAGTAGTCCACTTGATGATGATGCAAGAAAGTACGTACGCTAATTCATGTGTTTATTTCACACATACAAATACTATTAGGTTTAAAATTCAAATAATACTTTGAATTTTAAAATTAACTCCCCACAGAAATTTTGGAGCCCAACGTGTGTGCACGAATATACAGTACAGTTAGAGTAACTTAAAGTAAGAGTAATGTAGAAATCAATGAGCACAGTTAGAAAATCATACTTTCTTCATAGCACCATGGAAGGACAAGTATATTCTGAACCTCACTCTAATATAACTGAAATATTAAAAACTAACGAGAATGTAAATAGGTACACATGATTGAGAATACAAATAGGAATGCACCAATTGAGAATACAGCTGATAATATTCCTAGCTATATGCTGAGAATGTAACTGAAAATACAGTATTTATCTAATATACATAAAGGGCACCGTAACGTTAGCATCCATTATGCAATGTTTCCAGTCCTTGCAGCAAAAAAATGAGACATTTCAAAATAAGTTGGGAAATTTGCAGCAACAAAATGAAAAATTTCAAAATAAAATAGAAAATAGTTTGAAACAGAGTAACAAAACATTTCGAAGTGATTTGGAAACCAGGCTAGAAAACCAAAGTAAAACATTTGATTCACTAGAAAGTAAATTTAGTTCACAACTGGAGCAAAACAGCCACACTATAACTTGTAATTTGCAAATTATAAATACAAGAAATGAAGGACGAGTTTCATGCAAACGTTCAATCCCTGAACTCTAATTTTGTGGTGATGCAAAATACTGTGGTGGAACTACGCAGATCGAAAGTTTAACTCAAACACAAAACATGCAAACTGAATTAGTTGAAAATCTAAGTAAAAGTTTTGATAGATTGGAGGTTAGGGAGGACAAAAGAATAACCCATTCTCTTGAACAAACTGAATTACAAATTGTTTCTGTCAAAACAAGTTTGCAACATGTAAAATGTTCATTAGACACCACCTCTAAGAACCTCAAACAAAATTTTGAAAATTTCAGTAACTCCTTTGAAATACAGATAATAGGTGTGGAAACGCGATTAATTACAGTGGAAAATAGGTCCGTCAATGCAGTCTCAGTCGACCCTAGCTTAATGTCAAATGTCGATCAGCAACTGATCAAGTTTTGAATGACATATCGAGGACCGTCTGCAGCAAACTGAAAGTGCATTCCAAAATGCTAAACAAAAATATGAACAACAGTGCAACGTGACAGCACAGAAAAGACAGCGGCTATGGCTAGTAGAACCCTGTTTTTGATTGTTGTAGACTTTGAGTAGAAATTGTACAACAGAAAAAATTGCACGAATATAGAAAGTCTTGCACCTCAGAATGCTGAGATTATACTTGTCTGCTCAGCTTCTCTCTATTTCATAAGTATTCATACCACACCAATTGCTTTGGGATATTGCTTCATTACGTCATTGGAAAATTGTAAACAAACTAGGCCAGTTGTTATGGGATTTGTTGCATTTATCTATCAACGTAAAATGGCATTACATAGAAACTTGCATTCTTTCCTCATTCCTTGATACGTACCTTAACATGTGTTTGAAATTCCTATACACATTAATAACATCAGAAAGAAAAATACAATTCAATGGGATTTGTAATAACTTGGAAATGCAGATTGCAATTGTAATATTATTTGTAAGCATAGACCTGGGAAATATGCTGCAGACGTCTATAAAATGCTCAGAATTTTATTCATAATTGGAAGCACATTTATTAAACTGAGTATTATTTGCACATACAACAGAACGACATTTTGTAAATACTTATTAGGCCTAACTTTCAAAACTTGGAAGCTTTATGACGAAAAAACGTACACATTAGTTTTCACAACTGAAATAAATATGACAACTGCCGTAAGTACGCAAGTATGCTCAGCAAGTAAGCAACTTCATTTACTTGCCAAGTCTAGAGCCTGTGTGTACCCTACTATACTGGGAATTCGAACAGCGCTAGTATATACATAGTGATATTACTTCCGGGGACAGGTATACACAAGTATGCATTTCAGGAGTATTCTGAAGCAGTCTAAGAGATTCAGAAAGTGGTGTGTATGGTTTTCTATCTGTGCAATATGTGAAGTACTCACTTCTGACTCCAACCTTTCCATTTTACAAAAAATTCCACTCGACCCTGAAACAAACAAAAAACATGGGTAAAACATTTCAATTTATTTTCATCCCATTATGTTGATTGTATAAGATTTAAAACTTAAAGCTCAAATAATTGTATTGCAATTATATATTTAATCATTTAAGTAGGCCTATTTAAAATATGTCCAAATATTGTTCAAGAAGTTTTGGCTCTCAGTACACTAAGATAAATAAGGAACATTAAATAAATGTAACATTTGCAAATCATTATTTTCGCAGTAGCCGAAAACTGAGTCATATTTAAATTTTTGTCCTGGGAAATAATGACAACTTGTAGTTTGCATTTATTACCTGTGTTTAACAGATTACTTCAGTTCCAATTTAATGTCACATTTCAATTTCAATTGAGAGCCTTCAACACTGTTTTCACTTCAAGGACATGTGTAAACAAGATAGTGTTTTTTGCTTTGTTAATATTCAGAAACAAGATGAGTTCCTCTGTTCAGGACAAAACTTACTGATATGGCAGTTTTCTGTTTAACAACTGACGACGTAGACAAAGCTGCACAAATTTCACACGCCCTGTCATGGGTGCGCATGCATTCCTCTGCAAATTTGGTTGAATGGGTTTAAAGTAACTGAACTCTAATTTACACTTATTCTAGAAATTTACATTTATAAGGTGAATTATAAAATGCATTAAGTATTGCTATATAAAGTTTTTAGCAATATGAAGCCAGGTTTCATTTTACGATCACAATTTCAGCTGTATAGTGTGACTTTTCTTACAGTATATAACTGTAGCTGCATGTAAATACATCCTTGTAGACTAAATACAACTATGTAATAAGCTAATGCAGCTGAAAACCTTAGTTTAAAAAATGAATGAAGATTACAAAAATTACGAATATATTTTCATTTATTTTGTAACATGTGTCTCATAACTGTTCCTTCAAGTAGTGCACATTTATGAGATTTTACCTCTTATTTCGGTGCCTAGGACCTAACCAGTCTACAACATTGTTCTTACAGGAAGGGAAAACTTTTCTAAACAAATAAATAGGAAACTTCCACATTCGCCTTCTACAATGGATTAATGACAGCCAAATAAAAATAGAATTCCTCTGTCAACAAATTTTAGTGTAGGTATTAAACTATGCAACAAACTATTTTATTGCAAAATCCATTTTAAAAATACTGTTGAACAAATCATAATTTATAAGGTCAAGGAAATAATCTTCGACATTCATTTAAGTAGCAAGTATTATATCAGAATAGAAACATTAAACTAATCAAATAAATACCTACAGCAAACGCGTTAATACTTATCACATCGAACCACGTGATTCCATGATAGCGACCTAGATGTTTATAAACAAAACTCTCTGAAAGTAATAGCTCAAAATATCCCCTCAAAATCGAAATATAAAAAGCCGCTTCCTATATCGATTATTAGTACAGGTTATAAGCAGTATAAAATAGGCGACAAAATTAAACATCTGAACTAATGAAACCTCGTGGTCAACGTCAACTTCAGTTAGGTCTAATCCCTATTACGTACATTTATAAGTTTTTAATCATGAATAATCCTGTATATAATTAATGACTATCGAGGCACGTTACAGAATACCATTAACCTATTCTAACAATCCACTCGCAATGTGCCAATGTTTCACATTATTGTTATTATTATTTAAAAAAGATAGGTCAGTTAAGTTTATAAACATTTTATAACACCAATTTCAATTTAAACAGCAGCAGTTGTGAAAATAATTAAAAATATTAGGTTACAAACAATATGCTCACCATGCTGTGCTTTAACGTAGACTAATTTAAAAACATTTAAATAAATGTCACACATTTTGATAAACATATTAATAAATACAACTGTATTTGGAAAGCATCGAAATTATACGACTACTGCGCAACTCTACAGCATATTTTTTATGCATGGGACGTAGAATGCTCTGCTGACAAGTACACAGCTATAACACGTAAACAAGCACACGATAACCACAAACTTACTCACCCGTCTAATTCGCTTCTTCGTGATCCGCTCAGCGGCATAAACACGGTCACCAATCGGCAGTTCCATTTCGTGACAGCGCCTCACTTGTCACTACTAAACACTGTGTCAGGTAAAATGGCTCACTGAAGCATTACTATGTTGAAAGTTATCGAGAAAACGCCACTCTGCAAAACTCTACGCTTGTGCGTCGTCCTTTCATACAAACAAGTCAACAACGAATAAAGATGAAAGGCGGGCGCCACACAGAAAGTTCCCCTCCCCTAGCTAACTGTGAACATTCCATACTAGGTAGTTCAAATGTGCAAATCTAATTCGCGGAAAAATTCGCAGGTAATATTCCTTATTAAAAAGTCCATAAATGAAGAAACGCAGATAATTACAATGTTTCAGCAGTACATCGCTGTTGATTTTCTAAAAAAAATATTACTTTTAATTCAAACGTTCGAACACATAGAGAACCTGTAAACTCCCCTGTGTGAAGTTTGGTGGACTCTTCTACGCCACCCACGGTGCCACCCTCTCCCTCCTCTTATCGCCAGCCAATAAGCAGCACGGTTGGGGAAAGTGACAGAGATAGAACCACAAACAAAAAGAAAATGGCGGCACGTCGTTGCTGCCTGTTTAAAATTAAAGGTTGTGCGTAAGACGGAATTCTGTTTGGCGAGCAGATTTCCCATAAAGATGTGACATATTTAGGCGTCCATATGGACCGAAAGCTAACTTAGAAGGCGCATATAAATGCTAAATGTGCCAGCGCCCTAACCCGAAACAAGGCTGTGTTACTGTGTACGATGCTAATACGCCCAATTATAACTTATGCTGCGCCCACCTGAGCACATGCAGCTAAAATGCACACAAGGCGCCTCCAAATAATTCAAAATAAATGTCTGCGAACAGCAGCAGATGCGCCCCGATATTGCCCTATTGCAGATCTGCATCAATCAATCAATTTTATTCATCCAAAATACCATACATAATGGTATAGGACATGTCAGATTTACTTACATACTACATAAAATTGAACGAGTTGCTAAACTAAAATTATGAATAATTTACATGATAATTTCTATATATATAAATTAGACAAGCTAAACAAGCAAATAAATGTTGCTAAACTACGAAAATGTTGAAAAATTACAGAACAATTTTATAGGGCCTTATTATGAAGGCAGATATCCGTGAAAATATATAAAGTAAAACAATATACACAAGTGTTTTGTTTTTGTTACAGAAATGCAAATTAATAAGACATTACTAATATTAATAGAATGCATACACACAAGGTACAGTACTTTAAATTCAAACAAACACCAATATAGGCCTAATAAAGTTTGAAATACACTATATATTTCATATATAATGTATATAGAACTAGAAAGATAATACAAAATAATACTCGGATAAATTAGAAAACAAATAATATAAAACAATAAAAATGTTAATCAGAAGCAAAACAGACATGTTAGAAATAAATCATTAAGATTCAGGGACAATATACACAAATCATGATTGTACAAAATCTTCAATCTTATAAAAGGACTTGTCTATGAGGAATCTAAATAGTTCAAGTTTAAATTTAGAGTACTGCTTTTAGAGTTGATGGTAATTTATTATATAATCTGACACTAGCATTACTTACAGATTTCAAGGTTTTTATTTTATTGACCCTCTGTAGATAAAATTTTCTATTTGTTTGGGTATAATGTTCGTGTAGCTCGTTATTTGTACAATATTTATGTTTGTTTATAAACATAAAAAGTAATTCTTTATATAAATATATACACGGTACAGTAAGAATACCAGCAGATTTAAAAACATCCCGGCAGCTGTCGGAACGCTGCATTTGGAATATTATTGTAATTATTTTCTTTTGAATACTAAACAATGACAAAAGATGTGATTTACTTTGGCCCCAATAAATTATCCCATAACTTAAGTTCGAATAAACATAACCAAAATAGGCAGACCACATACACACTTTAGTGGTTATATGTGAGAGCACTTTAAACATATAACAAGTACTGTTTAATTTATTAAGTAGACAACGAGTGTGTTGGTTCCAAGATAGAGAGTCACCAATTTCAATTCCAAGGAAACGAGTATGTTTAACAGACTTAAGTTTAGTATTGCCTAGCAGGATATCTGGCTTTATTGCTTTTAATTTAGAAGAAAATAATATGTAATTAGATTTATTAAAGTTAAGTAACAGCTTGTTAGAAGTGAACCAAGAATTTAACGTACTGAAGGCACTAGTCGTCGAATTTAGTGTCAGCGATGGTCTGAATCAGAACATTTGTATCATCAGCAAAGGAAATGACAGGCACATTTGTAAATTTGAGACTTAAATCATTTACATATATTAAAAAAGAAGTGGTCCTAGAATACTTCCTTGGGGGACTCCCGCATTTACAATTTTAGGCTGAGAATAGAAGGACTCAGTAACATTATATCTTTTTTTTTTTTAAACTTGTTTGATTAATAAGAATTCAATAGTTTATTTGCAATTCCTCTAATCTCTAAGTTAAACAATTTATCAGTGAGTAGCTTGTGATCAACAGTGTCAAACGCTTTAGACAAAACCAGAAATACTCCAAGAGCATCCTCAGATCTGTCTTTGCATTCTGAAACCCAGTTCAACAAATTCACCAATGGCTGACTCAGTATTTCTACCCTTCATGAAACCATGTTGAGATGCAGAGTGGAGATTATACTTAGTTAGATAAATGACTATTCTATTATTTATTATGAATTCAAATATTTTAGAGAAGGAACGTAGAAGTGAGGTAGGCCTATAATTTTCAATTTACGAGGAATTTCCTTTTTTAAACAATGGGATAACTTTAGCAAAAAATTATAAACAGGATGAGCAATTCGTAAAATTAGCACACAAATGTTACACTGATTGTGCAAACAGTGCAAATGCGAAAATATCCAACCTCGGGGATTATGGCCCCGAGGAAACCCAAAAATAATTTATAAGCAGCCGAAAAGCATTTTCGCTCATAGGCCGCCATAATCTCCCTAAACTACCCTAGAAAGTAGCGTGATAATTGCCACAAACACATACAAATGATGCGAAGCAATATGTGAACACAGAAGAAGGCAAAGCAGGCTCTGTACAGCCTCTCGCTCGGAGGTGGCCCTGTGTTTTACAGTGGAAAACTTGTTTCTATATTACACTACGTGCACTCCCGAGTGTCAGCATCGCAGGATCCAGCCTAGAGTTTCGGTCTGGTGTAGGCCTGTGCGCTGGCTGTAAGTATACACCTACCACTGACCAGGTACCCAATATGGCGTCCTCCAAGCTGGCGATATTTTATTTACTTTATTCTATTTTATATTAAATTAATTCTTCGACACTACACAGATCATGCACAACTCTGCCAACACTACGCACAACACCACACAGCTGCAAGCGAACTACCACTGTAGGTATATGCCGTTCACGGTAAAGTGAGCACTTCTGAAGCCCTAGTTACTTTTTTCTTTTAACCATATTATATCCGTCCACCACTTGTTAATGTAAATCCTGCCATGTGAGTAATAAACACAGTGTATACATTCACCGTGCTCAAAACCAAAAGTCCGAGGCCACAATGAAATGTATTTATTGGTTATTATGTCTGATGGAACGGCTTCAAAAAGTGCTCACTTTACCGTGAACGGCCTATAATGCCATTTCATTACATCGCCCCACCACCTACTTCCTCTTCCTAATTACTCCTATGTTTTATGCCTGGAGAAACATATACTTTTTTTCTGCTTCCAGAGAGACGACTAGCATCTGCGGGCGGGTGGCGCATTTCAGTCCCCCGCCTCCAGGGCCGTGCTACTGCAGTACGAACCTGCATACATTCCAGTAGCGTCTCGACACATTTCATATCACCACTCATTAACCTCACAAAGTCTATCTTCGCGAACTAACAAACACCCTTTTCTCCAGCCCTAATCTACTAAAGGAAGTACCTTTTATTTTAATTTTTTAAATTTATTTATTGCATCCATTTGGTCTTTTTTCGAGTAGGCCTACAAGTTTGTACAAAGACATCGGACAAGTCAGAACATGAACACATTATTTACAGAACAATATCAAAACATCAAAGTATTATAATATTATCGAATTCTAAAACAAATATAAAATAAAATACAAATAGTCTTGAATTTTCAATATTTAATCTTCATTCTTCAATTTATTCTGCACATCTGTGCTGCGTCCTGGGCCACTTCAATCTATAGAGAAATAAAAACCAAAACAGAGGCACACATTCCATTGGCTTTACAGAATACCTCACATTGACTATCCATGGGGGTTTCTAGTCTTGATTAAAATGACGTAGTGGTCAGTATTTGCTGTGTTTATTATGAATATTCGTCTACAGAATAAAAAGTTTTGCTTATTAAAAACTCTTTTAGTTATTTTTGAAGAGTTTCGTGTTTGTAAAGCATAATTTCTTCAAGTAATGGGGTAGGTTATTGAACAGCTGACTTGAAGAGTAAAAAGGCCCCTTTTGGGACATTCTTAAGTTGACAACAGCTAAATGAATTAGTTCTTTATTTCTTGCGTTATGTTTATGGAGAGTATTATTTTTCTGGAATAAACTGTGGTTTTTGGAAATGAACATAACTGAATCATAGATATATTCACATGCTAGTGGTAGGATTCTAGTACTTTTAAACAGAGGCCTACAGGAATCAGATTTTTTTTTTATTTTTTTTTTTTATTTTTTTTTTTTTCAAATATCCTTAAAGCCCTTTTTTGCATACGAAACACTTTATCGTTGTCAGTTGAGTTTCCCCAGAAAATTACGCCATATGTCATGATTGAGTGAAAGTATGCTAAGTAAACCATTACAGCAGTCTCTCTGCTTAAAATGTCTACAATATTACGCAGGGCAAAACAGGCAGAGCTGAGTTTTGGTAAAATTTGTTCGTTATGAAGTTTTCAATTTATGTGATTGTCTACATGCAGCCCTGGGAACTTGGTATGCTCAGTTCCACTGACTTCTTCTGCATCATAGCGGACATTTAAGTCTATTTCTTTGCTATTTTTAGTACGTAACTGGATTAAATGTGTTTTTTTTTTTTCAAGGTTAAGGCTTAATTTGTTGGTTTTGAACCAAGCATCTAATTGACTAGAAGTGGTACTGGCTAACCGTCCCAGTGCTTCCTTTGCCCTGGCTGAGACTACAATACTGGTGTCGTTTGCAAAAAGAATTGGAGTGATGCTTGGATTAAGATGGCAAGGTAAGTCATTTATTTAGGCCTGCACAAGAAAAAAAGCAAAGATCCAAGAATTGAGCCCTGCGGGACACCATGCTACATGCTTCCTGGTTTGGAATATAGAGAGCACGCATTGTCTCTAATACAAACTTGTTGTCTGTCTGATAAATATGAACACGTCAGGTTGTTCATTTCATCTCTTATTCCGTAATGTTTAAGTTTGTCAATGAGTACGTCATGATTTACACAGTCAAAAGCTTTTGTAAGATTACAAAAAATTTCAATTGTTGGCAGTTTTTTTGTCCAGAGCATTAAGGATATTATCCGTCAGTTTGTTTATTGCTTCACTGGTTGACGTATGTTTCCTGAAGCCAAATTGTGAGCTGAGAAGATTCCGTAATCTTCAAGATGTTGCATGAGTCTGTTGTAAATTATTTTTTTCAATTACCTTCGAAAAGGAAGTTAGTAGTGAAATGGGCCTATAATAGGCTACATTTACTTTTTCACCTTTCTTGAAAAGCGGAATGATAGTTGCCCATTTGAGTTTGTCAGGGAAAACACTAGTGTTAAAAATGGCACTACACATACGGCTTAAGGAGACACTAAATTCACATGCACACTGCTTTATTAATTTGCACAAGATAATTTTAGTTTTAATGATTTTATTACTTTTTTCGCTTCTCCTGAAGTTGTAAACAACGTTTCATTGAGGGGTTATCTCTATTTAGTAACGTTGTAAAATTATTATTAGTATTATTATTAGGGGCTTTATTTATTAAGTTATCTATAACCTTTTAAATAGCATGAATTAAACGTTTCGGCAACTGTAGGTACATCTGAGAGCTCCATGTCATTGACTCTTAGCTTTATCACTGGGTTTCGTTCATAGGATTTTTCGGTTTCACTTTTTATGATGGACCACGTGGTTTGATCTTGTTTTCTGTGTTGTGAATAAGAGAACTGAAGTACGCCTTTTTTGCTGATTTTATGACTTTCCTCAGAACTTTGCAATATTTTCTATAGTGAGTTGTTAAGTTATGATGTATACTTACTCTGGCTATTTTGTACAATTCTCTTTTGTGCTCGCAAGAAATCTTTAGCCTATTCCTTTCGTTATCCACGGTTTTTTAGTTGGCATGATGTTACAACGAACTTGTTTAGAGGGAAAATTTTTTTCAAAAAGAACAAGGACGGAATTTAGAAATAAATTGTACTTTTCGTATGTTTCGGCTGTGTTGTATAAATCAAGCCACAGTTCATTGCTGAAGCCACATTTTTAATTTAAGATGTTTTCAAAAGTATACTGCCTAGTTATTTTTGTGTACTCTTGTGCCCATTTCATTGATGACATGCCTGAAACAGTATGTTAAAGGCAAACCTTGCCCTTGAGGGATCAAAATATTTTATTTGTGTGGACAGTCTAGAATAGCCTACAACTTCCTCATTTATCAAGGATTATGCCAGAAATAGATCCGGAAGAATTGAAGAGACTGGGTCTAGGTGCATCTGTGGTGCTACATCTGGTAGAACGAATTGGAAACCAAATTTAAAAATTAATATGTAAACAAACACGTTCATCACTGTTGACCATGTGATTTTGGACAGTTGTGTAGGATTGGGGTAAGTCAACGTTGGGTACATGCGCAGAAGACGAACAAACGGTCTACCTCATCTTTAGCCCATGGTCGGGACGACTTGAAAAAAAATTGGTTTGGCTCTGTTGGGGACATGGTCGTTTGTTTTGTGTGAATACGTCTACATTGACGCGCTCGGACTTTTTTTTTTTTTTTTTTTTTTTTTTCCGACACCGCTTCACTCGATCATATGGGGTTTTATGGATATCACTGGGTTGCTTTTGAGATGCTCTTTCCAACCGTATACGACTTCTGTATTTCGACTTGGCATTTTGACGAGTATAGGCCGAAATTGTGTTTAGTTTTCTTGATTTTTTTAGATGAAACTCGTAGAATTTCACAATAACCACGCCACACAAATGTTTTTATACACGCAATCGATTGATCTTGAGAGCTGTCGATTGAAACTTACACGAGCGTCGTAGCTTCTCCTAGTCAAAAGTTAATACTACGCGGAAGTTATGAGACGCAGCGAAACGAACTCGAAATTGCGCCATTCCCCCTCCCCTACTCCTCCCACCCCATACGCCTCGCACGATGCTTCGCAGTCCTCACTCAACGCAACATATTCTTTGATCCTTTGGCAATCGAGTGGTGTAATTGGATTTTGAATGTAGACGATTGACTCGGAGCTGCAATGCCAAACTGTATCCCCTCGATTTTATTATCGTCGGATTTTCTGGATTGCCTGCCACAATTGTCGCAAATTTAAAGGCGTATTCACGTCTAAATTGGAAGTTACAGACCACTTTAGCTCACGATCGTCGCACCCGACCAATTTTTATCGGCCGATCAGCTTACACGCGACCCAATTTCGGCTCCCGACGCGTCGTGGACACGATATCGGTTCATCTGATCGACCCGTGTGTAACCCGCTTGAAAAGTAGGAGTGCGAAAACTTCTGTTTATGATATTCACGAAGAAAGCTAATAAGTTATCTGTGAACATGTTTTGCACGAAACAGGGAGAATGATGGCTGCACACGATGGCAGCTGACGGGGCGAAGAATTCCCCTGACACAAGTTGGAGGGAGGTTTTGGAGGGTGGTAAACTGTGTTTCCCTGTGACGAGACAGATAAGAGCTATTGTTCAGCGCCCACGCGTCGAGAGGAAGGTGGGAGTGGATCTGTGACGTCACAGAACTGCCCGGGTGGTCTGTTACACAAAGGAATTCCCGCTTCGCGCGGAATATTCTTCGAAGAGAGAGACTTCACACACGAAAGCTGTAGCGGGTTCACGCGGTTATTTCAAGTTTTTCGAAAACATTGCTTTGCTCTTCCTATGTGTAGCATTCATCCACGAGTGAAATTAATGTCTCGCCATTTAGAAGCATTCCATTTTGGCAAACAACTTACGAGGGCCAAAATTGTTACATAATAGAACAGCCAGAATGACACCGTACTCCTGGTACACTTCATATCCTGTGCTAAACAAACGCAAGCACATTAACAGCACATTTTTCAACACCACAGACATTTTCAGATTAATAAAGTATCTTAGTGGAGGCCATTCGTGAAACAGCCACCGCAGGAAAACACTAACCTATAAAATTAACTCTTAGAGGCGCGGCCTATCACAAGAGTGCTCGATTTTCATTGGTTGCAATAGGAGAGCGAGAAAAAAGGGGGGGGGGCATAGAAGGGGAAAATAAACCTCTCGCAACTGTACTGTGGAACTGTTTCGTCACAATGTCATGGTAACTCACCAACGTTATCGTGTTTCCGAAACCTGAGAAAGACTACCTTGAAACTTTCGCCCCTTTAGCTCGATGAATGTGCTCTTTACAATACACGCGGAAATACTCAGCAGACTTGAAAAGCACATCGTAAACGAAAACATTATGCGGTTTGGTTTCATACAAAAATACTGAAAAATTCATCGTCTAGTTCTCTCAGTACATTATATAACCATTTGACTGAAGGAAAAAAAAAAACACTTACACTGCCACAGTCTTTCTTGATGTTGAGGAAACTCTTAACCGAGAAAATAGCGAATTAAAAGTAATGTTTACACATACGAAGCTGTAATTTTTTTCGCCCAACAACATGCCACAAACGTGCCTCCCCCCTACATTATTTAAGTAAGAAATTTCTTACAAGACCGAGTTAAATATCTCGATATGATCTCATGACGCCGTATAGCTGGCAAGCGCCATTGGGCGCTAACTTGGTCAGCTCTAGAGATAGACAAATAGACGTTACAAAATAGCTGATTATGTATACAGCTCGTCTCTCAAGACCAAATCCCTTCACTCACTCTATATACAACATTTTATCTCTACGCGCGAAACACGCTTTGAGATTCAAAAGCCATTGTCCCTTGAGATCGTTTAGGCACAGCCTGAAAGTTCTATGCCTAGGCGCTCGAGTTGGGTTTCAGTGTATTTGTAATACACGTTTTAAAACCAACAATTTCACTCGTGCACAATCGTAAATTCATACGCCTAACACTTCAGAGTATTAGGGACGCACGGGTTCTAACTCACCTGGGATTAATTGATGGATTATCGATTTGATTTATTGGATTAATCATTAATCCGATCTTCCGATCAAACTGATTGAAAGTGTTAGTTGAAATGAAAGGGTTAAATTTAATGAAATTGTTAAATTTATTGAAAAGGTTAAATGTATTGAAAGGGTTAATTTTGTACGTGTTTGGTGCAAGAGTGGAATAAGTCTCAGATTTGCTAGTTTCTTTCTTTTTGTGGTTTGGGGAGCAAATCTGGTAGATGTCAGCACAATGGCCAGCACTCGACTGAGGTGCGGTGTGTTGGGAACGGTGTGTTGGGAACGGTGTGTGTGTGTGTGTATGGTAAGTTTTGTGCAAGAGTGGCATAAGTATAATTTTTTTTTTATTTGGAGTGGGATATTGCTCGTAGATAGGCAACTTTGAAAGATGCGATTTATATGTTAGTAATGACAAACAATTAAATATACGACGACTGTTTCCGAATGCAATTAAATGTTAGAGAATTTCAGAGTGTTTAAACGATTTCTACCTATGAATAAATAACATGACAGAGAAGTATAACTACCTGGTCTCATAAAGAAATAAGTGCAATTACGCAACTCTCCAGTATGGAATTAAGCGTAAAGAGATGAATGAGTCTACCCCGAGCTGTATGCTAGCAATACATTTTACACGAGAGAGAATGATAAAGAACGAACACAACTACATGAATATGACAATTACATGAGTGCGCAGTATGGAATTAATGACTTCTACATACAACAAATGAAAAATGTCCCTATAAATTAAATAAACACAATAACAATATACATATGACACACAGTTAACCCTTTCAATAAATTTAACCATTTCATTATCTTTAACCCTTTCATTTTAATTAACCCGTTCAATTTGAACCCTTTCAATCAATTTAATTAGCCCCTTGATATCAAATTAATTAGGTCAATCAAAAGAGGCGGCATACCTTTTGAGATAGACTGCGTGCGCCCCTACTACTCTTCAGTCTTCAGACTAGGGCGGAATACAACTTTCAACCGATCGCGCTTATTGCAAACACAATTTTCAAGCTCTTCACCATGGCTAAAAACAGCATTTTCACACTGTTACTGTTTAAATAATGTTCTAGGCGAATTCTTGTCAAACTAGACCTGCACTGAAATTTGCTACTCAAATTTCGGTCAGTATAATTATAGGGTCAGCGCTTAAAGTCCTAGGTATAGGCCATCTATGGTTACTTCACACTTTTCTGAAGCTTTGCCTAAGTTCTACATTCAGGTGCTGATAAAAACATGAAGAATTCGCGAGTTCAGTGACCTGCCAGGTACACACTACAGTTTTACGTACACATGCCGATATCAACTGCATATTGGTTGTCTGCTGTCACATTGGAAGGCGACGATTGGGTCATGCCTTCTCCAGTAGGTGTCAAACACCTTGTGGACCAATGGCTTAAGTTCTATAAATGCACGTGTTTTGAATTCTACGTTGTCTTGATATAAATTTGCGAATTTTTCAGTCTCTAATGATAACATATCCTTCCATTACATGTAGAGAAAAACATTGTCACGTGGGTTTACTGTTTCAACTGTTATATGCTTTGTTTACACTACATTCTTCAACTTCCTAAGAATGTTGTTGTATTTAAAAAAAGTTTTACATAGACGTTTACAATGTTATGATTTGTAGGTCTTTTTTATGATTCAAATGTGTCTGTATTGATGTGTGTTATTTACGATGTAGCGCATTAGACCACTACGCACATTACACGTTAATATTTTGTCTTAACTATGTTTAACTGTTCGTAAAACACGAAGGTATTTAACCTCTCGTTATTAACCTGCGTAAGATTATTGATGAAAGGCATGCCTAATCCAAAACAAATACTAAAATAAACGCGCATACAATATAATAACAAAAAAAAAAGAGGAAACTCATTCTCCCGCTATTTTATCACGTTACATTACCTTATCGGCGACAGGTAAGGTGGTGGCAAACACTCTAAACAATCTTATGCACGAGCACTCGGATTGTATTTTTTTCAGCATGCATATTCTTTATTAGGTTTTTATCTGGCTGGGCTATACCGTTCTGAGCTTTAGCCTGGAGTTTCGCTCAACCGAGATTTCTGTCACTCGGTACAAAACTACTTTTTTCATATGAGAACTTGATAACTACCATGGGAAGTTCAGGAAAAGGGAGTATACACAGTTCTTATTTTCAACCTGTAAATGATGGCATTAACAACTGTAAGTAGTCGGTAATACTATTTGGGTAATTGGAGCCCCTAAATAATACTTTTTAACATAAATTATTTATATCACATGTAAATCTGTACAAAAATAAAAGCTTTTTTAAAGTTTAAGAAGCGCTTTCATGAATCTATAGCCGTACCACGCCTGAGAGCCCTGTTTGGTCTCTTCTTCAGTGCCACGTGAGTATCATTCCATAACATGTCAACATCACCTCCGTCCTACCGATTGGTGACTTCGCGTCGATCAAGTGACTGTAGAAGTGTTATATATAAATAAAATTAAAAATAACTCCTATTCGTAGATACTCAACTGTGTAGTATGAAACAAGATGAAAGCTAATTTAGAAGTCTGCTCGTGACGTTATATATAATGGTTATTCTAGGGATAGGAAAATTTCGCGAGTTCAGTGACCTGTTGGCTAGACTCCACAGTCCTGTGTATGCTCGAGCCTCAGATGTTTGTTCATTAGCTGCTGCTGTTGAAAGTAGCCAGTGTTACTGCACACATGGGAGTATGGCATTCGCTATTTGTTTCCTTGCAAGTCTGCTATTGGCTCTGAGTTGTCCAGGGCGTGTCTAGTATACTGTGATCCAATTACGAAGGTGACTTCTGTGTACATCTTCTTGGACTCATCTTATCTATCTTGTTCATTTTAGATGTGTATCATAAACGAGCCGCAGAAATGCAATTTTCAGCCAGTTCAGGTGATTTTTGGGAAGCTCGCTTCTCGAGGGCAGAGCAGTGGCGGCCATTATGGTTTTATAGGCATAGAGTATGACAAATCTATACACGAGACACAGGATCGGAGCCGGAGCTGACCGTCAACCATTTTGGTTCTGTCAGCCACCTTAGCCGCCATATTGGATGCAGGTGACCATGACCCAGTGACCTTGAATGACCTTGAACCCAAACACTCCCAAAAAATCCCCCAAAAATATGAATATTTATTAAAATCTAAAGAAATCCTAAATATTTATTAAAAAATTATTAAGAAATTCACTTGGAGAAATTATAAAATTAAAATTTTTAATGTTCGGGCTTAGAGGTGACTAAGGACTGTAACCGACCAGCCACTATGCTATGACGTCACCCAACCACCATGTTCGACTCAGGTGACCTTAACCTTGGCCCTATAACCATGAACTCGGATGACCTGAAAACAAAAAACTCGAAAAAAAGGTAAAAATTGAATAAATTCATAAAAGTCAGTGAGCATATTACGTTAATGGCTACTACCACCATCTTAAATTCAGGTGACCTTGACCTCGTGCCCATAAGCTTGGATAACTTTACACTCAAAATAAATTCTAAAAACATCTACAAATTAAAAAAAAAATTTAATGAATGAAAGACTTGTTTTTTCTTCTCCCAATCTTTCCATTAATCTTTCGCAATCTTTCCATAAATCAGCACCGCAATCAGAACCGCGCACACCGCAATCAGCACCGTACACACAGAAAACAGCACAGCTCACACTGTAACTATCAACCCTGCAAACAGCACCGCAACCTTTCAATCTTTCCATCAATCTTTCGCAATCTTCCATTAATTTTTCACAATATTTCCATCCGTATTTCACAATCTTTCCATGCATCTTTCAATCAGTCATCAATTCATATTCAATCTATGGGTTTATCGTCTGTCTCTACCCATACATATGAAATAAAAACCCTAATGTCCCCGAAATTTGTACATGTCGACAAATTAATGTTTATTATGCAGTTAACTATTCATGCATTTTTGTATGTAAAGTATGTATTATCATTTTATGTGCAGATCTTTCCATCAATAATCGAGTGCTCATAGCACCACTTTAAATTTGTGAGGGATAAAAGGATTCGACACATAAAAATAAAGGAAAACTTATTATTTTATAATAATTTATTATTATTTTGTAATTACAATTTCAGAAGAAAGCAGTTCATCACATCATGCAGTCCCCGTTCTTTCAGTTTACTTATCATTGAAGATATCTCAACAATGCGCGAGAAACACACACGTTTTTTAAGGTCAATCAGATATATGAGTCTATTTCCAGGCCCTATTGGGCCCGATGCTCCTAGAAATTGGTGTAGTATCTCTCACTGTTCTCTTAAAGTCGGGTAACGCCAGACAGTTCTGTTTCCTTGCAGTGTGACAGCCACTGTTAAAATACAATATTATTCTTTCTGCTTCGAAAGTTGAAGAACAACAGTGATACTGTATACGCGCGGCCGTAATTTTGCCACAGCATTTTGTGATAAAAATTCTACAGTAAAAGGGAAAAAATTATTTTGGCAGTTGTGCCACATAAGCAAGCAACTACTTGTTTTAGCGAGTTTCGTGCCGCTTTAAAATTAGATGAAGGTATTTTCCCGTTGCGTTTCTGCAAATATTATAAAGGAGAAGGGAATGTCTTTGAATATTTCCGGTAAACTGAACAACCGGTCAGTTTACATCGTTCCCGCCGATCCACCTGAGCGCCCACTAGATCGTGACTGACGAGTTGGAATCGAGTAACCGAAATACGAAATATTTTGGATTTAGGAAATGCGCTATATATTTTTTCCAGTATTCGTTCTTTAACATGTAAGAGATTCACTCAAAACATCCTGTCTAATTCTCAATGCATACCTTATTGAGCAATAAAATTAGAAGTTGTTAATGTCATTAAAACGATTGAAATATTTTCTGCATATTATTTAGCATGTTGTCAATTTCAGCAGTAAGTTCGTACAAAATTAAAAGTAAATAATAAATACAAGTACGATTGTTTATTTATTTATTTATTATCTTTATATTTATGAAAGTAGGATCTGGCACATTTTTGCAGCAAATTTAAAACATTCGTCATAGTTTGTTGCAAGCAGAATAATCACACACTAGGGACTATACTCTCAACATCATTATTTCCTACCTGGTTCGTAGAATTACTTGCTGACAAGCAGCACTCCTCATCCAGATCCAATCACTAGGGTTTAGGTTCGCTAATGGACAGTAGAGAGAGTGTGTGAGAGTGGTGTGAAACGGGTGGAGGAGGAGAAGGAAGCGTGAGTAGAGATGCCTTCCTTTCAGCAGCCAAGGCAAAGCCAAACACTATTCTTGCTGTGGACTTGAACGATATTGCCGAATGTGCATTCCCGCTTGTCACAACACTGCACTGCGAAGAAATATCGGAGCAATATTTCTATAGAATACAGGTCATGCCAGTTTGGGACGATGCCTGATGTTAGAGGTTGTATAGAAGTGACCAACAAAGTACAGATTACAGGTTCTTCTACCGTCATTGATTACATTCCAGTATACAGTTCTAGAAAAGAACGAGTTGTGGGTGCCTTGGGGCGCCCAGTATCGCCCACTTCATAACTCAATCCACACTGGTATACAGTTAATTTGGTACCATGGGAAATTTTTCTCGCACTTTTCCCCCTCAAGTCTTATACTTGGGTTGGGGTTGGCAATGGGCCAACCCTTTTCCCTTCTACATCCTGTAACCGTGTCTAAAACGGTTACGAGACCATTGTTTAGGTTAATAAATCGACCACATGACCAAGTTTAGGCCCTAAATATTTGGGGATTTAAGGTTGAAATTTACTGAGGCGAAGTAGAGCACTAAATCCCCAAATAGGTCCGTGAAATCATCTGCTGTTGTTTATTTCCCACGTTGTGGTGAAAACGTCGGTATTATGTGTTCTTGAAACGCCGCACAATACATGCACGTGAAAAATGGAAAGTCAGGGATCAACATGAAATTATTTTGAAATAAAGTTCGTATGTTGCAAAAAAAAGCGATCAGTTGTTATTTGAAATGGAATGTTAATTGCAGGGAGCGAATAAATAACAAGAAGATTGATATCGGCTGGAAATAAATATGATCAATTATTCACAAGACAACGGGATTACGTGAAAAAATGCCTGGGAGAAAGTTATTTATTGATAGGGTGGCAAACAAAACCAACGTTGAAATCCACAAGCCTGTAGTTTCCAAATTTGTCGCGTGTAGCGCTGTTACAAGCCGTTCGAAACCGTCCACCCTAAATTCTTAAACCCTAATTCCCCAAATTTTCCATTTCGGGCACGGCATTAGTCGACGCTGATGAGTCATCCATCGTCTTGCAGGCGATTGACGACTTGCGAGGTCCGTTCTGCAATGCACGGGAGCGTATGAAAACGGACACGAAGTATGGAAACGAACGACTGGACTAATCGCGATGAATTTAAGTTATTTCAAAATAACACAAAACGTAACGATCTGAAACCCAAGGAAAGATAGCTTCTTCTGTTGTAAATTACCGACATAGGCTTTATAACATTACACACTTGAATTTTAATATTTTTGTAATGTTTAATACTCTATATAGTTTTGCCGAGCCATACGTGCACTTGTGTTTATTAAAACGAAAATAATAACAGCCACTTCAAATCCATGTCCTTATTTCCTCGCAAATCACAATGGTCACGAAAGGTAGGTAGGTAGGTAGGTAGTTGGGCTTAAAGCTAATAGGAGCTGCGTGTCCAAGGTCAAGAAGCGAGGAAGCAATACGGGCGACACTAACACGCACGCCTAGTGTCTCATCGCTCTTACGCGCAAGGCGTGCAGTGTTTCCGCCCTAACGCGTTACTGTATAAATTAGATCTGTAACAGTGAGGTTTTATTACACGCCGTGAAAGATCACAGATTAAACTACATCCGTAGCTTTGTACTTTTTTTTTTGTCGTTTAAGGAAACTGCACAGCAAGCATTAAATGTTCGATGTTTGACCATCTTCGCGATTTTTTTTCTCCGAAAATATACTAAATATGACCAAAGTAAAATAATAGGGACATAGGTAATTTATTTACCGAGATACGCGTATTCGCACAAACAACTATTTCACAAAAAACGTGCAGTTCCATATAACTCTTAACATCTCGTCTCGTGGACAGCGAGGTCATGGGTAGAAACTGACTGGTCACGAAAAAAATATAGTCGAACGAGATATTCAATTCCTACTGGCTACACGGATTCACGGACATGGAAGATTTGGAAACTGACCAGCTGTCTTACGTTCTTCTGTACCGTGCACGTATGCGTTCCACGGAGTGTTTTTATGTTACCCGAATCCATGATACGTATGGGAGATGCAAAGCAATGTTAGCAGCAGTATTGTCGCGTATAGCAGACGGCTATGGGGTAGTGATAAAACGTGTTTTTAATGTTAGGAAATGGAACATGTCTGGTTAGTTTTGGAATTAGTGATTGTTATATTTAATTCTTCATGTAGCTTAGGATTGAAGGAAGTATCTGATCTGTTTAAAAAGAAACCCATGGAATGTAGTTAATTTGAATTGTCAGTAATTAGTTAACGCAATTATATAATTTCCAAAAAATTGTTACGTCTTTGTGCAACCAAATTTTTAATATGAATGTGCATTAAGCAAAATAAGACTTTTATAATTTGTGTCGAGTGGAAAAAAAGTAAGCACCCCATGATAATACTGCTTTCCTGAAGATATTTACTAGTATTGCAGTTAAATGTCTCAAATTTACCATTTAAAAACATGTTTTACCAGCCATATCAGTACTAAAATACTTATTTTTATGTTTAGTATATAAAATATTTATGTGAACCTAGGATTGCTGTGTTTGTGGTAAAACCATAGCTTTTTGGGAGAATCTCACATCCTCCATGTAACAGCTGAACACCCATTTTTTTTTTTTTTTTTTTTCCATAAATATATTAACCAAACCTATGACGAAGAAGAAACAATTTCATCTTGCACCACTATATTGCAATCAACTCATAAGTGTTCAGAATGAACATAATTAAGTTCCGATCAGTTCATTTAAATCCGAGTTTCCATTCTAGGTAATATTTTCATATATATAAATAAATATATATATATATATACACACGCACACGCACACACACCCCCTCCCAGGGTCTTAAGAGACAGCACTCACTCCGCGCACAAAAGTACAGTTCATTTAATAATGATAATAATAATTTTTTCGAGTTTTTGGCCGCTCTTCCCCCAATAGAGAAATGCCACTCTCACGATAATAGCGGGGAGAGGTTTCGAGTTACTATCGATAATTTCTAATAGTCGACTATCAGCTATCGATTCCCCAACCTAAATTCTGGCTTAATTTTATGCTGGTTTATGCATCGATGTGTAACTATTTTTTTCTTTCAAAAATAGGGTTTTCTCCTGTTCCTTCATGTCCCTAGAGTTTTCATTAGCTGATTCTCTAACAATAACTTTTGTAGTCTATTCTTTTTTAGCCGTAAATTAAGTCATGTCGAGGAGATCGGAATTCTAAAACGAATATTTTCACGATCTACACAAGCCGATACACACGTTCTCGTTTTACAAAACGTCGAAATATGTTACTTTGGCAACAAAATTATATATAAAAATAGAGAAATTTACTCATCCTACGGAAAACCAGTCACACAAAAAAAAAAACAAATGTCCACAGCAAAGTATTCAGTTAATTCAGTACTCGTTTTGCAGCATTATAGCGACTATTGCGTAATCGCAGCAGTTCTGACTGCTGCCATCTGTTGTAGGAGTTTTGAACTCTTACTGCTGCTGCTATCGATAGTCTCTCGTACGTTTTACCAATATTTTAACACGACATATACATGGTTAGTAAGAAACCTGTATGCTTTTGCCATCTAGCGAGAGAAAAAAGAACAGTTATATTAGTGTTTAACTTTCACAAAAGGTATCACGTACGGATATTATAAATACTATACTAAATTTAAAAAAAAATTCAAGTTATAACAAAAAAAATACTAATATTATACTATTTCTCAAGTTAAAAATATTTTACTAAAGTAAATATAGTTCCAATATACAAAATAAAGAAAAAATCAAGGTTGTTCGACTTATTTCAACAGAAAAATATATTAAGTTACTATTGTATTTAATAAAAATTGTCAAAGTTTGCTTCGTGCCTTAAACTAATGAGTAAGGAAAATATAGAGCTTTGGTGACGCTTGGCTCAGCTAGGCAAACCTAGTGCTTGAATTTTTGGGAAGGTACAGGTCGTCCTCTGAGTGGGCAGCCTACATTTGCTGCTCGTTCGAGTGACAGCGATCTGCCTACTTAGGCGGCAGCATGTTAAAATTAATGGGAAACTAGAGGGGTTAGTTACATGTTCGTTGACGTGACTTACGTGCTACGCGCCGGCCACGATAGAGAGCGCGCGGAGCTCATACAGCCTCCACAATATCCGGGGAGCATGAATAGCGAGGAGGTTGGGTTGGCTGATCGTCGCCGTCAATCACGCGCTTCCAATCGTACGTTTAAAGAGTTAGGAAATGATAACAGAGACAGAGGTCGGCAGCGCTCTTGCGTTAGTAAAAATCAGCTTTTTATTTACGCTCTCTGGAAAACTTGCCCGTTTTACCGTGCACAACTTTAATATTAATTATATCTAAAACGAGGTCCGTACGCATATTTAACCCTCTGCAGCCTTGTAGACGTTTCAAGTGTTTAATTACTTAAATAACTTTATCGCCGTGCTTTCCTGTTTTGTGGTCGTTCTTACAGAAAATAAATACTGAAGTGTGCATAACGTAGAGTGCAAATCATTGTAAACTCACTTAACTTGGTACCAAGCAATTTGAAACCTAAAAAAAAAAAAAAAAAAATCTTCTACTAGGTTAGATAATAACTACGAAGAGTAGACGTTCACGACCGCACTGGCGAATTAAAATCACCTAAAAAAAAAAAAAAAAAAATAAAGGTAATGTTATATCTACTTTAACGCCGCTTTATTAGTTACATTTATCATTTAGCTGTGTTGCTAAAACTAGAATAGCAGAAAAAAGTATTCATAAAAAATTTGCAGCTGCATTAATAATTTACGGTTTCAAATTTACTTGTGCGTTATTTTAGTAAAGTAGTTGTTTTGCAGTTCGTCTATCATAGGGTTTTTAATTCTATTGAAGAAAATACTTTATGAAATATAAAGTTCCTTCTATGGCACAGGGATCAGGCCGGCGGCCTGAGACGGCCATTTTACCGACAAAATTACTAGTTTTCCCCTCAAAATGGCTTGTTCAACTTTTGATAAAGCCTGTTTCGTCCCCAAAATTTTTCTCTTTTTTTCCCGAGAACCTCTTAAATTTCCAAAAAATTGTGAAATATATATATATATATATATATATATATATATATATATATATATATATATATATATATATATATATATTATATATATATATATATCGCCGAAATCGTCTTTTCAAGGCGCATACGATCGTGATGTCATATATTATGTAAGCCAATGTCAGAACCACTGTATTGGATTTAAGAGGTATGTCCCTACCTCCCCAAATAATCAAAACTCAGTACCATAACCCACCTTACCAACATCCCTCCTCCGTTACAAAAACCTGTTGTCGCAGATTGACTGGACAAAGAACCATAATGTTATGTTTACTATATGCATTCGAGCTACACATATATTTTGGACAGTAATATTGAATTGATTTCACGTATTATTTGGATGTAAATATAATTTTTTTTCACAGGTTTATTGTATTTTATGTTAACACTATCATTTCCCTAATTTTTCGATGTATGAGAACCACCAGTCCATTAATCTATGATATTTGTTACACGTTCTGAGTTCTACACATGATTATGTTACTGTTTTTAATCTTGTGTTAATATGTTTGATTTCATTTTCAGTAATTGCTTCATAATTTTAAATCAAAATTATTTATTTGTTTTGTTATTTAAAGACGTAATATTTTATGGCTTTATTTTATTTTGTGAAGACAAAGCCGGAAGCTAGCCGTGATTGGCTGTTGGTTGGTCGGGAGCCGGAAGAAGGGGGCTTCGGTGAACGACATTGAACATGTGAGTAGCCCATTTGCAAAACCTGCTATGTGCAAGCTAAACGAATTCTGGTAAATCATAAAAAACTTATGCAAATGTAATGGATGGGTAAACTTTTACAGTTAATTTGCAAAAAAAAAAAAAAAAAATTAAATAATTTTTACCAAAGGTCTAAAATTTCATATTAGTGGTTAGTTAGTTATTGTAAAGAATAAAATATTGTTCACAAAGCAGGTTTTGCAAATCTTATGGCCGCCATTTGTATTTTGTCTTAGTTTGCAATACCAGCTATCTGCATATAAAATATTACCTACACACTCCAGCAGATACATAATAATGTTGGTAATTTAATGTCACACACATAACTACAAACTAAAGATAGAAGATTGTTACTGAAATGAAACTAAAATGTTCCATCTTTTTCATTGTCCGAGTTATGAAATGTTTATAAAAATTTTCTTACTTTTCAGTCTAATGATGTAAAAATATACAACCCTAAAACCTACAAATTAAGAATTCGTATAGTTTAGGATACTGCAGTTTAATCATCTTGTAGTAAATCAAAGTCCAGAGGTTCTTCACTCTCTTCGTCCTCATTCAGACCTTCAGTAGGGAAACTCTCCTCTTCAAAGACATTCTTAAGGAATTCCAATTTCTGATTGCTGTCCCATTCTTTTCCGAAGTGAAGAACAAGAAGTCGTTTGACATCACAGAGCTTCGCTAGCTTTACAGGTACTCACTTTGGAACATCAGGAATTTGAGTATGCACGAATGTTTTTCCCATCTTGCACAAACTTTTTAGTTCCCCACTCTCGAAATTGTAAAATGACTCTCCCCGGACTAAAGCAGATGTATTTGTCTTGTTTTTGGTGACAACAATTTTCTTTGCTTTCTGGAATTGAAAATGACGCAGGGTTTCTTAGCATTTCGTCTGCCTAAGTTTTCCAGTCTTTGACAGGACAGTCTTCGCCTAGATGAGTAACAGTCCCACACTTTTTGATAACTTCCACGTACTCGTCTGGGGTTTCAATAACACTGCGAGAGTGAAATTCTCTTTCTAGATGCCCAAATATCCTGTCTGGTGGTTTAAAAGAATGCCCTACAATAGGAAACCAGATATCAATCTCTTCAATATGAAGAGGTGTTTCAAGAAGGAACCAATGTAAAATCATCGCTATCACAGTTTTATTTTTGTTCTGTCCACCACATCCATCGGAAAACAATCTGACTGTGGTGGCCATATCCATGTTCGTATTGATCAAGCGGTGGTGAACAACAGATGCAATTTGATTGGAGCCTTTGCTGAACTCATTTTCAGTCCATACGTAACAGAAAGTGTTGTCTTTGGTTTGTGACGATTTTGAAGATCCTTGGTATATGATAAACTTGTACAGATATAGTTGCTTTGCATAGTACGTGACCTGGTCAGGAATCTTTGGCAGAGCTAGGTTTTTTTTCACGGTCGTAACTAAAAGTAATGTTGCTTTCCATCTCTTCACGTAATTTCTGGCAAAATTCTTCTACTCGTTTCTTGTGAACTTTTAACTTTAGTGTTAAGTTTGTTTTCTCAGGCTTACTTCTCTCAGCTGAAATCTTGCTTTCAAGTTGGCAACATGTGGAGCACTTGTCCACATAAGGACTTCCGAAACCGATATTGAATTCTGCATTGAATATGGTTCTGTAATAGTCATATTGCACATGCAGATCTTCTGGGTTGTGTTCTGTATACATGAACCACATTTTTTGAACACTTAAGTCACTAGGTAAGTATTGCCGCTTTGCCTACTTTCCGCGGCAGTAATAGCTTTGTAAAGGCTTAAAGTTTTATTATGAATTTTCACAGTCTCTCGCTTGAGTTCATATTTCTGAGATCTTCGGTCACTGCCTTGATTTTCACCTGTTGGTGTTGAGCCTGTTGTTAGGAATATTTGGCGCAATCTGTTTACTCGATCACGGCCTACTTGTAGAATCTCAAGGAAAGCTGCCCTGCACACTCTTGTATTTTTTATGACATTCTGTCTTAGCGTTGATAAAGAAAAGTTTGTACTTACTTTACGTCTGCTTGGTATACCCGCAGATGTACAACTTCTCATTGGAGTTACAACAGAAACATGCTGAAGAAGAAAATTATTCTGCCACTCATGATCCGGCTGCTGGTAGAATTTCTGCTGAATCCTTCTGATGTCTTGCAAAGATAGGTTTTTGCACTGAAAGTGTCCCTTATTCTCATGTTCGCAGGTGAGCTTTTTAGGCAAACCTTTTGGCCGGTGTCTGAAACAGTAGGAGAAACACAATCGTCTGGATAATCAGAACGATCATATCATAATCTGTTGATAGTTTAGGTGTAACTAGCTTACCTAGCTCTTTTTGCCACATTTCTTCTCCATGCATCGGGAAATCTTTTCCGCTTCCGAGATCTCCCAGGTTCAACTTTAATAATACATTGTGTCTCAATACCACATTTTTCTTTATTATCACTCATTAAAACCAAAATAAATAATCAGACGTCGGTAACTACTCGGCACAGTCAGGCAACTACACACATGCAAAACGTTTGTAGTAAATTGTGCGCAAATATCACACTCAGCTGTTTTATAAGCAGGCCAGCCAACTTTAAGGTTTGTTAATTCACTTTTCATCAGCAAACGAACAGCAGCAGCTATATTAATATAAAGAGGAGTCCAGTACTGTTGCATCTGCAACTCAAAGCTGGCCATATTAATTTGTTACGTATATCAGATTTTTCTATGGTAAACATGGCTCCACTTTTAACTGGTTTCGCGTTCTGAGACTATGCATATAGCAGGTTCTGCAAACTACTGTGTTTTTCAACTTCACTTTCATATGCTTTATAGCTGGAATTGTAGCTTGGTAAATATTTTAAGTGATGGTGCAATGCATACAGTATCCATAGAAACAATAATCTAATATTGTAATTTTTTTGCACAAAGCAGGTTTTGCAAATGGGCTACTCATGTAAGTCGTCATAATTTTCGTTGGAATTTAATTTTTGAAATTCCAACGCCATCATAAATTTAGTTGATAAATTATGCTCCCAGAGGTTAAGTTTTAGGTCGTCGCAGCAGCTATATTTAAGAAGAGGCGTAGTTATATTTTGAGTGTTAAATTGACGAGGTGAAAAGGATGCTGAGACTACGATGCAGGCGCCATGCAAGGAGATAGCGCCAAATGACCTCAGGTGACGCCAAGGCAAATTAATGTATGGAAAGCCTAATTACAGGAACTGTTTTGCAAGTATTAAATTCTAAGGGACCTAGCCTTATTTTCAGAAAGTTTTTTAATTTGATTTTCAACGACTTGACTGTGAGTTCCATGTGTATGTTAAACCAGTAGTCCCGAACGCTTGCACATGAGCTAGCATAGCCGGAGCAATATGTAATGAGCAGCTAAAGACTTGTTTTGAACTTTCAATATAAATACAGAGTAACTTTATTTGGTGAAATATCGGATTTGAGATAATTAAGTGATGAACTGACTTTTTATTACTTGATGAATTATTAGTGGATGTGATCTAAGAAACTTAAGAAATTAAGTAAGAGCTTACCAAAACTTTCTGGAAAGTCAAATACAGCGAAGGCTACTTTCGGTGGAACCTATTTAATTATTTTGAACTGAACTTTCAAGTAAAAGGTCTAAAGTTTGCAGCATTTTTCAGTATTTTAATTTAATTTAATTTTTCATTCTGATTTATCCCTATTCTTACTTGGATGGTGGTATGTCATTTAATGTTAATCATCATAAAGTATAATTTAATTTGAGTAAAGAGATTTCTGTGACACACACACACACATTTGATTTTGCACCTTGTTGAATTATTCACATATTTGAGTATAAGTTTATTTATTTCCCTTTTTATTAATAAATTAATCATCAAGGTTACATATGTTTTATTTTAATGAATAACTGTGACTGGTAGAATGTGTTTTCTATTGCATGAGGTTTACAGCATCGCCGGAGAGCTTCTGATTCTAGTGTAGTAAGACCAAGGTCACATCACGAAAATAAGGCACCCAAAAATCTATCATATAATAATTATTATTATTTTTCCCAATTCACACCAAATAGATCTACATATACACTATTACATTAAAGTGGCTATCCCAACGTGGTGACTATCACAGAGAGTGGCGCCCAAGTGATGGATTTTACAGAGAGTGACCCAGACTATCACATAAAAAGTGGCGCCCAAGTGGTGGCTATTACACTGTAACCAAAAAAAATTCTAGAAATTAGCACACACCACCACCCATCCCCTCATCACACACCAATACCCAACCCATCACCCCACATCCCACTAACTTCTTTGCCACCTAAGACCCCTCCCCTTCCCCCTCAACATCATTCCACCTCCTCATCACCATACAAAAGCCTCCTTCCCCTCATATTTCCATCGCCCCTCCCTGTACCACCTTTCATACACTCCCCCTAACCCCCTCCCCATCACGGTTCCCCTCACCAGCCACCGTTACCCCCTCCCTCTAATCCCTTCATCAGTTAAAATTCTAGAAATCGAGGTTCATGTAATGTTATAACACCGCTCACCTTGCCACCCAGCCATAAAAATCGTTTATAACACATTTCCTCGCACTATTACAATAATTCTGTTTTTGTATATTATGCATGCCATATATAATACATTTTAATTATCTTATAACCACTGTAGTATTGGTTTAGTGAATACCCTCAATCACGATAACCTCAAGAACTATTCCGAATATGATTATTTTGTTTATAAAAATCATAGTAAATTTATGATTGTTTGCATTTTATGTACATCTAAAGGTAAGCGATGTATCATATACCTCTTTTTTTTTCTCAGTTGAGTCTATCTGAAAATCATAGTAGGTATGCCCATATTTTCGCAAGTAAGGTTGTAATCAAGTGAATATTTAGCAATTATAACATATTATGGTGACACAGGTTGCGGGTCCAGCAACAATACCTACATCTATTCTACTACCGACTTCTTCAAGCATGATTCTGACAGTGCCATCGAACTCTGTGGATGGGTCGCCTTCAGCAGTGTCGTCATCGACTTCTTCAGTCATGATGCCGACAGTACTATCGACTTCTTCAGGCATAGCGCCGACAGCACCATTGACTTCTTCGGTTGGGTCACCTACAACTGTGTCGCCATCGATGACTTCAAGGCTTTGTTGCTGTCACTGTGACAATATATTTGTCTACAGCCAAAGTTCGAGGAAGCATGAGAAAACTGCTTGTGTGAAGGGACCTTCCTGTGCTATGCAACGATGTGACAAGTACAAACATGTGTTCAAACGTGGTGATAACCTGAAGAGATATAAGAATATATGTAAAGGTAGAGTTACTACATATAAGAAATGACCTGTACTAGCTGTTCGCGAAACCACATCGAATTGATTCTACCTTAAACAATCAGCATTCAAGAGTACTTAAAAAAAATTAAGTGGTTGGGAATAACTTCGTTGGTACAAAAAACATATGTATGTACATACCTTGACCACATTAAGCAAAGGATACTCAATTAATTAATTGAAAAAGTAGAAGGTCTCATAAATATATATTGTTTTTCTCGAGTGTACCTTCGAAAAGCCTCAAACTTTGGACGAAGCCATTAGTCGGCGAGCATTTAAGACTGCGAATGAAGCATTGCTCAGTGTCGATAGCATTCCAGGGGCTGTAGAGGTCTTAAAAAAAAATGTTGCTAAGAAAAAGACCATAAGGCCAAGGGCACTGGTTGGACGCTTGTTAGCATTGACTACCTTGAGCTGCTTATAAGAAGATTATATTCACTATGTGAAAAGTGAGCATGCTGCTGTAAAGACACTACATGAATGGTATGGAGAACGTAAGGATTCTATTTTTATGTTTTGTAGTCTGAAGTATGTGTGTTGTGTGTGTGTGTGCGCGCGTGCGTGTGTGTGTGTATTATTTCAATGAAAAAAAAGTGATTTATTTCTCGCTTGTGTAGTTGTATTTGCCCTATCATTCCTACTTCCCTGATATAGAGAATATGATAGACTTGGTTTTCATATATGTTGCTACATTATGGTACTGTAGGTGAGCACGATAAAGAAAAGAATTAAATTATATGTCAAAATGTGATGATTTGAAAGTTAGTAATCAAAATTTTTCTTGTGTAGGCCCATCAATGGATGCGTACAATCAACGAAATAATTATAAAGATATATGATGAAATGAACTGCACAGAAACGATGAATGAAATTACATCGTAATACATACTAAGCAGGTTGGACGCAACAGACATGAAAACACGGTGTTGACGAAGTAGGAATTTGACCCTGAGACTTGGAGAGAGGGAGAGAGGGTCGAAGTTCGAGTCAGGCCTAGCCAGACCTGCTTCAGTGCAGTACGTGGCGAAAATATATCCTACATACATGATTGGTGTTGCTCTAATACACTACAATTATTTTTATAGTAAACACAAATGACGAACTAAATGGAAGATTTCGATGGTTGAATGTTGAGACCATGGCATAATTAAGATTGTGAGTAGTAGGATTGGGGGAGTCTGGAACAATGGGATTGGCGTTCAGTGCCATAGTCGCCCGGCCGCCATGTTGTTACGTTACCGTCCGCCATATTAGACCCATATGATCTTGACATTGACATTTGACCCTTGACCTTGACCCGATGACCTCTGACCCCAAAAACAAAATTTAAAAAGAATTATAAGAAAATTCTTTAACATTTTTTAAATAAAAAATTGTAAAATAATTATAAAAAATTATTTAAAAAATAAAAACATATATAATTAAAATTTGCATTAAAAATAATTTAAAAATAATTTTAAAAAATCTTATGGAAATGTTAGTTAAAATTATAAAAAAATTATGGAAAAAATGTAAAGTTTTTTATAATCGTTAGAAAAATTATAGTAAAACATATTACAAAATATCTTATTAAAAGATTGTTAAAAAATATATTATTAAAAATGTTATTAAAAACTTTTTTTCACTCCCAAATAGTTGTGTCCGCTCCACCACCATATTTGTTTTACGTTAGTAATTTGTTTCGAAGGCTGCCAAATTTGTTTTCTCGTTCGTCATTTGTTTATCCATTACTGGAGATTGTCTCACAGACTAAAAATGAGGTAGACCTATCTCGCTGGATGCGCAGAACCAATTTCCATGTCCCAACATTGAACTACTTTTCTACCAATACAGCTAGCAAGAATGACGTGGATTGGATTTGAGGTTAGAACACTGCTTAGTAAAGAAGCGATTTTGAGACGTTTTTAAACTTCCTCTGACCAATTTGTAATGCTTTTTGATTAAATCCAAACTGGTAAAAGTATTTTATTAATATAAGAGTGCTTGTCATTTAAAAATCAAGATATAAACAAACATGTTCATCACTGTTGACCCTATGACTTTGACAGTTGTGTTCTTTTGGGGTAGGGCAATGATGGGTACATGTGCAGAAGACGAATAAGTGGTCTACCTCATTTTTAGTATATGGATTGTCTCTCACATTCATTCGACTGCCATATTTGTTTTTTTTTTTGTTCGCCATTTGTTTTACAGTTTATCTCTCGCATCCATTCGACATCATGTTGGTAAGCGACTCGACCGATTAGTCACTGTCGCTCCACTGATTACTCACCTCCATTCGATGCCATATTTGATTTTTCTTTTTTTCGTTCGTCATTTGTTTTAGAGTTTGTCTCTCACCTTAGACTACCTTTGTTCGACTAACCCTCACCATTGATACTGGCTAATTAGTCGCATTCACTCTATCCCTGCCAATGCTTCCCATTCGCTATTTACTCACCTCTGTTCGGCCCACACCACTCCCCAGAAATGTTGCGAATTGGCTAATTACTCACATACATTCGACCAATTAGTCACCACTGTTCCATCCCCGCCAATGCTTCCCAATGGCCAATTACGCAGGTGTCTTAGGAAACCTTCAGCATGCCTCCATCACCTCTGTTACACCAATTAGTCCCATGTGCTCCACACCACCCCTATTTTCCCATTGGCTAATTACTCACCTCTGTTCGAGCCAATGTTTCTCATTGGCTAATTATTCACGTCCATTCCGTCCTCTCAAATTACTCACTTTTCCTTCGATCTAATGCTTCCAATTGGCTAAGTACTCTGCCAATGCTCCCCATTGGCTAATTTGTCGGCAATCCTCCACCACCTCTGTTCGATCCTCGCCAATGCTTCTCATTGGCTAATTAGTCGCTTGTGCTCCACCCCCTCCAATCTCTCCGATTGGCTTTATAAGAAGCATCCCCGAGGGTCTCTGGGAAAAGTTGTACCTCGCTCTTAGAAATGTACACATGTTACGCAAGCAGCCATAAAATCCTTTCATCCATATTGGCATTAGGAAGGGTGCATTCGCTTAGTGCCCTAGACAAACGGAACGAGTTGCCATATCTGCCAAACGAGTTCCTGCTGATGTACGCATCGAACGAAATTTCGGTCATATTAAAGTTTTTTCCGACCTACCTACAGCTGAAGGAAGGCACATGGGACTGCCTCCCGTGCAAGGAATGTTTCGAAGGCTGCACCACCTCTGTTCTTGACACGCCGCACCACAGGGGCTGGTGCAAGGCCCGCCGAGTAGCCCTGGCAACGCCCTCCCCCGTGCAAGGTTTCTCCACACAAGCTGTACCTACAGAAGACGTCCCCTCGACGCCCGCCTCCATACAAGGTTTATGCACAAGCGATAACTGCAGAAGACACCCTCGCAATGCCCACCCTCCCAGTGGAAAACCCCATGCAAATTTTCTACTGGCAAAAACTACCCATCGACGAGGAAGCAAACATAGAACACGAGTGAACACAGTGTGTAATGACTCTGTACAAAATTTGTAGTGTATGTGAAAAAATATTTTGCAACATCCAAGGGTTTCGCGCGCTGGACTCTTACACCATAAAGCAGACTGTCATCTTGTACAGCGACGACGACAAGCAAACCAAAGTGTTTACGTTTTTACTCCCATGCCACTGGGAACACCTCAACCGCTCCACACAACGGGCACATACCGCCTACAGATGCACGGACTTAGGTGGGTCGATGGAAATATTCCGTACGGGGATATTCACGAAGTGTCGGAGGAAGCCATAATTCCCAATTACCCTGTTTGTGTTAATCGCCAAGGATCGGCGATGCGCAATGTGTGTCCTGCCGGTACGAATATTGTGGACCTTTACAGACAATGACGATGCCCTTCGTTTAGGTAGCTGTTAGAGACCACCTACAGATATGCAAAAATATAACAAACTAAAAAACAATATATCAGGAGAATGAAGACGAGAGCCAAACTTCAACAATGTAAACTAATAACAAATGAAGAAAAACAAGATGGCATGTTGAACATAGGTGGGAGAGAACGACAGCTCCTCTGGCAACAAAATAGATAATTAATAAACTAGCATTACCCAAGTGATGGAAAATTAAACATATGAAATCCAAGATGGCATGTCGAACTTAGACGAGAGACAATCTACAGCGATGTAAACAAATGACAAACGAGAAAAAATTCATAATAAAATCGGTAATTAATACACTAGGACATCCTAGGTGTTGAAAATGAAAAGAATTAACAAACGAAAAAAATAAAATAAAAACAAGATGCCTGCATACGACGGAATGAGCAATGGTGAGGCGGTGCGGGAGGGGGATGTTAAGAGAAAGTAATTGATTGAAGGTGGTTCTGTCGTCTGCTGGATGTGGTGCTGGGGAAACCTCTGAAAATCCAAGTTTATTAAATAAATTTTAATAATATTTTAAAGTAAAATATTAATAAGATTTTAAATAATTTTTAAAATAATGTTTTATACATTTTTATAATTGTTTTAATTATTATCTATTTTTGAATTTTTTTGGAGAATTTTGTGCTTTTTCGGTTCAAAATCATGGGCATGAGGTCAAGGTCAAGGTCATGGATCAAGTTCTTAGCCATTGGATCCAATATGATGGTCGGGTGACGTCATAACATGGTGGCTGTTCGGCTCTGGTCTCCATCCCCTCTAAACAAAAAAATTCAAAATTTTAATTTTATTATTTTTAATAAATCTGTAATTCTATTTACTAAATCTTTTGAATACATTTGAAAAGTTTTTTAAATTTTTTTTTGGAGAATTTGCGATTTTTGGGTTCAAATTCTTTGAAGGTCACGTGTTCAAAGTCAAAGGTCAAGGTCACCTGTATCCAATATTTTTTCCCCAATTGACTGTCAGAACCAAGATGGCTGATGGTCATATCTGACCCTGGACCCTGTGTATCGATTTGACATACCCTACACCTATAAAACCATTATGGCCGCCACTGCTCTGCCTCGACAACGATTCCCACAAATCCTTCCGATGGATCGAAAAGTGCCTTTCGTGGGATCTTTTTACAACTGGAGTGATCGGTGTTGTTGTTGTTGTTTTTTTTTTTTTTTTTTTTTTTTTTTTAAGGTGAAAGGGGACATTTTAAGGGAAAATGGAAAATTTAGATGAAAAAAGGAAAAATTTAAGGGAAAAGATTTATTCTGAGGGATAAATGGGAATTCTTGGGGGAAAACGATATATTCAGAGAGAAAAGGGAACCTTTAAGGGACAACGTACGCTCGACGACCGTAGTGACAGAACAATGTACAGCTCCACTGCTCTACAGCCCTACTCGCTTGCCATCAATTCATTTATTTTCTGCTACTTACCATTATTAAGTATAACACAATTTATAACATGGAAAACTCCACCTGCGTATTTACACGAAAGTATAAGGTAAAAATATACGATTCGTGGTCTCAAGAGCTTCCTCAGGAGGTAAACATTACGAAATTATCGGACATTGTACAAAAATTATTTGCGATAGAACAATGAACTTTGGGATAATCTGTAAATGGACAAAGACATGCAACAAGTGTAAATTCTGTTTCTGTCATCAAATAACTCCGTAGAAAATATAGAGACTGCAACCCTTGTTTGTATAAATATTTCGTGACACTGAAGGTTTATTGATTTTTAATTGATGGGTTATTAATAAACACATTCAAATGATCAACAACGTCGTCTTGTCTGTTTCACAGCTTTGGGGTAGTGAAATTTATCCAAGCATGTTTTAGCAGGGTATCAAAAAGATAATTCGCTGATAATTTCTTTCGTGTTCTTTCATTCTTTCCAAAAGTTGTTTAAAATCGTTTGTTACCTAGAAAAGCAGGAAGAGTGTGCTGCCAATCTGGTCCACACATACACACACGTCCTCTGAAGGCAATTTAGAAAGCCTGACGGCACCATGTCCAGATTTCCGCGAGTGAGAAATCTGGCAGAAGTTGTTGTTGTAGGATGGGTTTTCTCGGGGTATTCTCGTTCTTCTATCATGGCGTTCAGTCGCTGCTCCACTTTAAGGTCTTATTCCATGTTCCACTTCAGCGATGACGGGCCTTTGTGAGTCCCGCCTGCAGAGGTTATCTATACTGAGTGTTTCGCAATTAGACCTACAAACTTCTGGAGGTGATTCTTCATTTAAAAGTAAAATGAAAACATGTGTTGACACTTTATAAAACCGAGTATTATGGAGAAAGAAAAGAAAAGAAAAGAAAGAAAAAAAACCGAGGTTTTAAACCACATTTTTACAATATATCGGTAACAAAGTATAATACAATTACAACTCTCGGAACATTATTGTATGTTATCGGGATCTTCAACGTAAGAGCCATATTTTGCAAAAACATGGTTTAAAATCGCGTTTTTTAATGGCTCATACCACCCTTAATTTTCGGTTTAGGTATAAAGTGTCACATATGTTTTCCTTTTACTTTTTCATGGCGAATCACCTCCCGAAGTTGGTCGGTCTAGTTGAGAATCGTCCTGAAAAGTTTGACAATGTACATATAACCTGTGTGGTCCTACTATTGGACGCCCGTCGCTCCGTTGTGACTTTATTCACACAGCGTTCGTGCCCACGTGAACTCTACAAGTTGCTGAGTGCAGGAATTACGACACGGTCGTCTATCCTCGGAGTGAAAACATGTCGACTTGCCCGCACTCTTCAACATCGGCGCGAAGAACGGAGTAAGGCTTCCCCTGGCGTAACGAGATGACACTTGCATGGGCTCCCCGGACTAGCGGAGAACCAGTAGGCAACTCGTAGCTCCCAGGTGAAGACTAGTCGCAATGGAGGACAGTAAGTAGAGAGAATCTGCTATATTTCCAAACATTTTTTGGAGGGTTGCTTATGGTCAGGAAAGGTCGAACAGATTAAGTGTTCTGCATCTCCGACTGACGGTGGCTGAACTTGTACGGGCTGGGTAGGCGGGAAACGTTTATCTGAGAGAGTTTAAAAAAGAAAGTAAAATCTGTTACCAAATCTTAAAGCTTTAACCACTAATATAATCCGTTTTATAAATCAATGCAGGCATACTGTGAGTCCAGCACGTTGGACTTCTTGTATATCTCTTCTCTCCGTACTGAAGCGGGCAATTACTTTTCTTTGGTGAAATTTTCCAGAAAACTGCAACGATAAAATCTATACTGTATTTATGTAATTTAAATTTACACATTTTCAAAACGTGTATTTGATATGATGTATAGACGTTATTCAGTGATTCGAGACAGTAAACGTGTATTTGATATAACTTATAGACGTTATTCAGTGATTCGAGACAGTAAACGTTTAATTGCTGTTATTATTACCACTTGTGCAATTGTATCTTGAAGACAGTTAATAATTTACTCCCGGTTATACAATTTCGGAAAATAATCAAATAATTCTGTAACTAATCGTGTGTTTAGATATCAGGCATCACTAGGGATAAAGAAAGTAGGTAAACAATTTTGAAAGAATGGCAAACCTAAGATTATGATCATATTTGTGTATATACTTTTAGGCCTGTCTTCTCTTACTCGCATAATGAACCTGCTATCCCTCGTCATCCATTTCTATTGATTCAGTTGCATCATGTCCGCACCGACCTAACAGGCGCTTTGCGCGGTGTCCAAGGATGTGCGGGCGGTGAGAGGGCGGTGAGCGGGCGAATATTGTGTCCTGCGTTAACATCGAGGTCTCGAGAGTCGATGAGGGTGACGCGAAGTGAGTATGCAGCAGCGTCGGAATGCAAGAGCGGGGGAAACAGGGGATCCTCGAGGAAACCCACCGACATGCGAAAATCCGGGAGCTACCCGGCCAGGAATCAAGCCCTGATCACCTAGATGGGAGGCGAGTAGTCTAACCACTACACCATCTCGGTCCCACTAGAGCGCAAGACTATCGGTTGTCGGTTGTTATCTGTAGTTATTATGTTGCGGAACGCAAACGGCAAAGTGAAAGTGTTACGAGGGAAAGGCATTGTACGCATGGAATTCATGAAGATCGTTCAGTTTGGTGAATCCCGCCATCTTTATCCCATGACGATCCTGATTTGCTCAGCAGGTAAAAAAGAATTACATCTCAAACATTGACTTAATTGCAAATGCAATACGCAATCAATGTTGCACAAATTGCTACGAACTTCCAAATGACGATATCTGTTGTGAAGAGATTACTTGTAACTCCGAAATGAGTAATTTCAAATTCTAAAATACGAGAATGACTGCGTTTATCGAAATACAATTAAAAGATACACGCACTTTGTAAAACTGTCATATTATTTGCATTTTATTCGTCGAAACTCGAATTTTCATATTCACAATATCATTACAGCTGGAAAAATTGTGCCACATATCCGACAGTAAAATCACAAACAAAATAAAATACCGACTTCAACAAAGAAATGCATCAAGTCCAAACAAGTGCCACAAAAACACAAAGAAACTAGCACAAAAATCACGAAACTTATTTTCCAAAGAACCCAGTAACAAATAGCGAGGACGTGATATGATTCAAATAGATCAATAATGCTGGGCGATCGTGTACATGGCACAAAAGAGAGAAAAAAATTATACTATATATACATATATATTGCATAATTAAAAATATTAAAGTCATTAAAACTTGAACCATCAATTACTCAACCCAAAGTCCTTAAAGAACCCTTCATAACACAAAATTAAAAGTCTTTTATTAGGAAAGAAAAAGAGATAGTAAAGAGAGATGATTACGTTGATCGTCTCGCAATTACACCACGAGCTATTTATTTTAATTAAATTTTGATTAAAACAACATCAATATAAATCGACTGCTAGCAGCTGGAAACTATTAAAAGGGGTATCTCTAACCGAAGGTAATTTAAGCACGATAGTTACGTATATTTTGAACGACCGCAATTTTAAATGTCTACAGCAAAAGATGCTTGTTGACACCTGAAATTAACACTTCACACCAGACACTCACTGCTTGCCGCCCGCTCGCCGCTTAGCCGTGTTCCTTCCCGCGTTGTCCGTCCGCTGACCGCCGCCGCGTTGAACACGTACCTACTACATTAGTATATAGGCTGTTTACGGTAAAATGAACACTTCGAAGCCCTGCCTAAGATCTACTTGAATGCACATTGTGTTTATTTCCGCCTTACGTAAAATTAAGATTGCCTCGTGCTTTAGCACTTTTATTCGTGCGTCGGTCAAGTGAAACAAAAATTATTAGGACAGAAAATATTTAAAAAATCTGCTTATTTTTACACTGGTATACATTATAAAACCAAAAAGGAAAGGAAATAATTTAAGTTATCTCAAATAGTTACCTAACACTTTTTATTCGACGTTACGATATGGAACTACTTTCCATCCTTCGTTACCAACTTTACTGGGCGCATAGCACTCGGTGCGCCCGTTAAAATATATGCAGGTTGGGGCAGTGACTTTTTTCTAAGGTTGATTTCAAAAGTGCTCACTTTATCGTGAACAGCCTTTAGCATGCTTTGCTTATCCGCTCGCCCCCCACCCCCTTTTTTTTCCCTTTCTCGATTAAACCGCGTTCACATTGGATAAGGCCTCACTCTTGTGGTAAGATGAGAGGCCTATCATCGACCTGAAGTCTGTTGTCAATATTTTATGATGTTTTTTAAAATTGTAATGGTGCAGAAAAGCAACAGATTGGAGCATCGTTGTATTACTTTCTACGAGCGTAGATTTCAGTGCGAGTATGTACAGGAGGGTAAATTAAAACGCTTAACCGAGAAATTAACGGCATTTAAATTAATATTTACATTTACCATCATTATGTCATGATAGTATTCAGTTCTATTTACATGTGAATTTGGGTCAGTTCCGTCAGGACATTTTCAATTAAATTTATACAGTTATATAAGTTGTAAAGAGTCACATTTCTCAATAGTTTTGTACTAAATTTTACTAACTAAAGGCAACAAAATAATCTAGTTACATTCTGATTATAAGTCCCCAATTCATATATGCAGCAACCTGGAAACCCTGCCCCCCCCCGAACATTATACATTTAAACTAGAAAATTAATCAGCGCTGTTGTCTGTTGTCATTAACGATAATCGTGTTATGCGAGTCAATATGAGTACTAATGCAGGTTGGGGGGGGGGGGGGGTTCAACTCAAAGGGTATGCTGCATTCCTTGATTGACCTAATTAAATTCATATCAAATTCATATAAAAGGGTTACTTAAATCGATTGAAAGGGTTAAACATATTGAAGAGGTTAGATGGATTGAAAGGGTTAATTATTTTTTTGTGTTTGACGCAAAAGAGTACTAAGGGTCAATTTCATTATTTTCTTTCATTCTTTTTTTGCAGGGAGCAGGAGCTCTGGTATGTCCTCACCCTGTGAGCTCTGGCACACGATGAGGTGCGGCATGCTGGGGACTGGGTGTGTGTATATATATAGTGTGTGTTTTGTGCAAAAGTGGCATAAGTGTAAATTTTTTTGGTTTGGTAGTGATCTTGCTCGTAGAAGGTGTTGGTGGATAGGCGACTTTGAAATATAGTATTATTCGGAATGCAATTAAACGTTAGAGGATTTGAGAGTTTTCTACCTATGAATAAATAACATGAGAGACATGTATAACTACCTGGTCTTATAAATAAACAAGTGCATAATACATGAGTGTCCAGTATGAAATTATTATGTAATGAAAATCAATTAAACATAAAGAGATTAATTAGTCTACCCCGAGTTGTATGTTAGAAATATAATTTACACAAGAGAAGTATAATGAAGTAACACAACTACGTGACTATGACAATTACATGATTCTCCAGGTGTCTAAAAAATTAATTAACGACTTCTACCTCCAACGAATAAAACATGTCCCTATAAATCAAATGGCTAACGAACACAATAACAATATATATGACACTACTTGATGCCTCTCGCACATACATGTCCGTCTGCCTGTGAGACTGGTGAGAAACTTTAGTACGTAATCCACATGTTAAAAGAAATGAATTAATTAACATGCGTAAAAAATAAAACTTTTAATACACGTCTATTCGCTCAGTGAAGCACTAATTTGGATATAGGAGTTACATCAACTTATAACCTACATTTGTTTATAGACTGAGGTGAAAAAAAAGACTAATCACATTGTTAAATCGCACCAGGAGATCCCCGAAAACACATATGTCCACCTCGGAGTTCAGTCAAGGAATTAGTGGATCGTATGACATGTGCCTGCTTATAAGCTTATATATATACATATATACATATATATATACATATATACACATGTGTGTGTGTGTGTGTGGAGCATGGCTGAGTTGCAATTTACGACTGACAGAAGCTATTTCCCTACCAAGCTACTATTAACGACATGATTACACTATTCGTCCTAGAAGTACGTGAATGTATAAAAGTTAATAATTTAAAAATAACAGAAATACTAAAAAAATTTTTCCATCAAGTCTGTGAAATTCACGGCACATGGTAACAAAAATACGATTTGAAAATTAAACGAAGTTTTGTCTACCAAACACAGAAATGGGGTTTACACGATAAACGTACTATCACACGATAAATTAAAGACTCATAAAAAATGTTTCACATTATGGTTTACGAAGGCTGTGAACGAGATCCGAACCCCGGAGCATATAATATTGCTTAACGAGAATCGCTGCTATCACACTCCGTAGGCCGGTGAAGTCGAGAATTCCAGTGTCGCATCTATGCAGCATGACAGTTGGCAAACAACTCAGAATTTGGGACCCCTCGAGAATTGTTCGCATTGCTCCTGCTCAAGGTCAACCACCCCCTCCCCTAAGACCAGCCAAGAACATGTTTTTTTTCAGAGGGATTCTCTGTCCCCCTCCAATGCAGAGTTCACAATTTTTAGTTTTCAAAGATCTAGGCCACGCACCTGGTATCGATTCAACATTGCAAGAACCTGTTTAGTGGCAAATACCCATTCGCCTACACCGCCCAAGAACTGCCCCTTCCAATGCCGTGCTTCGCAAAACCCGCTCTCCTCAAGGTCAGAAATCGAATTTTCGGATCACAGCTCCTGTTCATGGAGTGCTCTGCACCCTCTTTACAAAATCAAATAAATGATTAAAACCGATCATGAAAAGTAAAAATGAAATATTAAAACCGGCGCTGACGATTCAAGGCCATGTGCCTCCGCCCCTCACAACACTCAATGAAGCATTTTTCAGATATCTCCGGAACTGTGGCCACTCCACGCAGGCCCGACTCTTCACCACCAGAGCACTGCCTCGGTTATGAACAGAGGCTTGCTTCAAGGTCAAAACGATACTTTCCCTAGGGAGGCAGCAGCGAATTTTGAACTGACCTGGGCTATCTGCCAGCCCCTCTACCTTCTCCCCTCCTCCCAACAAACAGCTATTTTCGCTGGAACAGTGAAGCTTCCTCCTATTTTTCGAGATGCAAGAGCTTGACGTATTCCCAGAGAAATAAAAAATAATTCACAAGTCCCGGTGATAAAATGTTATTTTTCCTCATCACTATGAAATATGTGCCAATGTCTTTAACACACAATAAATTCAATTAAAGAATATTTAAACCATTTTCCAGTAAACTTTATTCTGTTTTCCAACAAACTATTCCATTTTCCACGAAACTTTTAGCTAATAAATGATTAATTTTCATACCAACATAGTTATAAGAGATGTTTTTTTAGTAAGTAATGACAAACATGCATCTTTCCCCTTACACAAGTTTTAACTACTACGATGTAAGCAACTACTCAAGTTAAATTTTATTTTCAAAAATTTAAAAGTACATTAAACAGACTGGTTCGACATGATTTTCTTAATTTCCATATGTTTTTTCTAAAATATTTGAGCGTATTTTTACGTGTAGTTTTCCCACTTCTGAATTTCTAACATAAAATGTGTATATATTTTAACTTATTTTATTTTAAAAATACTGATTTTTCGACTTGATATTACTGAATTAACATGAATGAAGATTGAAATGACTGATATCGAAACTGAAATAGGTAAAATTTCGTGATATTTCAACTGATTTTCCTAAAAGGGCAAATTTAATGTAAATTTAAAGCAAAATGGTGGCCCATTTTGTATTCGTTTACTATATAAGGAGGGATAAATTAAATTTTTAAGACGTTTTCCATTTATTTTTTCTGATTTTTTGTAAAGTATGGCTGTGTTTTTTCACCACCAGACATCATCGTGTTGATTCTTCAGCTGTAACAATTGTAATCTTGTTGCTGTGAGAAATATATTTTTATTTTAAAGGTTGGTAGAACTCTCCTAGTTGTAGGAAATCGGAGAAGCATTGTGGTATGATGCAAAGGGCTCTTTCTACCTAGCCCTGAAGAGGTTTTTGTGTATAACTAACAGATTTGTTAAATTCCCTAGCGTTCTTGACCAGCGGCCCGGCAAAGTTTTCTCGAGATATCCAAGTCTGTCCTTTCCATTTCAAAATACATACATTCAGATATGTTCGTTTCTCTCCAGCATTTTATGTGAGTCCTCAGAGCTTCAGAGTGTGTTTTAATTGAAATGCTAGTTTTTAATGTCTAAATTTTTTTTCCCTTTTACACAAACTTGTAAATTTTTTCGTGAAAGTGAGCAAACAGATAATCTGACTTTAAAATATGTTCAACCAACAACTTACCAAGAATATTTAAAACAATTAATATGCTGATATATACAAGTATTTATGACTTATCCAATTATTCACGAAGTAGTGACATGGAGGAAATTTTCAAACTAATAAATAACAAATCACAACATTTAATTTAAACATATAGCAATTTTATTAAAAATTCTTTCGTTTCTCCAAAAAAAAAAAATATATAAAACATATTTAGTTAACATTTGTAAAACAAATTCTTTACATATTCATATTAAACATGTTATTATTGTAAAACTCTAAACATGTTACCATTGAAAACCTTACAAGCTTTAAAAATATCGCTACCTCATGTCACATCAAAAAAAATAATTCAATTAATTACAAAACCTTTATCAACATTTTAGCACTGAAAACCATTCAATATTTTAAACCAAATACCATCTTACGTCACAAAACTGCAAAAATCATAACATTTCCTGTCATGGCTGAGATATCATTAAACATATATTATCAATACATGTGTAAGCAATCCAAACTTTTTAACCAAAATACCATCTTACGTCATAAAACTGCAAACAATCATAACATTTCCTGTTACAACTGAAAATCATTAAATATATTTTCTCATTACATGTTTAAGCAATCCAAGCTTTTTATCCAAAACACCATCTTACGTCATAAAACTGCAAAAAATCACATTTCCTGTTATGACTGAAAAATCACTAAACATATTTTATCATTACATGTGTAAGTCATCCAAGCTTTTTAACCTGTTACGACTGAAAAAACTCTCCAACATTTTATCATTGAAATAATAAAATTTATTAAAATTTTTCCAACATTTTATGTTATAAATCATTGACTTTCTTAGCAAATCGTTAAACTTTTTAACAGATAGAATTATGTGTCTTTAAAATCATAAACAAGTCCTTAGAATCATACAATTTTTTAACAAATTAAATGATGTGTTTTTAAAATCGTAAAACAAGTCTTTAGAATCCTAAAACTTTTTAACAAATTGAATGATGGGTTTTTAAAATCGTAAAACAAGTCTTTAGAAACGTAAAACCTTTTAACAAATTGAATGATGGGTCTTTAAAATCGTAAAACAAGTGTTTAGAATTGTAACATTTTTTAACAAATCGGTTAATGGGTCTTTAAAATCGTTCCAACTTTATACTTTCAATCATTAAAACTGTAAAACTCCTCAGCCTATTACCAGTGAAAAATCATTAAAGTTATTAAAAAATTACTCATCATATTACACCTGAAAACTTTGTCACCATATCATATTCGAATCTACTTACAATACTGTATGCTTAAAAATAAAAATTGAATTATGTTGTGTCAGAAAGCATCACTGTAAGTTTGAATTTTTTCATTAAAATTACCATTTAGAGTTAAGAGATAAGCTGAATTTGCATTTCTTTACAGGTACAACAGGTGGTGGTGGTGATGATATTGTTTATGATACAGGAGTATAAATAATTTCCTGTCGTGAAGGTATGAAATGAGGAGGAGGGGGTAGAATTAATTTACGCTGCAGTGATGGTAAACTTGACTCAGGAGATGGTAAAATTGACTCAGGTGAAATCACAAAATTTAACTCTAAAAACTCTTCTAACTCTTGATATAATCGGTATTTTGACATATCTTCCCGGACATTATCTGAGGTTAAATCTATTGGAGAGCAACACAAACACATTGGTGGTTTTTATATACATACCTTACCAGACTTGATAACTGATGATAAATCTTAAGGTTCCAATCTCGAAGTCGCTGACATAGAATGCAGTGAGGTCGATGCTGCATGCGTTGCTGTAGACCTCGACGTCGCAGACAGTGGTGCAGACCTCGATGCCGGCGGCATTGCTATAGACCTCTACACCACAGGCATCACAGTAGACCTCAACATCGCAGGCATCGCTATAGCTCTCAACATTGTTGTAGACCTCGATGCTGCAGGGAATGTTGCAGACCTCGACACCTCAGGCAGCATTGCAAAGCTTGACGTGGAAGGTGTGACTGTCAGTTTCGTTAGTGCAGCTTTCAATATACTTGGTTTCGATGTCGAAGGCGTCACTGTTGCATTTGTCACTGTAACTGTCTTTAACGTTAACGGTGTTGACAAGAACAACGGCTGTGGAGTAGATCCACTTTCTTCATCATAATCCAAAAATCGAATAAATTTTGTGCCAAAGTATCTGGTCTGTTAAATAGATCATTAAAATAATCCCAGTTAAAATATGTAAGTTCTTTGTTAAAATCTTCAGTAAATAAGCCAAGAAAATAATCTTCATACGAGCGAGACATGCTAAGGCGAACCAAACTGACAAACAACTGGAAATAGTGGAAAGGGACGTAGATACTAAAGCCCTATTTATAAAAATTTCAAATTCCAAGGTAAACATTCGAGAAGCCTGATTTTTCCCCTGCAACCAGAAGACAGAAGTTCAAACACCCACCCCCTCCCTTCCAACACCCTCGACTTTCAAATATCTTCAAGCCAACAACCCAACCTTTAAGACGAAACTCTCTGCTAAATTTCTTCCTCAAAGAAATTAATACCATTTATTTATCACTAAAATAACTTCTGCTACATAAAGAATAAATTCTGTTTAGTAATCAATTAAAAGGATAAATGCAGTCAATAAAGTGATACATAATTTATAGAAAAAAGTATTATATTACATAATTACCATTCACGCTTGCTATTTCCCTCTTTAAACTTCTCTAAGATTACTTTAATCTTTTAAATGTATTATTATTCATTTCTTTTGTTTTCGAAACTTTAAACGTAATTACTATTTAATAGAATGAAGTATTATGTTTTGTAATATTATGACATCACCCAATATTTCTGAAAACATTAAATTTTTCTTCGAATAATTTTTTTATTCAAAATATATCTTATTTGAAACAAGAAACATGTTACGCTTTCTATCTAATCTTAGTATATATGTTCCCGCTTCTTATTCAGTATATTGTTAATCATATTTACGCTAAACATATATGGATTTTTTTTCAGTTAATGTGTCCGAACATGTTTTTAATATGGTTAAAATTCTATTTTATAAGATTTTTTTTTAATTTGTTGGTGTGGGGAGAAGTAAAAGTTGTTTCATCAATATTTGTTCATTTTAAATATTTCTTCTGTATTTTTTAATTTTATTTATATTTTCTTGTGTAATGGAGCTTGAAAAGTGAAAATTAATTTTTATCAAGTACAAAACATAATATTTTGCTCTAGAATATTCAAACAGCTAGGATGGTGGTTTGACCTTGGTATTATTCATGATGGTTAAAATTGTTGACCTGAAGTCTCCTCCCCTCCAGGATGGACCTTGACAGTTTCCTTGTGAGAAGAGACACATTCCCTAGGGTACAATAATAAAACCAAAATGTGTTCTGCAGGGATTTGTTGGAGTCAGGTTGGCAACTTCTGAGATCTGGAGTTTTGTAGTTGGTACCATTGGAAAAAAATGTTGAAATTTAAACTTGGAGGTTTATGACTCTGGAGACTGAGCGGTCACACTGCTTAGGTCATAGATCTCTAAACATAACTTTTTTTTCATGTCTGAAGACATTAATGAACGCTACAAGTCTAAGATTTCGAAGTTAGTATATATTTGTTAGTTAATAATCTTTGATCGTAAAAATTCCATGTGATTCAATTAAGGCTAAACATCTATAAAATTGAACATATAGCTTTTTCATGTGCAGAAATGAATTTTATATTTGTTTAATTAACAGTGATTCGTTCTTTATTCCTTTTATGATTATATGGTCAGTGACTTGGAAACTAACTATTATCAAACATGTCTTACCCTATATGATATATATTATTGTTAGTTATAGAAAAGTGGTTAGAGTGCTTGATTCCAGGTCTTTTTTCTCTCTCTGTGTAGAGAAATTATTTTCTTTAGGAATACAGTTTCACTTTTAATAAGTAATAGGTTAAATTTACATAAAACATATTCATTTTACATGATACATTTATTGACAAAATATAGACAAACATATTTTTATTATTATTCCTACAAACGGAAACATACAATGTTTCAAAAGATCATTTTAACACTGAAGCAGTATAGTATGTTAAAAACATATGTAAGTAACCTCAGGATGTCCCAAAACATAAAATCAAACAATTAATTATATGATGATTCAAAATACATCAACAACTATAGGATATCACACAAATTATTTAATTATTTCTTTCCAAAATAAAGTCGAAATGGCTTGCTCTAACATGCTAATAGCTTGCTGATAATCACTTTTCATTTGGATTTCTGTATGCACGAGCATGTGATTTCATTCTCTTGATCCATCTTTATGAAGTAGTGAATGAGATACAAGACAACACTTTTATATTAAATTTCACTCATTCTAGTCATAGTCTGTTTCACCCCAGTCAGTAATCTTTTTTCCAAATTAGCAATAATTTTGAGTTTCCCTCTGCAGAGAAGAATGTCGAACTAGATCCATATGTTTTACACAATTGTTTGAACAAGGGGAAGTTGTATTATTTTTGAATATCTATTACTTTCCACTCATACACACTTTCGAAATTGTGTTTTTGCTCAACTCCACCCACATATATTCCACAATTATTTAGAAAATGTTTACAAATATCTTCAATATTCTCATTCTCTATACATCAACTTTCCCAGGTTAAACAATTGTGATGCTAGTAACCTATCTATTTGTTTTCTTGTATTAGGGAGTTCCGATATTTCCAGTAAAATGGTGTTTTGAAGCTGAATAAAGTTGTATGTTCTTCCATATCAATAATAGCTAATTTTTTAAAGATACATAATTTTTCTGTAGATTTAAATCCTTGCACATTGCAAAACATCTCATCATAACTGTGGTTCGTCGTTTACTGACTCAATTCATTATTTTCACTAGCTTATCTCTTATATTGTAACACACTAATCTGTCATGAATTATCAGAGTGCAGGCTCGTGTATTTGCCAGAATAGGTGTATTTGCAATAATTTCAATTTGTATATCAATCACACTATTTGTAATTGTGTCCTCCTGTTTGCTTACATCAAACACAATAACGCTACTCTAATTTTAAATGTTTTAGGTTCTAGGATTCGTGGACTCTTTTTGTTATAATATGTTTCTTGAAACTTCGTTTACATATCATATGAAATAAGGAATGGAATTCGCCACTAGCAAAGTTCATATTTAAATCCACATAGGGGTAAGCTTGGCTGTTTAGATAAACTTTAATATTTTTCATATTGCAATAATCTAATACTAATATATAAACTTTTAAATTATTTTGTCGATTTCTTTGAAAACAAATGACAACATTTCTCATTTTTCCAATGAACAACTTGATTTTACACTCCACACTATTTTTTGAATTATTGGTAGAGATGGAAATACCTCTAAACCTGATGCTCTGAATGCAATGAGTGAATTATTCCCTTTTTCAATAAATTTTAAAAACTTTGTATGTTTACAAGTGTTAATTTCAATATGTGGCATTAACCATTCTACACTGCTTAATTCAAATGTTACCCCTTCCTCGATATTAGTTGTGTCATATATGGCATTCAAATGTGTATTGCTGAATAGAATAACTAATCCTTGTTTAGCATTTAATATGATGTGTTTGTAGTCTTCAGAAAAGCTCAAAACCATACTTAAAAGTATAACAACTTTGTATTTTCCACCCGGGTTTATTTGTAGTGAGTGACCTGCCATAAGCCCTGTATAAAGATTGTTTACAGTTCCTGAGAGATAGTTCTTTATCATGGAAGTAATTCCAACATCTTGTGTTTGATCATATTCCACTCCATTTAGCAGATATGCAATTCTGTCGATTAAATTAAGTATTCCATTTCTTACTATTTTTGTAGTTGCTGGGTTACTAGCATCGGCTGTCTTTTTAATTGTTTCTCTAAATCATAAACTTGATTTCGACAGTAACATGTAAATATCGTGATTTTGTATTTAAATCCTTATTTCCGAAGGAAATGTATACGGACCTGCTCAGAATGGTTCATAAGCACATCTTTCTGTATTGGTGATTGCATTTTCATATCTGATCAGTTCTTCAACATTAAGTATGTCTTCCATTTCTATTAACAGTATATCCTTATTCTTTTAAATACATTTTGTTGCCTTGTGTTAACTTCACGAGTAACTTATTTGAAGTGAGCCTTTTACGCTTGCATTTACATCTTTTTATACTTCCTTTCTTCGAAATACGTTCTTTAGTGATATAGTTCTTAAAAGAACCATATACTTTATATCCGAATTTAATATCGTACACAATAACTATTATGATTGTAATGCACAATGGAACACAACTGTTTATATAGCTATTTTAAAAATGTAAATGGATGGTAATTTATTCATTTCTAAAATTAATAAGTTTACCATCTTGATCGACAATTGTAACAATTTCATCAACATGATTCACTATTACTGGAAGATATATCAAATTATTTGGTTTTTCAATTATATCCTGGAGCCACAGCACACATGAAATCATGTATTGTAACTGTCGGTTTTCTATTCAAATATGAACTACCTACAATATTAACATTTATGCTACATACATTTACAAATAATATATTAACCTGTTTTGATGATTTGTGTGATTGAATAGCTGGATATACTCTCTGTTCATAAACTAACATATCTGCAATTGAATTATCTTCTGAGAAATCGATATCGATGATACTATACATTGCACTAGTTAACATATTTGGATTTCCACATAGTCGGAAATGTACATCTTCAGGTAATGCCACTTTAATGAGTGGTTCTAAGTCATCCAACTCATAAGATCCTGTCAGTTTCACAATCTTGTATGTTTTTCACCAATATTAGCAGTAAATGATTGGTTGTGCATATCAGTATTTGGTATGCTGTTGTAAGTAACAAATTGATTAGACTTATCTGCAATTCTCCATCTAATTCTAAAGCTGGGAAATATACCATACGCAATTGCAACGTATTGCCATTTAATATCAATGTAATTGACATATTTCTAATATGTTTTACTATTATACTTATTTATATATCCTATTTATAGTCAAAAAACATAAACATAAATGTCCACAATTGATTGTATTCGGTAATTGTTCCATTTTGTAATTGTATCTTAATTGCATTCTTTAAAAATAATTACGCATTTCAATTGGAGGATGTAAATCACCGAAACTGTCATAATACAATGATTGTTTACATTTTTAATTAATGGAACCGAATGAGTTTTTTCATCTAGTTTCGAATTTAAATTTACAATCATACATTTATGAATTTTTTTTTTCTTTGGTAAATTGTCTCTTATATACACATCTCGGAATTAGGGAATATTCAGTTTCTTTACAAATACATTAACATCTTTGTTTGTTAATGCACTGGAGACTTTTTGGAACTTTCTGCATTCCCCCCCCCCCACATTTCGAGTTGTTTCGTCCTTGACCAACTTTAAATGGTTTCAAATACATTCCTTTACCTTTTGATTTAACTGCTTTACTATTTGCCGAAACTCCTCCGAGGATTGATTCAAGTGCTGTTAAGGTTGGAAATAGCTATGTAATGATTCCTCCTTACTTGGTTTTTCGTTTGGTTTTACATTTTGAACCCATGCCTCTCTTCACCTTGGTGCACATAATTTTATCAACAACCCGAGCTCCAAGCTTTTCACCTGCAGATGTTGATGGATTCTTCCTTATATTTGCAGCTTTTTTCCAAATTGTTTGTTCGATTGTAAACTATATTGTATTCTTTACATGCATTATCCAAAGAGTTTATTCCTTGATCATTCTGGGCCAAAAGTTCGGCAAGTTTAGTACCTGGTCCACAATAATTGTATTTAAGTAAATGCAATTAAAATGGTAATTTATTAATCAATATATTCAACACGCCACATCATTTTTTGATACGTTTAGTATGAGCCAATGTTTTCAACTGAAGGCATGCCTATATATAGACCTACATTTATAGTTTTTACATTATTGTGATACATAATACTGTGTAATTGTGTAGAAATGAACGTTATAAAAACAAATGTACATCTGCTGGTAATTGTAAATACGAAAGAAAACATAGTTGAACAGAAACATGGTATTCTTATACCATCAAATATAGGTTGTATAATAAGCGGTCCTTCTTCATGTGGAAGAAAATTGTGTTATTATGTCTCTGTTGGAATATCCGAATGGAGTTAAAATTGAAAACATATATGTGTTTCTAAAACAATACAACAGGAGAAATATCAACGATTAGTGAGCATTTTGTCGTTAATTGAAGGAATGCGATATTTCCCTTTTACAAATAAAGAAGATACAGTGTCTCCGAATGAAACATTATGCAAATTGTGTATTTATTTTGACGGTGTTTGGTGTGAACCGCAGGGTGAAATACAACAATATTTCAGTTTTGATCGACAGTTAAAGGTAGATTGTGTTTATGTATCACACAGTTATGCATGTATGTCAAAATATAATTTGCATGATTAATGCAAATATGGTAATTGTTTTTAAAATGGACAATATAAATCTGCAACATATTTACAATAATATGTTTTAGGCGATATGACATTTATAAAGTTTAAAGATACGTGTTTTTACTGTTAGAAATAAAAATACTGTTTTTGGTGATTATACCAATACTTCCCCTATATAAAGGCAGACAGAGGTCTGATTTTGACTATTTTTTACTTCCAGGCAAAGAACAATGAGTATTTCCAAGTTTGGACGTAGCAGTATAAAACACAATCGTTACAATAGTTGTTTAACCAAAAATCGTGGTGGGAAAAGTATTTAAATCACAATCAAACAATATTCAAGTGAAATTAATATAGTTATTGGATTTGAATGACAATGTTGATAAAAAAAATAGTGTAATTGCAAACATTTTAAGCAACATTAGCAATGATTTGCAAAGCAATAAAATTAGAATAGAAGAACGATTAAATGGATTAATAAAGCCTTTAATGATATGACAAATGTAATTTTTATAACACAACTTAGAGAAATGCAAGAAAATTTAAGAGTTGAAATTATTGAAGTTGTAAGTGATATTATTACAAAATAACTTGAAACACAAATGGAACAAATAATGTAATATATGAGATGAATTCATTAATAAAAAACTTGGTTTAGTTATGCAAACAGATTTGAGAAAACAAAATAATTAGATGATGTTTTAAGTAAAGTCGATAAGATTGATAAAGTGCAAACTATTCGACCTACTACTTCATTTAGAAAACCAATGACTTAATTAATATATATAAATAGATTGAATTTAATGTAATATAATCAAAACATGTCTGTCTCTTCTTCAGAATTACATAATGTTATATCTGCTGTGAAAGAAAAATATTTACAAGTCAAACGAGCTTGTATGAAATGGGATGTTTTAAATGAAAAAATATTTAAACCTGTTACAAGTAGAATGGATACATTGCATTCTGTGTTGAATAAGCATTCTGCATTGCATTCTGTGTTAAAGAAGAACAAAAAACAACCCCTTTCTCATTTAATATGATGTTATTTAGCTTTAAAACAATCTTTGTCTGTGCGTGATACGACCTTTGGTGTTTATCGATATGGCAACATCTGGTCCCTGGGAGATTCGGTAATAACGTTTCTGCCTGACAATAAAATTAAAATTGGTGATTACATAACCGATGGGAGTCAAAGATTGTTTGAATTATTGTTTAAAAACTTTCCAAATGGATATTCCGATACTGATTTGCAGAAATGTAAAGAACTTATTCGTTGAAAGAATGCTAACATTTGTTCAGGAGATGAAAACCACGCAAAAATACATTTAATAACCAATATTGTTGGAAGTGGAATATATAAAGATGAAGTTGGCGATCTTTTTCTGCTGTATATTGGAACAATCCTAATTAATTGTTTGATAGATTAAAACTGCTCATCGCTTCGAGAGAATCTGGGAATAATTCACATATAAACGAAATTGTTTCTGTTATTGAAGAGTTGAAAGAAGACGTTTATATAATCAATTAAATTTAGTCATATTTCTGAAGAGCTTCACACTCCTGCATGTTTAAGATATCCTGAAAGATGAGCCATAACTCATGGTTTAAATTATCTTTTTTAAGCTGATTTGTGTGAAATGACACAGCTTTCCAAATACAATAAGAGATACAAGTATATTTTAACCGTAATAGACGTTTATTGAAAGTATGGTTGGGGTATACCTTTAAAAAACGAAACTGGGAAACAAGTTACCGATGCAATGAAGATCATTTTAAAAGAGAGAAATTCAAATTCACTCCAAACCTATAGAGGAGCCGATTTTTTTTCTATGCCGTTTCAGAAACTAATGACTGAATATGGTATTAATCGCTGCACAACATATTCAGTTTAAAGCCAGTGTTGTGGAACGTTACAACAAATCGATTAAGCAGTTAATACATAAAAATTTCACATCGAGGGAACTTACAAATGGGTTGACATTTGGCCTGAAATAGTTAAATTTTATAATTCCAGATATCATAGAACTATCAAGATGGCGCCCACAGAAGTTCCAGATAAAAGTTTAATGAAAACTATTTACAATAATCTTAAAGTCAACCAAAGTTCAAAGTTGGCGAATTTATACGTATCTCGAAGTAGAAAGGAATCTCAAACAAAAAATTTAGAGTTAATTGGTCTTATGAAATATTTAAAATTATTTAAATTTGATAAACACAACCCAGAGTGTATTACATAGAATCATATGACATAGGACCAATAAAAGGCAGATTTTACGAACATGAACTGCAAAAAGTCAGTTCTCTGATCGAATATTTGATTGATAATGTCATTAAAAGGAAGAAAGACATGTCCTTGGTTCGATGGAGGGGTTTCTCAAAAGCACGTGACTCCTGGGTTAAGAATCAAGATCTTAAAAGACTGTAATACAATGTATGGAAAATTATGTTACTAAATAAAAGATTTTTTAAATAATATTTTGTCATGTTATTGTATTTAATAAACCTCGGGATGGTGTTTGGATGGTACAATTTATTGTGCAATTAATCTGCTTGTTGATTGTATTATCGTTTCATTGGATTAAAGTTTAAGCGTTATTCCAAATTTATTTCTTAACTTAAATTTTTTCCTATATAGAAGTCTTTGCGGAGAGACTGTTAAGTTTTCCATAACTGCTGCCTTTTACAAAGAAAGGTAATATTAATCATGTGTTAATGCTCGGATTTAAGGATGTAAAAGAGAGAGGATAGAAGAACTAGGGATAGAACTCAACATGGGTTGATGTATATTGTGTGTTCCTAACAATACTTTTATCTAGTTTCTCTTAAACAGTCGGAATTGGTTTACACAAGCATTCATATAAGCTTGGGTTCCGTTGTTAGAAATGTTATAATTTCATTTTCTTTGTAGCATTAAATTCCCTAGTATTAACAAGTGAAGACATTAATATTACTTTTCGAAAAATTTCATCAAAGATTTATAAAAAGTTTACACTACGCCATCCGTGAGCTGATATCTTTTGATAGAAGAATTGTAAAAAAAAATAATTTTATCGTTATAGCAAAAAGTTATTTGGAAACAATAAATTACACTTCAGTAAATACACTTAGATATCTACTGCTATTATTTTCAATCTAGTTATTAATGTTAAGGGGAATAATTTTTTTTCAGCAAAAGTTGTTAAATATTTATTCGATGGAAATAAAGAATTCGACACTTGAGACTCAAAATGCGAGAATTTTTCAAAATCTCGTGGTACAAAGGTTTGAAGGCTGTTGGCCATCTCTAGGTATGGCGAGTTAGGGAAAGAAGCAGGTGGGCGAATAACCATTCCTCTCACAGAACTGGAGAGGCCAGATTTTCGGGAGAGTCCACAATTAATGGGTAATGCGTAGTTTTGCAAACAAATAAATGCTTTGGAAGAGTCCAACTTGGTGTCTCTTGAGGGGTATCTGACAGTTGAAGAGACATCGAAGTTGTTGAACAAAAGACATGTTCTGGGCTGGTGGAAAAGTAGGGGGAGGGGGGTCGGGACCCCGTGGACAGAGCATCCCTCTGAAAAAATGCGTTCTTGGCTAGTCTAAGAGGAAGAGGGTGGTTGATCTTGGGCAGGACGATGCGGACAATTCTCGAGGGGTCCCGCCATCTTAGTTCTTCGCCAACCCCTATGCTGCATAGATGCGACACTGGAACTCTCGACTTCACCGGCCTTCGGAGTGTGATAGCTGCGATTCTCGTTAAGCGATATTATATGCTCTGGGGTTCAGATCTCGTTCACAGTCTTCAAAAACTATAGTGAGAAATATTTATTTTATATGTCTTTAAATTGCCATGTGATAGTGCGTTTATTGTGTAAACCCCGTTTCTGTGTTTGGTAGACAAAACTTCGTAGCATTTTCAAATCAGTTTTTTGTTACCAAGTGCTGCGAATTTCACATACTTGACAGAAAATAAATTGTAGTACATTCGTTATTTTTAAATAATTCACTTTTATACATCCATGTACTTGTAGGGCGAATAGTGTAATCAAGTCGTTAATAATAGTTTGGTAGGGAAATAGGTTCTGTCAGTCGTAAATTGCAACTCAGTTAATAAGCTAATAAGTTAACAGCTAATAAGCAGACGCACGTCCTACGATCCTTTCATTCATTGACTGACCTCCGAGGTGGACGGATGTGTTTTCGGGGAGCTCCTGGTGCGATTTTATTACGTGCTTAGTCATTTTTTTCACCTCAGTCTATAATCAAGCATAGGTTATAAGTTGATGTAACTCCTTGCTCCACTAAGCGAATGGACGTATATTAAACATTTTATTTTTTATGCATGTTAATTAATTACTTTTAATGTGTGGATTATGTTCCTAAAGTTCCTCACCAGTCTCACAGGCAGACAGATGTGTAAGGTATGTGCGAGAGGGGTCAAGTAGTGGCATATATCTTGTTATTGTGTTCGTTAGCCGTTTAATGTATAGGGACATTTTTTATTCGTTGGAGGTAGAAGTCGTTAATTAATTTTTTAGACACCTGGAGACTCATGTAATTGCCATAGTCACTTAGTTGTGTTAGTTCATTATACTTCTCTTGCGTAAATTATATTTCTAACCTACAGCTCAGGGTAGACTAATTCACCTCTTTATGTTTAATTGATTTTCATTATGTTATAATTTCATACTGGACACTCACGTATTATGCACTTGTTTCTTTATGAGGCCAGGTAGTTATACTTCTCTCTCATGTAATTTATCCATAGGTAGAACACTCAAATTCTATAATGTTTAATTGCATTCCTAATAATACTATCTTTCAAAGTCGCCTATCCACCAATACCGTCTAAGAGCAAGATCACAACCAAAACAAAAAAAATACACTTATCCCACTCTTGCACAAAACTCATCCCCAACACGATGCACCTCAATCGTGTGTCTGAGCCCACACGGTGAGGACATACCAGAGTTCTTGCTCCCCACAAAAAAAAAAAAAGAACTAAAGTAAATCATAAAATTGTTCCTTAGTACACTCTTGCGCCAAACACAAAAAAATAACCATATCAATCCATCTAACCCTTTCATTAAATTTAGCCATTTCGATACATTTAACCCTTTCAATTTGATTAGCCCTTTCGATCAATTTAATTGACCCTTTGATATTAATATTATATAAAAATAATTAGGTCAATCAAAAAAGGCGGCATCCCCTTTGAGTTAAAACCCCGCCGGCCCTACTACTAATATGCTAATACAATTGACAGTTAAATATTGTTTGGAAGAGCGTACGCCTTCATCTTCTCTGCTCGAAGGTAAGATGAGAAAATATTTACCTTGTGAAGTACATTTCAATTACATTATTTTTATAACATATATTTTTGATACTTTATGCGACTTCTTGGATCTCATACAATTATATCAGTTTCAGTGGAAAGGTCCAGCGAATATGACGGATATCAACTCGTGAAGAGAACTGAATACGTCGTTGATTGCTTAGTTAAGCGTTTTAATTCACTTTCATATACACCCTCGCCTCATTCTGGCAGGAGATTAGTGGCCCGGCTGAATAAACTGTTCACTTCCTACTGACAGTAACCAAAAATGTGGTGTCACACACTTTGCTAACCTGTCACCGAGAGGCAGTCACCTCCAGGCGTTCTGCAGCAGGCGGAGATTCGATTACTGTCACTACAGAACACAATGCTCCTCTAACAAAGTTGGGACCGCTGTGACTGAGCAATTAGCACTCTCACCTCCCACCAAGGCAAACCGGGTTCAATCCCCGGTCGGGTTACCGTTTTCGCAAGCGGGAATCTTGCCGGACGATGCCGTTGGTCGGTGGGATTTCTCGGGGATCTCCCGTTCCCCGCCCCCCTTCATTCCGGCGCCGCTCTATATTCACTTCAATCACCCTCATCGGCTCTCAAGACCTCGCTGTTAAGAGCCGCCTACTAACTGCAAAACTAAACTCTAAGAAATTGTTCTGAAATTTACTATGTGAGTGTATACGTAGAGTGAGAAATCGCGAATGGTTAAATTGTTTCCCATACATTTATGCTGGCGTTCCTACATTTGCTCAGCAAACTGTCAAATGCGTAGCGTAGGGAACTTCCGAACTTCGTACAGCAGCGACACTAAACATTCCATATTTGTTGCCATATGTGTGATATTATTTCCATGCGATGTATGGGTTAAAAACTTCCAATTGAGTTTAGGAAGTTTACCAGGAGTTTTTAATAGTGTTAATATATTAAGGGCGCCGCCTGACCCTGTCGCTGGGACTGTGGTGCAAAGTACTTGAAATCCGCGTTTTTTTTTTACTAGACCACTAAACGTGGCCCCACGATACCAATGTACAAAAATAAAACACAATTTAGACTACATAATACTCTCCATACATCATGTATAGGATCATTGATTTTTCGCGAATAAATCGGAGCACACTTCGGACTTCAGTACTGTACACGCCGGCTGTTGTCATACCTTCATTGGCTGCTGGTGTCGTTTCCGCATTTGACCGAGCCACTCAGTATTCAATCACTCCGACACTATGCCTTCGTAATTCGTTCGCAAACAGTTAACACAGACCAGAACATGCTTCAGCCAATCAAAAAACATGGACGACACCACAGTACTTTGAATTGCATCTTGTCTCGAAATTTTTTCGTGAAATATCACTACCCCTAATCATGTGCATTATAAATGCTATTTCAGAGCCCTCCAACACAGAAAAAAAAAAAAAAAAAAGACGGCTTTTCCATATGCTTACATCTCAGAATCTACTGGTAGGTAATATTGCAAAAATATGATAGGGATCTGCACTGCTACGTGAAACATTTTTTTTTGTGGAAAATTTTTGTTTTTGTTTTGTTTAGAAACAGCCACAATATTTTATAGGCAGGCGAGATGAATAACTTGTAAAAATTAAACCATTCTGGTAACAAACTACCATCTTGGAATAACTTACAATAAAATTGAAACTCAACCCTACGTTTTTTTTTTGTTGCAAGTGACAACATTGCAATGCACTCCTCCCACCATGTTTTCTGTCCTGTGCCTGTCTGCTTACAAGATATGATACCAAGCTAGTTTCGTTCGCTTGTTTTTAAGTTCAATTGCTTGGTTAGTAAAGAAGAATTTAAACTGTAACATATCTATACAACTAATATACCTACAACGTTGACGGGAGCCATGGTCACTCCGGGTTTTCGCAAGTGGTAATCGTACCGGACGATGCCGTTGGTCGGCGGATTTTCTCGGGGATCTCCCGATTCCCCCGCCCTTTCATTCAGGTGCTGCTCCATACTCACCTCAATCACCCTCATTAGCTCTCAAGACCTCGCTGTTAAGAACCGCCCAAATCTCTTCACTCACTCACTCACTCATTCGCTCTTAGCCTCCTGTGTAGTGCTACACTACATCGTCAATAGATGCCAGCACAATACACGGATGCACCGATTACATCCTCCCTTGTTTCCTCAGCCATTTGCGTTGCATGGGTCGTTAGTGTTGCCTACCCCCGCAGGGCTACACAACTCCGAAAATTTGAGTGCCTTGTTCTCAAAAACGGTTTACCGGAGAGAGTTCTGACAAGAGGATTTTTTGTTTTCATTTTGCCGTGGTCAGTAATAGTTTGCCGTAAATTTTTTATTACCGCCTAGTGTTATAAAGTTAGTTATGAAAATTACTTAAGCAATGAAGGGGGACGATTTGACCAAACACATTTCTCCATTTCATGAACCACGATTCCAATTTTTTCCCCCCCCTTCTCAAGAACTTCCTGATATTTTTACATTCATGCATTAAAAATTCTGATTTGCAATGTTGCATACTTCCTTTAATATTCACCACATAATAGTGTCTGTCAACGTATACCAAACCATATTTTTCATAAGGAATCATCTCCCGGAGTTCGGCCCATGAATTCTGGACAACGTTGTATATTTATGTATGATAAAAGTATTTAAATATACCCATTGAACTACAAAATAAATACTGCTATTCCGATTCCAAGTAAAATCGTTCCGGAACTACTAAATGTACGACTACACACCAGTGTTCATCACTGTTGACCATGAGACTTTGACAGTCGTACTGGCGATGAAATAGTCAATGTTGCGGACATGCCCAGAAGAGGAAGATCGGTCGATGTCATAATGTATATATAGGCCGTTTACGGTAAAGTGAGCACTTTTTGAAGCTGTTCCATCCGACATAAAAACCAATAAATACATTTCATTGTGGTCTATGACTTTCGGTTTTGGGTATGGTGAATGTATACACCGTGTTTATTACTCACATGTCACGGTTTACATTAACAAGTGGTGGGACTGGCTGAAAGAGAAAAGTAACCAGGGCTTCAAAAGTGCTCAGTTGATCGTGAACGACCCATAGTGAAGGGGGGCGGGTGCAGACAGTTGCAGGTGGCTGCCGACAGACGCGGGCTCCGAGTCGTGGAGCGTGATGCCCGGCGTGGTGAAGACGGGAGCGCATCGCTACGAGGACGGCTCGCGCTACGTCGGCGACTGGAACCACCGCGGCCAGAAGCACGGCATGGGCCATCTCGCGCTGCCCGACGGCACGCGCTACGACGGTGGCTTCCAGAACGGCCTCTGCTCCGGCCTGGGAGTCATGTGCTTCCCCGACGGCGCCAAGTGAGTAGCCACGAGCCTCCACACGCCCTCGACCGCACTCATTACAAAACCCCAAAGATAAGACGTAATTAAAAAAAAAAAGACATATCTCGCCAAAAGTAAACACACTAAGCAATTCGGAAATTTACCATACCAGTGTATATACTTAGCGAGAAAGCAGGAGTGGTAATGCTTTCCCCTATACATTCATTGTAGCGTTCCTACGTTTGCTCAGGAAACAGTCAAATGCATAGGGAAGTTCCCAACTTTGTATAGTAGCTGCGCTAAACATTCCTATATCTGCAGCTTGATGTGTGGTATTATTACCATACAGTGTATAGGTTAAAAATTTCCAATGACAGTTTAGAAAGTTTACCAGAAAACATTTTACAATGAAGATATAAATAAATTGCAATGCTCTTGGTAGTGGCTAACAATTATTCGAAATCTTGAAATGTGGCTAAGCGATAAATACTAACATAGCCAATAAGTCCGTGAACTGGCGCTCCGGGTGTAGGCAGCCAACCACGGCGTCCACTTAAACAGATGAACATCATCCATTAAAATATGTAGTCACCGTTGGCCGTTATGCATATCTGCCAACGTTAATATAACTGTTGGAAACACTGCTTAAACATATTTGGCAGGAAGACCCTGTATGGTTACTCTTGTAGCAATGATTCTCCTCGGCCGAGTCGACTGAAATATGAAGTAGACCGATCTCGCTGGCTGCGCACAACCAATCTCCGTGTCCCAACATAGAACTGTTTTTCTCCCAATACGGCTAGAAAAATGGTGTTTATTGGATTTGAGGTTAGAACACTGTTTAGTAAACAAGTGCTTTGAGATGTTTTTATATTTCCTCTATCCAGTTTGTAATGAAGTTTGATTAAATTCAATTTGGAAAAGTATTTTATCAGTATAATAGTGCTTGTCCTATAAAATTTAAGACATAAACAAATATGTTAATCACTGTTGACCATGTGATTTTGACATTGGTGTTCCTTTGGGGTAGGTCAATTGGACACATGCACATAACACGAATAAGCGGTCTACCTCATCTTTAGTCTATGGAGCGAGTGATATCTACGTCACGTAACTATGCTTACAATCGGGGTAAGAGAAAGAAGTCTCATGGTGCAAGCTCAGATGATTATGGAGGGTGCGGCGACACGGTGACCTGTTGCCTTGCGAGTTCATCTTGTACAAGCACAGAATGATGTGTAGGGGCGTTGTCGGATAGCAACAGCCAGTTCTTCCCACGCGACAGCTCACGCCGCCTACGACGAATTGCATCGCGTAGACGGTGAAGGCTCTCCACGTAGCAGGTATTGTTTATACAGCTCCTCCTTGTAAGATGAATACCTTGTGAAGAATACCCAGTGAGATAAAGAATAGTTGAAGCACCCTGCAGACCCTACCTTTTGACCTACATGTACATTTTGCCGCAGTTTTTCTGTAGTGGCGCTGATGGCGATTCCCAGGAGGCCGATTGTCGCTTCAGTTGCGGATCGAACAGAAAACACCATATTTCGTCCCTTGTCATGATACGGCTGTCGTCAGCACTGCTGAGCATGTCACCGCAAATGGTCACGCGTTTGTCGCATTGGTCTTTAGTGAGAATGCGTGGCACACCGTGCTGTGTAACACATGACATGTTCAGGTCACCCGACAGAATTTTCTGGCAAGTTCCATGGCTAATACCTAATGTTGTATAGATACATTTAAATAAATATATATAATAAATATATATATATTAGGTGCTAATGCACTGTGTATGCACGCATATGCAGCTTGTGTGAGAAGTTATTTTCTTATTTGAGTGGACAGCGAGGATTTGGAACTTACGTATTTTCGCTATGCATTATTTCGCCCTACATTCGAGATGCATATTTTTTTTACAAAAGAAATCAGCAATTAATTCATTATTCCAGGTAAATGCTGGTGCGTAGATTCAGTGTAATCCTTCTCAATTTTCTGCCGTTAGGTAATTTATATTACGACTGCTACTGTGCATAGTGTTGGATCTACTATACCTTTTAGGAGGGGGAGGGGCACATAATGTTGGCTTATTCGGTCCCCCCCCCCCCCTTTTTTGTTTCCGGGGTATTTGGTAGTAAGTAGCGAGGTGTACGCCTTTTTTTTTTTTTTTTTTAATCTAGGTCAAGTCAAACCTTGAGGCAATTTTACGCGTGATGAATACTGGAATTACAATAATTTGTACTAATTTATACTAATTTGAAAAAGTGGTTATTTTAACTAAGCAGAAACAAACTGTAATTTAGGAGTATAGGAACTGTTAATTAAATAAAGCACAATTTTTCATTCGATGTTACTGAAAATATTTTATTTGTGGAAATATCACATAAGAATGACTATTACATGGCAATGTCAAGTGCACTCTACGACACGGATCCTCCTGTTGAGCATTATATTATAAATTTTCTTTCTTTTCCCTGAGCGAACGAGTCGATAACATTTTCATGTCTCATTGAATTAGGTTCTTCGCTCTCAATGGATAATATAGATAAGTTCGCCAAACTCTCGTGAGTGTTGTTGGATCTAAGATTTATTTCGATTAATTTCAATTTTGGCGTGTTTTTCCCTGCAAGGTCCCGCCAGGCGCACCTTAGACACGCCGCCCGGCGGAGGCGCCACCTCCCGCCTTTCCGTAGATCCAGCTCTCATTGTGCACCGTATCATTTAATATACGTCCACAATTTGGAAAACTACTTTGCAACAGTTCTCATTTCGCTATATACTTCATTACCATAAGTTTTTTTACTGGCTTCAGTGAGAAATTATTTTCTTGTCTAACTGCAAACTTCTCAAGTTTATGTATTTTATTCTGCGTAGCTTGGTAGTCTTTAAGAGCGCGTGGACAAGATTGGTAAACTTTTCCTGTTTAATGAGTGTCAGTATTCTTTGAATGCACTGAAAACAAATTGTGATCACTGCAATTAAAAAAAAAAACCTTTACCAAATGTTTTGTGGCTATGAAGTTATTTTTCAGATATTACAAAATAATTTCCTTATCACTACAAAAGTTTTGGCAGAGTGTATAGCTCTGGGAAGAAACTATTTTGTAATTATTATTTTTTATGTACTTAGTTGGGTTGCATTTTATTATTATTATTGTCATTTGTTATTGACATAGGAATTTATAGAGGTTTATTGCTAACTCAGTCTCGTCAAAGAGCGTTAGTTAAAAAGAGATTAAATCGCAATTTCAAGTAAAAGATAAAAGTTTTTCAAATACGGAATTTTACGAAAGGAGTGTGCAAAATTTCCGCTATCCGTGTATCTACTGTAGGCAAAAAGTGAGAAAAACAAAAAATGCACCAATTCACCACAAAGATATGCGTGTTGTCCCCTGGGAGATTGCTGACTGGTGGTTGTGCTGTGCAGGTACGAAGGCGAGTTCATGCAAGGCTGGTTCCATGGGCACGGAGTGTTCTGGCGCTCTGACGGCATGAAGTTCGAGGGCGAGTTCAGAGGAGGCCGCATCTGGGGACATGGTAAGGGCACACTCACGCCTGGCAAGGGCTACTTTGCCGACAGGGGTATAGCTCGTTCCTTCAGGCACTGGCTCTACTATCAGTGCACACAGTTACACATACCTATTTGTGGACTTGCCTATCCGTTGAATAAATAAATTCGGTGTGCAACACCCAGATATTGTGCTATTGATATGCTGGACTCACAGACAAGGGCTCATAATTTCAGCCCAGACACAGATTGTAATAAGTATTAGAATGTGTATTTCTTGAACAAAGTTACATTCTTTCAAATGGAGCATTGCCTACTCACATTAAGAAATTAATTAAAAATATAAAATATTAGGATGTCAATGGTGTTTTTTTTTGCAGGATTCTAGTGGAAGTAGTTTACGTGGTATCGTAATATAACACTTTCCAATACCGACAGTTGTCTGCTACATTTAACTACTTAGTTACTAGGCTACGTTGTTCGTATGTAGGTTTAGTTTCCGTTACACTGATTCCATTAGGACCTCCTTGTTAGTACTTTGAGATAGTGCATACTACATAGACGCAGAACATGCTGAAAGATGGTATTTACGAATGCGGAAAATGCCGACATGCTCATGATGTATGGCGAATGTAGGAATGATGCTGTTAGTTTTTCTAACGTGTACGCTCAACGATATCTCAATAGACGTCAACCATCTCCCATAATTGGTCAAAGAGTTTCGCAAGTAATTGTTGATATAATTGTAATATTACGATAGCACGTAAACTACTTGCTTTAGAATCCTGCATAATACATCAATGGCATTGTAATTTCCTCTAGTTTTATTATTTTTATTTTGATAGGTATTGACCCATTTGAAGAAATGTATTTTTGTTCATAAAATACACATTCTAATACTCATTACAATCTGTGTCTGGGCTGCAATTATGAGCCCTTGTTTAAATCTCGATTCTGTGAAACCAGCATATCAATAGGTAGAACCTTTCGTTTCCGGAATATTTTCGGTGCAAGTTGTAGATGATTCATGCAGTATATAAGGCCTGTGTATCATATATAGTATTTTATATACAGAATTATTCAGCTAAAATGCTCAATCCTAATATTTTCCGAACCACTGAAGACACCGAAATGTTTATTTAGAAATCGTAAATGGTACTACGGGGCTCAAAAATCACCGTCCATGCCTGTATAGAGATGTAATTAATCACTGAGTTAACGATTTCAACTTTGTTTTTTTTTTTAAATGGGAATATACTAATTCCTCCCAATAGCATGGGCGAGTTCAGTGACGTGATTATTTTGAAAATCCGACGAACACATTTTGAGATATAAGTGCTCATAGGTGTACGCATTTGACTGCAACTGTGGCGGGGTAGATAGCGTCATCTGCTGGGAGATGTTGCATTGGTGTGGACTGTGAAACATACACGAATGCTAAGTGAATTAAATCAAGTAATGAACATCGAATTAAACACGCGTTTTATTTGTCTGCAACATCAACAACACCAACACACAACCTTTCGCATGCGTTCGATACCCGTGTTACTGTAACACTGGCTCGCGTCACCAGTGCAGCAACACTCCGCTGGACATCTCAACGGATGATGCAACCTATACCCCGCCACAGCTACAGCTACAGCTACCTATTAACACCCCGTCGAGTTTTCAAAATAATAAAGTCACTAAACTCTCCGCTTATAGGTAGTTCACGGTAAGTTGAGCACTTTCGAAAGCTCTGCTTGGATCTACTTGTATGCAGGTAGTGTATTCTTCCACATTATGAAGAAATAACATTGCGATGAGCCTCGTCCCTTTAGTCATGCGTCGGTCAGGTGAAACTGTGAAATTATTACAAAAGTAGATATTTTACAAACCTGGTTATTTTTACACTTCGAAGCATTATATAAAAACAGAAAGCGAAAGAAATAACTGAAGTTATCACAAATAGTTGCTTAACACTTTTTATTCGACGTTAAGACATAGAACTACTTTACTTCCATCGTTACCAACTTTACTGGGCGCATGTAACTCAGTACGCCCGTTAAAATATATGCAGGCGGGGGGCAGTAACTTTTTTCAAAGGCTGATTTCAAAAGTGCACACTTTATCGTGAACAACCTTTGATAACATGCTATGCTATTGCGAGGAATTGGTATATTTCTGTTCAAAAAACCGGTGTTGATAGCGATATCTCAGAACTTTATTACATCTTGGAACATACATAGGTGATGTATCATGACCCTCGTAGAACTATTTACTAATTTGAAATTGAAACTTCGATAACTCAACGGCTCGGAAGATATTCAGAGTGAACATCGTAGCTGAATAACGCTGTGTGTACATACATACATATACATTTGCGCAATGCTCTATTCAATAAATAAGGTGTTGTGGGTCGCGGTAATACGTACCTAGCGACAGCATTTAAAGTGGAATCTGTAATCTCTGATGCGACATGAAATGAGGCTTTAAGGGTGGAATAACATCTGATGGATTCGAGAATATTTACCAGCCATTGGCAATGTCCGGGTTATGAAATCTATCGGGAGTCGAATCCGGTTCGCCAGAGTGAGAGACCGGCCTGCCAACCACACAACCACGAAGGCCACGACTGTTTACTCACCTTCTATCTGAAGAGGCCAATCCAGATCTCCACCTGTTGGTTGAGGAAGTGGGACAGGAAATTGTGAGGAAACCACACTCAAGTTCGCCAGAAATGGGGAATAATATAGCTAGGAAAAAGAGCTGAACTGGAAAATAACTGGGAATTCCCCCCGCAAAATTTCTGTTGTAGCGAACACGACATTATTTCTGCTGTGAGCACAGCATTTCTTGTAAGAGGTTATAAAATGCACAGTCTCATTTTTTCAATTGTGGCAAGTTAAGTGGCCCAGTGAACCAATTATTTAGTATTCATAAAAAAAAATAGCGGTGCCTATTCCCACATTGTGTCTTATAGCTACAACATTTATATTTTTATTTATTTGGTTATTTGTTTTTAATATTCAGTGAAGCTGCTTGTATTCAGGAATGCTAACCACACGATGAAAAGCGAAGGTCGTATTAATAAGGGTCCTAACATTCCGCGTTTTACGGCTATCTCGAGCTTTCTAAAACTCTCAATGGCTACATAATTAATGAATTGGTTGAACCAAATGTAATTTATAGACTTCAAGTAACAGAAACAAGTGTTAAAATTTCGGAGAAAAATTTTTGCATGTAAAATATTTATGTGACCAACTGATCTTGATAATCCTCACGTAAGTTCGAATACAGCATATACAATGCATACATGTGTCAGTGTGGACTTCACAGCCCTCTACATAGGCTACTAAACTAGCGATATTGTCTTCACTGGTTTCGCTTTTAGTCAGAAGCCTGTTTACGACTCGACTCGGCTTTGCGGAATTCGGTGACGCGTGCGTTAAATGTTAACGTTCGATTTCCAGAATGGGCAAATAAACGGAGGCCCGTCCTTTGAAGTACAGAAAAATAAATCTTTGTGGTATAAAGTATGATATCAAAGCAACCGGGATATGCATGTATACATCGTAGCTATGACAAAATATATAGCGAAATTAGAAAAACAGCTAATATTTTTTGCGGGCCAACTGATATCCTTCGATTTAAACTGGCCGTTATAGTCGGGTTTTTCAGATGTCTCTGTAGATCCCTTACTTAAAAAAGATCTAAGGAAAATAACTCACTCGAATTTGTAGAAAGCCAATATATGAGAGCAAATATAATTGGATTGTATCACTGGAAGGTTTCAATAACGTGTTATATAACTTTATTGAATACTAGCTTTCCTGTGCTACTGCGTACACATGACATTTGGGATTTGGAATCGCTCTTTGTCCATGGACAAAAAGGAAAGGAGAAATGACGGAACTTTTTTTTAACAATGCTTTTTATATGCAGTAGTCCTAAGAAAAGTTTAATCCAGTACCTATGTACATCCCTGATCATCATTTTTCAGAATCGTTTAAGATATCTCGATGAAACAAAGACTAAATTGGTCCTGTGTAAATTTGATGTCAATATGTTCAGATGTTCAGTGGTTTTTGAGTTAAACTATAGAAATGTAATCAATTTTCCTTTGGTACAAATGTTAACACTTTGGGAGTCATGTTTCAAGGGCGAACAATCGTACTGATGTCTACATTTGTTTACGATCATTTAGTTATATATTTATTGTTTATGTAGATTGCTGCTGACAAGCTGGCATATCACTAGTAAATTATCATTAACTATGTTAAATGGCTGGGTATGCAATAGCCTACGATTTATGATAAATTGGGTAAGGTATGATATTAGTAGTAAATGCATACTTCTAACATCAAGCCTTCTTATAGATGTGTCTCATTTCGTGGCCTATCGAAAACATTCCAAGGCAACTAAAACCTCTGCCTGGTTACCTTTCACGACAGACAGACAGACAAAAAATTAACGTTAGATATGGCTTAGTAATCAATAATACTATACTTGTCTCATTCGGAGTACCAGTCTATCTTGTGTTAGTTCCGCGCAGGCGTTGGTCACGAATGTGAACTTAACTCTTTTTCCCGCCCATTGTTAAATGCCAGCAGATGGGCGTCATAACAGTGTGAAGGCGCCTGAAGCGAAGGCCATCCATCTTCTCTGCCTGGAGCAATCCCATATCGTTCGACACGAACACGTGTTACCATGTTTGGGACTAGTTGTCGAGATGAATGTCCCCCGACTTGTACCAGGAGACGTTGCAGCACGACATAGAGTTCACCCAGTATATCGGCAGCGTGCGCAAATATACTCCTGTCTAACTTGGGCAGGTCTGAGGCCTTGCGAAAAGTCTTCGGAGGAATAATTCTTACCACGTGTAGGCAGGTATACACTGTAGTTGGACCTAACGCCTCGTCGACAGCGAAGTCAGAGGCTGAGCTAGTGACTCAGAAAAGTAGTGACGGGGAAGGAATGGCCATGCCTAACGTTTATTCCTACTCAGATATGGAACAAACAGAGATTTCTTATGGGAGAGTTTGGCATAGGGAAATTTTCCACCGCAAGGTTCCGCTAGTGTTCCAAAGAGGTCGCTTTTAAGCCGGCGTTAAATGGAGAAATTCTATATATGTGTGTGTAAAGTTCGTATTTGACTCGAATTGTGATATATATGTATATATATCACAATTCGAGTTATATATATATATATATATATATATATATATATATATATATATATATATATATATATATATATATATATATATAGACACATACACACACACGCTTGCTCCAGCAAAAATTTTAAGTATTAACATAATTTCGTAACTATAATTCATGCCCTGCAATGGCGTTTATAAGAGCAAAGAATAAAAATAAAACTGTGCTCCATAAGCAAGCTCATTTTAATGGAAAAAACATCTCGAATTTAAGGGCCGAATAAATATAGCTGTGATTATAATAAACTTTGTAACTTTTTCCTTCTGCTAAGGGAAACTGTACAGGTAAGCCCGAAAATGATATTTTGAACAATTTTGCTAATTATTTTGACATTCAGTTGTTACAATTAAATAAGATAACTGTGTAAACCAATGTTTTGATCGATTAATTTTACAACAGGATAATTAACAAGTGAACATAATTCGTTATACATATTTATTTTCACTCTAGTGCGAAGAACAAATTTATTATTTACGTTCGTTCTAACACAATACAAATAGGAAGATTTTACACATTTATGTTTATTTATGAAAATTGCCACTATACCGTTTACTTACATACAAAACGAAAGAAAAAAAAATCTGGTACAGATGCGACACCCGTGCACTCTTCTGGCGAATAATTGTAATTTCCAAACTAAATACATTGAGCTTCCCAACCTGAGTAGAATTTAACCTTAACCATGGCCCGTGTGAACACAGCACAGCATTCGCTTGGAGTGACTTAACCATAGAAACCTCGAACAGAAAGGCCAGACCAGGAATCAAACCCGGATCCTCCCGAACGCGGGTCTAGTGTGTTAAAGGCTGTTCACGATAAAGTGAGCACTTTAGAACTGAACCTTACAAAAAAAAAGTCACTGCCCCCGCCTACAAATATTTTAATGGGCGTGCTGAGTGACATTCGCCCAGCAAAGTTAGTAACGATGGATAGAAAGTAGTTTCATATCTTAACGTCGAATAAAAAGTGTTAGGTAACCATTGTGATCTCTTAAAATTATTTCTTTCGCTCTCCGTTTTATTAATAAACCGAAGTTTAAAAATGAGCAGATTTGTAAAGTATGAATGTACTTTCTTAATAATTTCACAGTTTCATTTGACCGACGGATGAATAAAGTGATGAGGCCCATGACAATGTTAATTTTACGTAAGGTGGAAGAATACACAACGTGTATACAAGTGGATCTTAAGTAGGGTTTTCAAAAGTGCTCATTTTACCGTGAACAGCTTATACCACTGCGCCGTCTCGCTCGATGTGTGTGTGTGTGCGCGCGCGAGTGTGTGTGTTGGAGAGGAGGCAGTTGTGAAATGGGGAGAAGGGAGCGTTGCCTAGGGAACAAAAAGTTTTGTAGAAGATTGTAGGTTCCGCAGCAAATTTTATCGTGGTTATACCTTGTCCTCTGAGTTGGAGCAGCGTCGTGCTTATTGCAAGATAACTTTTCGCCCTTATAGTTCAGTAGGCGTTTTGAAGGACTCTCGACGCTTATCTAAGCCAACTGAATTATTTTCCAATACAAATTACTTAATTTCTGCACGCGAGTTATTGCTTTATATTTTGCGATTCGACAACAGTAAATTACTCTTTTGAAAGAAAAGTGCACAAAAATTGTGGATGCGAACAATACGCCTGTTTTCTGGATATGGCAGTTAAAGTGTTTACAATTTGGCCAATATGTGATGCAATATTTAAGTAAACCAGGCCCCCCGCCTGGTTTACTTAAATATTGAATCGACACAATTTGGAGAAACAAAAGACGTCAGAGACTGTAATGTTCTTCCCCTCTCCTTAAAAATACCTTAATTTTAAGATGTATGGGTTTTAAACCTACCTTAATTTTAAGATGCACGGTTTACGTTCGAGGCAGTGGACCAAATCACTACTCACTAACTGTCAAGGACATAAACAACCTTCCAATTAACATGAGTTCTATTGCGCAAATGCTAATGCTTGAAACTATTAAAAAACCTTTGTTAGAAATTCCCGCTACGAGATATTTTTACCATTTTTGCACTCGAGTTTGTTAAGAAGTACGCTTCTAAAAAAAATACTTAAGTGATTCAGGCCTTACTGATTAAAACTTCGTGACTTAGTGTGAAGCAGTATAAGCGCGATTCACATATTCACGAGTTCTCTGAATTACAAAACTTCCCTTGGATATAATACAGCCAAGTACAAAATGCAGTCACAATACAACATTACAGGAAACGTTAAGACAACGGTCCCTGCTTTGGGAGCATCTTCTACAAGCCATTATTATAAAGATCTCAGATAGTTGTCTAGAAATCTCGGAACACGAATGTAAATGTGTTATGAACCAACAGCAGTACAAGCTGGCTCTGAAACGCAACAAACTAACTGGAATTTTTTCATAGAAAGTGGTTGAAATTGATTGCCGTGTCAGTGAAATGTTCAAATATTGCCTTCTTTAGACAATAGCGTTCTCACTGGTCACTATAGAAGGAGTTGGTAGCGTTGAGCGTACTACGCATCTGCAAATGCAAAAGTTGTCATAGTAAACAGGACGATTTCTCAGTGTAAATAATTTTGCAGTTATCGCTGTAATCTTTGTAATTGCTGATCATGTGATGAACATAGCTCCTACTGTACAATTCTAACAATTTAGTTATGTAAGATTTTTGTAGAGTGTAAATCGTGCCCTAGCCACATTTGATGGCGTGAACTGTTGAGGGAATATAAAGTAAGATGTGCACACCAGCTTCGCAGTAACTAATTATAATTTTGCCAATAGAACTGTGGAAAACATGTGGCTTTAACTTTTGGTTAATACGACTGTTACGTGCTTACGTGATTCGAAATTACACTTCCTCTAACCAAGTTTTAAAGAAGCGAATGTATAGTATTCAATTATGGAGAAATATAATTTTAAAGAATAAGACGAATGTGTTGGGAAACCAAGGGTAGATAAACGTCAAGTCACAGTTCGCCCTCACGATTTAGACAGTACAGCTGGTATATAGTGAGCCAGTGTCAGAGTTAAGCGCAGATGAGGAGAGCCAGTCTGCACCTCTAGTATATAGACACTGTATGTGGCATATACATTGAACAACAGTACAGGATAGCTTTGCTTTTCTAGCGAGACAAATTTACGGCGCTGCAGAGTTTAGTGATAACTGCTTTATCGCATAGAAACTCGTAAATTGAGTATAAGAAAATTTAACCTAGAATGTCGGCCTTACTGAACGAGCGCTTGCCAAATATGTAGTATCATCACACCGCACCGCTGTTATCACCACTGCAGCTTACCGCGCACACTTGTTAACACTTTCGACAAGTAGTCTGTACGCCATAAAAGATTTCTTGTTTAATTATAGAACATTGTACACGCGTCTATTTACTGGTACACCTCAGACCAATAACAAATGAGAATACAGTGACAAACATGTCATCCAAATATACCGAGTGTCCAAAAGAAACTGCCCCCATCATAACATACACGACTAAGTATGATGAACTGATATACAGAGTCAGTCCACTATAATCGCTACTGTTACTGGCGCACCTAAACATGGCCACACTATTAAGCACAGTGGAACCATTTAACAGGCATTTCTTGGTACAGCTGGAGAGTTCTGTGTGGACATGTGAAGTAAAAACATGTGTAGCTGAAGCAAACTGCAACAGTCAATAAAATGTTCTTGTCTCTATTGGCGCAATGATCTCTCTACAGAATGTCTCTTAAATGTTGAAAGCGTCAAGAGCTTGACATTCCAAGGTTGTGGCCGTGGATTTTTAAATGGGGAATTAGTGTTAAATAGAAATTCCTTCTCAAAGTATATATTTTAATGTTACATCACTGTTTCGAACAACAAAATATCCAACTCAACTTTCCCAGAGAATACTACATTAGGAATTTAAAAAAATCATTCGTGTATTAGTTTCTTAAGTTAAATCTAGATTTAATAATAATCAAGAAAAAGTTGTCAATATTTTTTAAGTGCCAGCATACATTAGGAAATGTAACGCGGAATACATTTTGTTTGAAAAGGTTAACTTTAAAATTGATGCGGTGAGAAGGAAATTATTTAACATTGATTCCCCATTTAAACTGTGTGCCAGCAGGCTTGGTATGATGAGCTGTTGTTGCTATTGGTGTAGAGCTGTGTGCTGTACTGCCATCTTGGCGCGTGGTTGTGTGGCCAGGCCTGGTGACGTTCTGCGACGGCAGCCATGGCTTCCCGAGGAACGAGGGCTTCTTCCAGGACTGCCGGCTGGTGCGCAAGAAGCGCTGCCTCGACGTGGTGCAGCGCGCGCAGAAGGTCGCCCTCATGGCGCAGGCGCAGTGCGACAGGGCTTGACTTCTCCGCAAGCCTGCTACTGCCTCTCGTACATCTACTTGCCGTCGTCGAACTGCGTTTCGTGCTCTCTTTTGTTTCATTGCTCCTCCACTACTTTGTGATTTCTTCGTGATTATCTTTATTTACATCAAGACAGACATTCTTACATAGACAACTACTTCAGTTTTTATTTGTTTTTTGTTGATTAAACCACATTTCCCGTTTCACGACTTAAACATCTTGTTTGCTTCAAAATATGTAATCCCCTAAAAACGCCACCTTCTGTGTGAATTTTCCAAATATACTAAAGGCGAAAAATAAAGATACGACAAAACTACTAATAAAGTTAATTTTTTTGGTGAATTATTTGAAAAACGTATTTGTTATTAAACACGCTGAGTGATCAGTCAAGGTAAGCTGCCTGTTCGTGCAGCATCACTCCTCTGATTGGTGGACACACTATCACTTCGTGTTATGATTTAGTACCACGTTAGATGTAATGGAAGCATAAGTTAGTTTCAGGGAGGTCATTTGACATCTGCTCATCAGATACGCCCTGGGTAAGTCTGAACCAATGGTGTACATGCAACAAACACTCGGGGTGAGTGGCTTAGTTCCGTGTGGGCGGCCCCAATACAGAATGAGCTCTGACTGTGGCATGATCCAATGAGCTCGTAGTTAATGGAGTACTTTAAAGTCTAACCTGGTGCAGGTTTTATGAACGTGAAATGATAGGGTGCAAGGAAATTAAAATGTAGAAGAATGATATACGTTAGCACTGCATACGTATTAGCTCAGTATAGTCTATCACACAAGAATGCATACATACAGCACCGGGCAAATAAATGGAATATTAAGTTCAGCAACGCTGCGCGGCGGGGAAATGTATGTATAGGCTATTCACGATAAAGTGAGCATTTTTGAAAGCCATGCTTAAGATCTGATTGTACAGAAGTTGTGTATTCTTCCGCCTTATGTAAAATTAACATTGCCATGGGTCTCGTTACTTTATACATGCGTCGGTCAAGTGGAACTGAAATAACTAGAAAAGTAATTATTTTACATATCTGCTTATTTTTACACTTCAATGCACTAAAAAAAAACCGGAAAGCGGAAGAAATAATTTAAGTTATCACAAATGATTACCTAACACTTTTTATTCGACGAAAGGTATAGAACTACTTTTCCCTATATCATTACCAACTTTACTGGGTGCATGCCACCCAGTGTGCCCGTTAAAATTATGCATGTAGGAGTAGTGACTTTTTTCAAAGGTTGATTTCAAAAGTGCTCACTTTTTTTTCGTGAACAGCCGTTACTGTAGCTGGGCTCAACGTCTCGTCGAGAGCGATGTCATTATAGACGGAGCAAGATGTTCCGAGAGGAGAGATTGGGGCCATGGCCTTTGTTAGACTCTTCCCACCATTCGCCTGGGGCGATTTCAGGAAACCATGGAAAACCGAGATCAGGATGGCCGGTCAGGTAATGGAACCCGGGACCTCCCGAACGCAAGTCCAAGTCCAGTGAGTTACCACTGCGCCATCTCATTCGGTGTTGCAGGCGTGGCGGCCGGGAGGGGGGAAGTGTGGTTCGGCCCCCGACCCTGACATATGCAGGTTTGCGGAACGCGAGGCCGACCCGGGAGGAGCATCTCTCAGGCGCGAAGAGGTCGTGACATGCTCGCACCATGTGGGCCGCTCACCATCATGGCTCACCATGGCATCGTAGTTCTCGAACAATACTGCTGCCTGCACGAACATGCCTACCGACTCATCTCACGGGCTCTACACGGCTGGCGCACCCAGTGCGTTGCAACAGATTTGGTACTTAAAACACGCGATTCAAAAACTGGGATATTTTGTATAGGTGTCTAAACACGAAAAGCATTAAAGAAACATTTCGTGCCCAGTTTCAAGCTTTCATTTCAAAACTCAAAACTATTATTATTTTGGGCGTCAGAATGGCTAAAACGGGTGTTTTGAATCAGTTTTAGCTGCTTGATTTTATAAATAGAAACTTTGAAGTTTTCTTTTCTCACTCTTCATACATTTATCTGTATTAGCGTGCCATAGAAATATAGGGTGATCGCTTGAAGTCACGTGTAGGCGAGTAACCGACGGGAAGACTGCAGCGCCTCGGGTGTGCAGGCGATGAAGCTGGTAGCGAGTCAGCTCGTGCGTCTACAGGCCTCGACAGCAAGCGCAAAATAGCTGCATGCTGGCGCAAAGGAGGTGCCGAGGGGGGGGGGGGAGGGGCATCACACTGACTGAAGGGAAAGGCACGGGTATTTTTGACTGCAATCACAATCTCATTTATAAATGCAATACTCTGTGATAATAACAGGAGAAAGGAGTAAGGGGGTTACACATGATCTTCAATAAGATATTTTCGAAGGAGAGGTATAGATATTATGAAGAGCTGCCTTCAGATAAGTGGAGATTTACATCTGGGTTTTACCCTAAATGCTTGCACCAAACATCCACTGCTTGTAATATGAATTAATTAGTTTATTATTAATAATACAAAACATAATACTAAATATAAACGCACAAACAAATAACAAAATAAAATAATGAGAAAAAAAACAGGAAGAACTCAATTACTTCTCCCAGCAGGGATTTGCATTTTGAATTAACGTCCTAGTAAGCAATATATTTGTCATAAAAATTGTTATTTCACATTTCATAGAAAAATTACAGTTTTCATGGGAGGGCAAGTGCCGCCCTCCACCCCCCCCCCCCCCGCCGTCTCTCCTGCTGACGCCATGGTTACAGCCTTCATATCACCCCCATAGCGACACCCCTGATCTTAAGCAATGCCCGGATTTACATATGCTGCTGGCGAAATGGTCACGTGACCGTAGAGTTTTCCAATTTGGTATTTGGTGTCTTGTGCCTAAGGAAACTTCTAAGAAATTTTAGAAAACTGGAATCCTAGAATAATTGTGATATTTATAATAATCTTCACAAGTATACGCGAAGCTCAGTTTAAAATAAATAACAAATAGTTTCTAATCATTATAAATGGTTATTTGAAGCGTATGAAACAGAAGAACTTTGTTTATATTGATAGTAATAAAATTATTTCCCAAAAAAAAATTTAATGTTGAATTAAAAGGGTCGGGGTAATTTCGTTGATGACTTCAAAAAGTTAGTGTTATTATAAGTGCACACGATCGTTAGATTTGTGTATAAGCATTTTAAGATATTTACGTTTCGCTGTACTGTAACGGAAGTTGAAAGTATGCGACATAAAACTTGATAAATCGCAAGTTACAAAACAAAAAACATTTGAACGCGGTCATAAGATCGGCATGCAGACGAGCTACCTCGTTATTCTTTTATAGGCATGGTTCTGTGTTTGCGTCAGAAAAAAAAATAGGCTGAGACACTTTCAAGCGGATGAAAAGTTTATTCAATTTTATGATACCGAAGAGCTGATGTGCTGCAAATGCATTTTGCCAGAAAGCTTTACTCAACCGAATAGTTTTACAGCAACAAAAAAAAAAAAAAAATAGTGGAATGTAATCTAGGCTGCTTTCTACTTCAATTTATAAGTAACAATAAAAGAAACTAAACATTTCCTGCAAACCACAAGGTTTTTTGACGACTTTCTCTGCTGGTTTCAACGTTTATTTGATGCATAACAAGTTGGCATGAATACTAACCAACCCCGAGGTGGTAGGCCGGTCAGTCCTGTGTTTTTCTCTGAGGAACAGAATACTCTCCTCGCGCCAGTTCTGAAACCCTGGCAGGTATGAGGCGTTAGCGCGATAAAACGGCCGCCACGTGCTACTGTATTATACTGAACAAAAACGTGCACTAACCTCAAGGAAGCGGTGTTGCTAATGGTGAACCCGGATTATCTTGTTCACTTTCCGAGCTGCACTCGTCAGATCCGCTCGAGGAATCACTACTGTCGTCAAGACGAATAACTATACTGTCAACGACATCTAACACAATACCGGAATTTCCCCATCATTCAGACTCCAGATTCTGCACATGGCCACAGTATCCTTCCCAGTCGGTCTTCGTTACAGTATCTATCGCTTCAAGAGAAATCTCTCGTAATTTCTGAAGTGATAAATACCTGGACACATTTCCTTCACGCGCCGCATGATTAACCTTCACTCAAGTCAGCTGAATAGCGTTTAGGTCGCACATGTACGGGGGGGAAACGGAACCACTGTATGTTCCAAAGATGTCAGATGTGCGTTGAATTTGTACACTTTAGGTTTAGCCAATTCCACCACTATATAAAGCCCCTCTTTCCGCATCGACTCGTGGCAAGTAATTCCCTTATTTATTAACCATGTAAACATATCTGCTTTCACAGAGTATTTTGCATGTGGCTTGTCTATCTGTATGAAATGATAGGGTGCAATATCTAACACAAATACAGATGATGTATAGGGGCATTATGTGCAAGATTCTCGGACACCCACTTAATGAAATTAATATCGTTCATTTGGCCGTGATAGTCAACAATGGCTGTCCCCGCTTTATAGATAAGGAGAGCATTTTCAACAAATCCGTAAATACCCCCTGCGTGAACTACTAGTAATATATTGTCCGAATTAACGTTATCTTGTATGCCGAACACGTCCTCATTTTGCCAGCATTTACCAAAAGTCAAATTACTCTTTATAGGCTGTTCACGGTAAAATGAACACTTTTGAAAGCCCTGCTTAAGATCTATTTGTATGCACGTTATGTATTTTTCCGCCTGATGTAAAATTAACACTACCGTGAGCCTCATCACTTTATTCATGCTTGGGACAAGTAAAACTATGAAATCTTTGGGAAAGTAAATATTATACAAATATGCTCATTTTCACACTTCGATGCATTAAAAAAAACAATACGAAAGAAGTAATTTAAATTATCACAAATGGTTACCTAACACGTTTTATTCGACATTAAGACATGGAACTATTTTCCCTCCATTGTTACCAATTTCACTGGGCAAATGTCACTCAGTGCGCCCATTAAAATATGTGCGTTCAGGGGTAGTGACCTTTTTCTAAGATTCATTTCAAAAGTGCTCACTTTATCGTGAACAGCCTTTATCCACGTTTCGTCAATGTAGATAATTTGTTTCCCCTTTCGACTGTGCTGTTTCATTGCAACTAGATAGTCGTGGCGCCTAGTACGATGCGAGGTCTCTCAATCAATATCTTCCTGCGGCTTTGGTTTTTTTTTTTTTTTTTTTTTTTTTTTTTTTTTTTTTTTTTTTTTTTTTTTTTTTTTAAATGAAAACCAAGTTGTTTTACTATCTTTTTCAACGAGGTGTGTGACCACTGAAGGTGCATTTTATCCTTTATCACAGGTAGTAATTTGATAATTGCGGTGACAGGTTTTTCATTAACGTAAAACTCCTGTATCGCCCGCCGAATTACGCATCTATCGAAGTCGACATTCACGGCAGTGTGTTCCGGCCTCGATTTCCGTCGTTTACCCGGCGTGGACAAGCTACCACCCTCACTGCTGTTATCCTGTTCCTTTAGTTCCTTCCGTATCTTCTTAATGAACGTCTCCGACACTTCCAAGTACTGTGCAGCTCTTGCTGTCGCCTGGTTTACTGTGGATGCGTTACGTTTTTGTTCAGCCTCTTCAACACACTTGACAACTATATGACTACGAGTCTACGGCCCTCAGAACGCACGACAGCGTTTCGCTTCTGGACCGACATAGCATTCCCAGCGGGCTTGGTTCAAGACACGCCGGGTCTAAATACGTTACTGTGGGTATTACAGTACATGCGTTACCAAGCCCCGCACTCACCGCGATAACTTAACCCCCCCCCCCCCTTCCCAACCTCTTTTCCTCATACCCCACGCCGTCAGTGGTGGCGCGCGAACAGTAGGTAAGCAAGCATACTGAAGCAAAATGGCGAGCGTAGTGGTTCCTTTCACGAAAGCTTGCTCTTTCACTCATTGGCTAAGCGGGCTTTGTGCACGATTGCTATTGCATGCAGAGAAAGAAATTTTATCAGACGCGCTGTCGTGGCAAGTTAGTTTCCAGGCGTTGATTGGCGGACAGCATTCCGCCGTTTTGCTTACCAGTAAGAACATTTTACTGGCATGTGCAGGCGGAGTTCGAGATACACGACACCGTTTCGCTTGTGTATTCTTAAATATTCTGTAGCTGTGGGTAGCAACTGGTGAATGCAGATAGTGGTTCGAAAAGTCTGCCCGATTGTAGTTAACTACATTTAAAAAAAATTCAAGAGTGTTTGTGGGTCTCTGGAGTTTGATGTAGCCATGCCCATTACCTCATTACGTCGTTGAGGTGGGTACAGTCTTCCTCGAAGCACCGAGCCACGAAGCTAAACTGCAGTGCATCTAGAGTGTAGTGGTGATTCCACCCTATGCTTTTAATTTCGGACTGTTGATCGGTTGCTCATATGTGTGTCCTCACCACCACTGGAACTGCGGTTCTGTTTATTCACAGCTTCTCTGGATAACAAGAAGCGTGCCTCGCCAGACACCAGAAGGTCGACAATAATGCTTGGTAATCTAGCCCCTTATTTACATAAACGTGTCGGAGGACAAAACACGTGCTGCTTTGTCGGCTGTGGCAAGTGCCTCCGCTATTTGCACCTTGTAAGCCTGCACGTTCAAGAACAACACTCTGCCGTGAACTCATATGTAGCGTCATTGATCTATGCCACAGTGATGGCTGCGGAAATGTTTGAATATTTTTTCACACGTGGCAGATGTTTTCCTTTGTCCTGCCGGCTCGGGCCAGCGGACTTCCTGTCGCTGATCGAGCCATCGCAACACTACTTCGCTCGACGACCAACCAAACAGGGAACCTTTCGCAGTATGCAGCAGCCAGTCAGACACAAGGGTCTTTCCCAGAGCCTCGTGCAGCCAATCGGAGCATGGGTAGGCCCACATCAAAGGAACCGGTACGCCATTTTATCTCTGTGTACTTATATTTACTCTATTATTGAACCATATCAGCTGGATTTTCAAATATTATGGCGCACATATTATCAGCCGGCATTGTGCTCATGCGTGCTGCACAGTGGCCAATACAGACTGGTCGATCTGTTTGGGTCACTCTAGGGAGTGAGCAAGACAACAGTAATTCCCAATGCTTCTTGGGGTGAAGGTGACTTGACTCTGGATTTAATGGGGACGAAGGTTGCAATACTTTAGTTACAAATCACGTGATTTCACTACTACGTCACTGGGACGCTCTTTCTAACGTCACGCAAGTAAAAGCCTCAAACAGAAATATCTTGCTATCAGAGTTCTGTGAATTTCACAAATTCAGTCGAAGTCATTTCAGACTTGTATTTCAGTGTTATTATGAGAGGACCACCGTTGCTACGACATGCCGTAACTGTACCACGTGCACCCAGACTGAAGGAAAAAAATCACCTCAGCTTATGAATAAACGGCTGTGGCTCAAGCATGGAAAGGACTGAGAAACATAGGCTGGTACCTGGCGAGTCCTCGAAACCAACGTAACTCTACCTGTGATTCATGAAGGAAAGAGTAAATTAGGACAGAAAAAATAATGCTTTAGATATATGTCAACAGGACTGCACAATCGTCTGTATACTTGAATCGCTTGTGATGTGGTTGCTGCCCAGTTTGAAACCATTTTAACGCTGGGCTGAGTTGCGTATTATTCGGTCTTTCAATTCTTGCTGGTTTATTAGCGGCCGAGAGTTTTCAGGGCTGGTCAAATAAAAGAGGTACAGTCGAAATCGTAACTCTAACGTAAAGAAGTTCCACTCGAAATAAATCCGTATTTCCCCCTCCCGATTTATACAAATTGGTTTCGTCTTATTTTACAAGCGTCTAGGCAGTATACGTTGAGCGTTGGAGACGCTGGTGACAAAAATTCTAGAAAGCCGAAACTACAACTTAGAAAATTCTCTGATTTATTTGAAAACAGACACAATTGAAATTATCCAGAATTAGAATCCTTGTTACCAGCTAGTTTAAAAAAAAATTAGTAAATTAAAACACATAAAATTTATGACAAAAAGGACACTTGCTTAACTGATGTCATTAGAGCACACAATTAAAACTTATAATTAGGTCGGAAGACAGGAGAGTTAAAATTTTGAAACTGCATCAACGCCCGAATTTGCTCCTAGTAGATAGCATATGAAGTATGTCGACTATTTTATTGATGGCATGAATTTTCATAAAGAATGAGACATGCAAGTTTTCAAGCAGTCCTAAAACTGAGTAGTTTAGAGATTCTTGATAAATTACTGCAGCAATATTCGTGCAGTAAAAGTTACGTTTACTCGGAAATGTCTCATTCAGTCGCTCATTAGTCAGAAATATCTGACGGCGAGAAGACAGGAAACTAATGGACAACACAGTTCTTGGATATGCTATGGCCTAAAAAGCCATACTTTGGGCTGCTATGATTATGACTGGATCATGTGATCTATGGATCTATTTTATAATTTATGAACGCTAATATTAATTGCTAATTTAAATACATGGTGGTATTACATGGAGATATTGTTTGAATGGTCACCAAGCGTAACTTACGGTGCCAACATAATATACATTTCAAATAGCTGTACCTGTAGTTAGAAATAAATGTAAATTTGGTATTCGATAAATTGGAAATAGCAGAGAATTGTAGGTACTCTGGGGGACAGCTAGAACAACACAATAGGCATTGTCTGCAAATGATGACTACTTTGAGGGGTTAGTCTTCGATATACCCTCGACATGAGCATAAGAATTTTTACTAGGAGGCTTGGGACTATGATAAGCAAGCAGCTCGAGGAGTACACTTTTGTGCTGGAAATGAACACCAGTGGAAAGGACCACCCGCATTTAAGGTGTACTGGCCAGCCAATGGGAAGCCTGAGATCAAAAAGGATACACTCCCCCATAGGAAAATAGTTGATTATAAAATGTATCAGAATTATGACCTTTATGTGTACCGTCTTTATTGAAAGTTATATTAAGAGATGAAGGATATATGCCAGGTGCTGTGTAGGTTTTGTGTTGGTTTTGAAAACAAATACCGACTTTCGTTTCTGTGGGTGTATGAAGGGTGGTACGGTAAATATAAAGTGAGGTCTTCCTTCTTATTGGTTGAAAATTTCCTCGGTGAAATTCGCCGAGAGTATGATATGAGTTTGTAGTTGGCTGGCGAGGCGTTTACACGCTCGGAGTCAGCTTCGAGTTCGTGGCCCGTGGGCGTCCACGGAAGCAGAGGTGATAAGACTTTTGAAAAGGATTTTCGAGGCTCGTGGTAGCTCACGAAATCCTTTTTAACTTCGCGGGCGTTTGCCGCAGAATACAAGAAAGTGTTGTGAACGAGTGTTTCGATTAGAGTTCGAATATTAATTTGAAGGAGTTTTGTGACATTTGGACCCACAGACGCCTACACGAACAATTTCTACGAAAGGAGCATATTTTGTGTTAAAACATTTATTGATGTACTATAGTATCCGCAACACTTACCCAAAGAGGGAGGTATCATAGTAGGTTTATGGTTTGGCAAGATTTCTGGCAAATGTTGTCATGCCAAATGACTGTTTTGTCAAATTATTAGTTTGCAGAGTGCCAAATCCTTGCTGATATTTTAGAGACACATTTTCAGCCAAACTCGTGTTCGTGTTCTCCGTAAAGTCTAGTCGGTCAACTGCCGTATCCACTTTACCAGCGTACAAGAAACTATATTCACTGGATGATAAAAACAATGCCATCCAGAGAACAACGTAATCACCGTGGCTGAGACTGCTAAGGCGTTATCGCTGGAGCACAAGGTTAATGTTCGAGGTAGAACACGAGGTAAACAATCATTGTGTACCGTTTTTTGTTGTACGATGAGTAGAGACCCTTTCGTTTCGCATTATAATTTGGTAAACCGCTAGGTGTCACACGGGAATATACTAGTTTCGCTTATTTCATTGGACATCCGCTCATCAACCACGCAGTGCAGAAGTCTGGACCAACAGAATACATTCAGCAATCGGGCGGCTTTATTCCGTGAGGTTAAGTTACTAAGAAGAATGAGGTTGTTGTTTTTGAAGTTAAATGGCAATGGTGTGGTGGAAATGAATTCGAAATTTTATTGGACTTCCATTTCATAGAGTGACTACTCAGCCATGTATTGTTATATTTAAGTTTTTTTTTTCTTTTTCCAGTCACATGTGGGCAGTAACCAAGGAGTAAATTACCTGTGTTCGAGGATCAAAGTTTTCTGAGGTCTAGCCCTGATGCCATTGTAACACTAAATGATACGGTCTCCGAGGATGAGGTTAGTTTGAGTACTAATAAGCCAGCGCCATCTCAGCTTACCAGTATAAAAACGGGTGCTTTTAAATACAATAAGTAAAACCATTCAAAAAAACATTTCGTCGGTTTCCTACTTGGGATCGACCAGTCCGAAGTTCATCGATGACTTCACATCCTTCTCGATGAGGCGCCGCGGACGCAAACGCAATGTTACGTAAGAGGATAAGAACTCGGCGTAGTGGCTTTTCAGAGAATCCGGTATTCGGCACGCGATGTTGAATAATTCACGCCTGTTCGATACCGCTCGGAGGAAAGCAAATTTACGTTATGCTCTTCCACGAAGTTTGCCTTTAGGCTAATCCAGTCCTTCCTCGACGCTCGCTAATCACTCTGCCCTTTCGTTTCCATACCTGTAAGATTCTCACACTCCACTGCATGGCAGTGGTCGTCACGCATAAGCTGTTCACGGTAAACTGGCCACTTTTGAAAGCCCTGCTTTGTCTTATACGCGCATTAGGTACTCTTCCACTGCATGAAAAATACCATCCCCACGGGCCTGGACACTTTATTCATGCATCGGTCGAGTTCATCTCTGAAATTATCGGAAAAAATGTAATTTATTTGCAAATGTTATAACCCTACTCTTATATGCATTTAAAATAGAATGTAAAATTAATAATTCCAGCATTCACAAATACGTACGAAACAATTTTAATTCAACTTCAAGAAATGGAACTCCTTTCTGTCTGTCGTCGACAACTTTACTGGCCGCTTGTCATTCGGCGCGTCCGTTAAAATATATTCATGTAGGGGCGGGGCCATTTTTCTAAGATCAACCTGGAAAAGTGGTCAATTAACCGTTAATGGCCGTATGTCGTAGAACTATCGTTTCACGCCGTGATAAGTAACTATAGGTAGTCTAAGTCAGATATGAATGCGATGCTAAGTGATATACATACACTAATTTTTCCCGAACAATTAGTGGCTGCACCGAAAGAGAATATTACGCGTGCGCGCACACACACTCATACACATATGTATATCGTAGTTCGACCTAGTGCCTTATGTTGTTAGGACAGCAGAAAAGGAAACAGATGTCGGTGTGTGGCAGTATCAGGGACATGGCCGTGGGTGTTGGCTGAATACGTCTGCGTCAGTGGGTAATAATTTCTTCGTGCCATGGGAATTATTGGCTTAAATCCGACAGTTATACACGCGATCTTTCGTTTGGCATCAAAATCAGCGTGCTAGCACGTAGGTGTCGTGAGATATATAATATATTCTGCCCGGAAATTTTCGCCCAAGCTCAAAACTGCCGCCAGTCTCCGCGGGCACCAACCCGCGCCTCGCGCATGTGCGGTGCCAACTCAAGGTCATGACCGCATCGTAGTTTTATACCTAATTAGTCGTATACCTAAGTAGTCGTATACCTAAGTAGCTGTATACCTGAATAGTCGTATACCTGAATAGTCGTGTACCTAATCAAACATGTTCTAATCATGTTGTTAGTCTCAAAGTTATAGAGTCGGAATACATCACCCTGCAAACGTTATATCTCCGCGCTTTTTTCGTTCTGGTACCCCGATGTCGCAGACTGTTATAAGGCGATCTTAGCATCATCTTATAAACCTTTAGAAAGGGGGAAGATGGGAAGGATTACTGTAAATAAGAAGAATATTGAAGCTAAATTGTACTAAGTTATTTTACTGAATAATAAAATAGAATTACAATATCATTGTAATTAACTGACTGGTCAACAAGAGATAGAAGGATAAGGCCATTGGGTAAGTTGGGAAACAGAGAGAAGCATAGAAGGAGACCTTCTGGTTGGAACCCCAGCTTGTTGCTTCGGTGACCTGTCGCCGACTGAACCCTTGGCTGGCTCCATGGCTCCCTTCGCTTCTCGCCCCACCGCACGTGTTCGTTTGTGAAATGTCTTCCTATTGGTTCCCGCTGTGCACCGACCGCGGAGTTTCCCAGTAGTTTGTTTGTATTTAGAAGGAATTTCATGAGGTTTGCTGGGCCCACATTTTCTGATTAACCTCGGGCATTTCTTGCTTAGTTTACTGATTGCAGAATTGGCTGGTTGTTAAGAATCTGTATTTCGAAAATATCCTTGTGGCCTGCTCTTCCAACTCTGTTGTCCAAACAGCAGCGTGCGCAGCGGGATGATTTCGTAACAAGACGTATTCACGGTAAGAAAAGCGGGGACCCTCACTTTCTAAACTTGCAATCAAATACGACACATGTACACGCCGCATACGGCGGCCTCCACCGCGTCATAGCTTACCCGGAAATCGAACTCTGTACTTTAAGACTAATTGTTAGACGATTGAAGTTAACACCTGGCGTCCGTGAAGCGGACATGTAGACATTGCAAAAAATTAATGAAGTGTTACCATTCATAAACATTAAACACCGTAACTTACTTCTCGTAGAGAAGTAAATGTATATCTGCATGTAACATAACCTGTTCTGGATGAAATGAGCACTTTTGAAATCAACTTGAGAAAAAAGTCACTGCTCCTACCTGCATTTATTTTAATGGACGCACTAAGTGACATGCCCCCAGTAAAGTTGGTAACGATGGCGGGAAAGTAGTTCCATATCCATATCCACTTCGAATAAAAATTGTTAGGTAACCATTTGTGACGACTTAAATTATTTATTTCGCTTTTTGTTTTTTTAATGCTATAGAAAGTAAAATTGAGCAGATTTGTAAAATATTTGCCTTTATAATAATTGTATGGTCTCACTTGATCAACGCATGAATAAAGTGATGAGGCTCATGACAATGTTCATTTTACATAAGGCGAAAGATTACACAAAGTGCATTTAAGTAGATCTTAAGCCTATAGGGGGAAACGGGGTGGATCATAGTGAATTCCGAACTATTTGATTCCCGCTTCGATGTTCACACGCAGAAGGGTGGGCGCTAACAATCAGCTGTCTGGCTTTCCCGCCACATTAGCTTAGGGAATTGCTGTTAAAATTATTAGACGCCCCAAGGTCACAGCCTACGTTGGGGAAGCACTGTGGCGGCGGCGCGAGGTGGAAAATAGCGTAAATAAGCATCGCGGGTGTTTCCTCAGAATTTTAAGGTTGAAATAAAGCAACTGCCTATGGAGCACTGCACCTGACTATACAGTGTGAAGAACTCATAAAAAAGTATTACGAACACCATAAAAATTATGAGATTTGTGTTATATGTAAAAGAAGAATGTACAAAATTTGTAAAATTATAAAATATTTTTCTAAAATATTCATTTTAAACTGTACAAAAATAATCGTTAAAAGTAGTCTGCATTTTAACAAAATTTAAGCGTATTTATATTCTGGATGCTTCAGAAGGCAGAATTTGCAAGAAAATATTCGTCATGATGTTTACTATGATTGTGTGTAAGAAAATTGTAATAATAATGTAAGAAATCATTTTTTAAATAATTTTTATGTGCGACCATTTGTCACAAACATTTATGGCTGAAACTGACGTAAATAAAGTTAATTATAAAATTGATATGATATTGTATTACTATGATTTTATTACACATTATCGCAGTAAATATTACGACAATCTTTCTTGAAGAAGATTTTCTTGCAAATGCTGCTTTCCGAAACATCCGGAATGGAAATGCACTTAAATTTGGTTAAAAATACAAAATATTAAAATCGATTAATTTTTTACATATTAAAAGTATATTTTAGTAAAATATATTATAATGTTGAGAAATATATACATTCTTCTTTCATATACAGCATAAATCGCACTTTTCTGACGATTTTTATGGTGTCTGTATTACTTTTTTATGAGTTCTTCACGTTGTATAGTCAGGTGCAGTGCTTCATAGGCAGTTGCTTTACTTCAACCTTAAGTGGTGACTATAGGGTGCAGTAATCTGTTCAGAAACGAAACATAATTGTCGTTATCGTTTAAAACCCTGATTTTCAGAGGAATAAGTATTGGTAACAGAGACTGGCTGTTTTCTTTTGTTGAATTTGACACCTTTCAACGACTACATTTTTGTATTCAAGAATTAAATTTATTAATGAGCAAAGAAATATCGACTTTCAATTCCACCCTGAAAAAAAAAGTATGTATCTACATTGAAATATTCCATACTAGCCGGCCTGGCTCGGATGCGATTTACAAATATGGCGTTGTTTAAGTTTACTGTGTTGTTCAAATTGTCTTCGTAAGTCAACCCTATTTTTAATCAAATTTTGAAAGACAAAAATCGTTACTGTAGGTCATCCTTAAAAGATAAACATATGCTGACGCGGACTTTTTTGCTAGACCTTTTTGAGATTTACAATTCTGTAGCACATTAATTTGGTGTATCTCTTATGGTTTTAGTCAGCGTAAGCCATGTAAGCCCCCGGAAAGCGGTTTTTTCCTAATTGTTTGGAAAACGTTGACATTTCTCTACTATCCTTACAATAAATATTAATGTATTATATACCTAAGTCTTCCTCAAGAAATTCTTTAAATGATGGTGAAAATCGCATCAAAATCCATCAAGTCGTTTAGAAGCATTAGCCGAATACACAGACACACGCGGCCGGGCGATTTTGTATTATACTATGCATACGTTATTTGCACAATAATTCGAACAGACACAGGTGTTTACAGTGAGAGTCACGTGACACCTAGACAGGCCCCTTAACGTGCATGGCCACCAAGTACCAAGGTTGAATGTGTTCGCGTGACGGGCAGTTGGCCAACCCCAGCGCCTTACATCCTTCACATTTGGCTGCGCGCTCCGCCCAGCAGCGGCATATTGGCCGGGGCGAGACCTCCCGGCTCAAGTTGGCCAGCCCGCATACGTCCCCGCTCATTAGCCCACTTCCGAGCGAGCCGCTCGTCGAAGAAAGCGTCCCTCTGGCTGCAGGTGGCGCCAGCAGAACAACGCCACACACTGAGTAAAGCAGCGGAACGCTTATTTTTTTGCCAGTGCAAATGTGCCAATGTCAAAACAAAAAAAAAAAAATTGTGTTCCCGGGTTGGCACTACTACACGTGAACAGTTTTCTGCATAACATTCCAATTGTCTAATTCCGCCCATTTTAATAAGAAATGTGATCAATATTCACATCTAAAATATGTAGAATTACATCGAAAAATAAACGGCCACTGTGAGCTGTCAAGTGTCAGTACACAACTCCAAATCGTTGTTAAAACACTTTAACAAGCTCACAGCAACGACAGTGCACGGCCGTACGACATTGGTAAGACAATGTAATGCTCACATCATCCCCAACGTCGTAAGAAGAAATGCGGATTTCAGTCTCTATAATTGAATCAATATAATTATTTTTTTATTTTCAATTCCGTTGAAAACTATTCATGAAACGATAAGCAGTTTATTTACATTATATATATATATATATAATATATGTGCGTGTGTGTGTTTATGTAGTCGATAGTTGACTGGGCAAGTAACCAAAATCAAATCGGAAATAAATTTAGCGTTCTGTTTCCTCCTATCCAGTGTCTAGGGCATAGTAAAGAGGGCGACACTGGCATGAACATCACAGTGGCACTGGAACAGCTTCGAACTGGTGGCGTACAGTTTGAATCCCGACTGAAACAAACTACTCGCGGCATTTTCAAAACTTTGCTATAAAACTGATGGGGGAAAGGAATTAATGAGAGACAAGTCAACACTCTGTTGAATACATTCAATCACTATTTACCGCCTTGGTGGTGTAGTGGTTAGACTACTCGTCTCTCACCTAGGTGACCCGGGTTTGATTCCCGGCTGGGTCACTTTCGGATTTCCGCATGTGGGAATCGTGCCGGACGATGCCGCTGTTCGGCGGGATTTCTCGGTGATATCCCGTTTCCCCCGTTCTTGCGTTCCGGCGCTGCTCCGTACTCACTTACTGCATCCTCATCGTCTCTCGAGACCTCGATGTTAATAGCCGCCCAGATATCTTCACTCACTGACATGAAAACAAGGAATTGATGCTCAGATGTTTCAGTACATCGTAATCAATCGATGTGACGTTTGGCAAGTGATTTCATCCAAATTCTGCATAGGTGTTACACGAGTTTGACCTACAGGTTAATATCAATTATTTTTGTGCATTGTATTTTTAAAAAACGTTCTGGTCAAGTATCAATTTTCATGACCTCTTCTTCAGTGTATCCATATTTAAATTCTACAAAATATTTTTATCATAAGCAAAACGGGATACGTTAATTCATTTTAACATGAAATATACATTTTAACAGATTAAAAATACTGACCTCTATTTACGCAAATGAAGGTATGCAGTGTAAAGATATCCCATGAAAATTCATGAGTACCCATCCTTTTGCCTAATATCTTTTTGCCTAAAATTAGGCAAAACAACATTAGGCAAAATGACTTTTAAGCAAAACGACTTTAGACAAAATGACTTTAGGCAATACGACTTTAGGCCTTACGACTTTAGGCAAAATGACTTAAGGCAAATTGACTTCCTGGCAAGTTAAGCGAGGAGTTAGCTCCAAATCCCGCTACGCCAGCATGAGCACCTTCACAGTTCTGTGTGTCCTCCGACATGCATGTTAGTAGCTAAGACGGTTGGAGAATGGGATGCGTCTCAGGGCAAGCCCTGCACGCCTTAGGTTGCCTTTGATTAATAAAATTGGGCGCATGCATCGAGGCTGAGTAGGGTTGTCTGGTACCGTGGCTGCAATTGTAACCATGGACACACCCAGAAAGAAGAAGGGTCTAGATGGAAGAGCATAGCAAACCAGGCAAAGCTGAGAGGCTTGGGAAAATCTATGCTGCAGACACGGAGGTTAAATGTAATTCCTTTTATTGGATTAGGGCTGGCGTAAGTAGGGTGTTTGTTAGTTCGCGAAGATAGACTTTGTGAGGTTAATGAGTGGTGATATGAAATGTGTCGATCCGCTGCTGGAATTGATCCAGGGTCGTAACGCAGTAGCAAGGCCCTGGCAGCGGAGAATAGAACTGCGCCACCCGCCCGCAGATGCCAGTCATCTCTCTGGAAGCAGAAAAAAGTGTTAATTTCCAAGCATAAAAAATAGGAGTAATTAGGAAGGGTGATCTCTCCCCCAGCACTCTGCGACACGCCCGTATATACCCGATCCGAACCCCTACTCCTAGGTACCCCCACCTTGAAACCAAAACTCGCACGCCCTCTATACGAATGTGGCTTGCTCATTTCCGACACATATACACAAATGTGGCAAGCTCTTTTCCGACCCAAATACAAACAATATCATGGCGGGAAGCGAGCAGCCAATCCTGGGGAAGCGAGATCACAAGCCCCTAATCAGCAGCGGTTGGCAACTTGCCATACATATCAGCTCAACAGGCAATCGCACCACAAGCTTCAAATAGCTGAAAATCATACAAGACGTTAAAAATATCCAGACGGGACTCCCAACCGTCACAAACCTGCATGTATATTTACTCACTGCCCCCGTTTCCAAAATACGAACCTCAGTGTTAAAAGGAAATTGCCCTGTTTAATAAAATAAAATAAAAATCAATAAACCGGATCCATGCGAAACTACGACAGAGTCACGCATTACACATTGATACAGAGTCGCGCGTCCAATAAAATGATAGGGTCGCCGCTTGAAAGTCACGCTCAGTCGGGTCGCCGACGGAAAGACTGCACGTTGGTTGAGCACCTCGTGCGTAGAGGCGATACCGCTATCCATACGCCTGTCGGTGTCGCCTCTAGCGCTTCATTTCATACAAACATACCCTTCACTAGGCGACCGCCTCAATGACTTTGGCCAAGGAAAAATTGGCTACTTTTTATTTCTACCATATGTTGTTAAACCTGTAGATATTATATGTGACTACCTTTCTCTGAGATATATTTTTTAGATCCATGGTTTCTGCAAAATAGCATGTCAAAGTAGAAATTTTAATTAGTTTTGGTATTTATACAAATAAATAAATTTGACGTGACGGCCTGTTACATCAAAATTGATACCAATATCTAAGCGTAATATGCTATTCAAACGATGTTGAATCATAAATAACTTTTAAAACAAGGGTCTGTCTGGAAGTTTGTCCAAAATACGCTCCGAAACAGTTGAACCGATTTTGATAAAACTTTCAGAGATCATAGAGATTATTTCTATTTAATATCTGCGTTTTAATTCATCTCGACATCTCAAATCGTTATTAACTAAATTTCTTTTTTCAAATAATTTTCTTTATGTTTCATATCTTATTTCTTTGCAAAAGGATTATTGTCAAAAAGCATTGTTGAAACAACAATAGTTTTTTTAAATAATCATTGATATAATACTCATCATAGAAAAATATAAATTAGTTTCTGGTAAAATATAGTAAAAAAAAATTATCAAACAACAAACACTAACGCGACGGTAAAACTATTTACGATAATAGAGTAACAATCTTTCAAACCAATTACAGTTGTAACACTTCAATATTTATGACTTTATTATGATTATTCTATGTCTTTAAATTTTATTTAAATGCCAAACTTTAATACAATGTTTAAGAAGTTTAACGTATGTTCAATGTGATATGTGTAAACTTATTTATTTTGACAATTGTGTTGTGTATGCTATCTAAGTTTAATGATTATCTATGGTTTCTTTGCATGAATATTTGTCTTTGTTAAAAGCATTTACTTTTGTTTTCTCAAAAGAATCAGGTCACACCAGCCAGCCTATCACAGTTTGTTGATTTTTCGAACAAGAATTTTTTAGAACAGAAAACTTATTCATTCTAATTTGGAATCAGTGAGAGGCCAGCTGAGAATAGAAGGCAGTCCTGAGTATGAAAGATAATCTATAATATTTGATTGGCAAGATTTTATATTTACGACGGAGATCCAGAGTTATTCACGCACTATTGAAATGCTGAGCCTATGTATGTTTGAAAGAAGAGGTAATTCGACATAAGCTATACGATGAGCCCGGATGGAAGGACGGCCCAGTGAAGGAGGACTTCTTGGTTGGGACTTCGAGCCAAGGACGACGCGGTGTATGGTGTTCGGAGAGCCAATTCTGCGAGAGGAGGATTACTGGCTGCGAATTCTGGCGAGGTTCCGATTCTGCACCCACCTCCACTATTCCAGCCCGTAGAAGACGAGTTCGCTGAGCACCACCCGGAGATGTGCTGTCCTTGGTGAGCGGGAAAGCTGTTCCTGGGTTCTACACCAGTTAAGGATGACTCCACGACATCGGCAGAGTTGCGGTTATTTCCTGCTATCGACACAGCTAAGTCGCATTTTTCCCAGGCAAAAGTAAACCTATTTGTGACACCAGCACCAGTAAATTTTAATATTGGTAGATATCTTGATGTGCAGTGTTCAGGCTGGTGTTGTCTGTAATAAAATTTTGAAAAATTAGAATCTTATTATATTTCACCATTTAAGTTATGCAAAAGTAATATATCTATTAAAATTGATTTAAATTCCTTTTTATTCTTCTATTGCTTTACTCGAATTAAGACTTCCCTGGTTGCTTACTAGACTTTGTGTTCAACTGTTTTAAAATGCACAGATAATTCAAATCTGGATGAACATACTGATTTTTGAGTAGCAGCATATATTTAAGCCGAGGCACGTCATTAGCATAACCTATCAGACTCACTCACATATACAACGATATTTTATCATCGCATTACACATTAATTTATTATATTATGTATCACAGAAGTACTATTTTATAGCCACAATATTGTAACACATATCACAGGTGTCACAGTATTAATTTGAACGCCCGAACGTGTGGCTATAAACTCTTCACACATTGTGTGAATTTAACAACTGTTGCAGTATTAAAATTTGTCTCCCCATACGTGTGGCAAATTTAATAATGATGCATAACTGTATAAGTGTTAACACAACACATTACACAGTATATAGGTATGTATTACAATAACTCCATAAAACCTGGACGAAGCGATATTTCTATTTTAAACATATAACCTGAGCTAAACAATGGTTGGCTACAATTTTATAACACCATAAGACCTAAATGAAGCGAAATTTCTATTTTAAAAATATGTAAATAAATCCTAAAGTCCACGCGAACGCAGTAGCGGAAACAGCTAGTGCACAAATAAATAAACGAAACTACTTGCAGAAAATTTTGAAAAGGGCAGCGGAAAAATATTGTCTTTATTCATTTCAATTAATTTCTAGTAAAAGTTCTTTTTTATAAATGTAGGGACAGCCACGCAATTTTATAGACATCTTGAAGTAATTCTTGGCATCTATGAGGATGAATTGTCTCATTTCTGCAGGTAAGTTTGTTTCCATTATTCGTACATTTCTAAAACAGCAAAATTATGATTTTGACAAGTATTAACTATGGGAAAACTATGCTCAAAAAATTGTGATGTGCGAATAAAGTCTATTAAGTGATAATGTCTAAAAGATGAACAATATACGGTACAAATATTAAATACCACCCACCCCCTCGCCCTTTACCACGGCCAACGCCTTTACACGTATAATATGCACTTGATGGTAAGTGCTAGGTGTAGACTATTAGCAGTTTCTTCAACTTTTTAAATCAAACCTTTGTAAAATCACACCATGTACGACGTGTTTGGATGTTTCCCAACACATGCCATGTATCACAAGCATTTTATACTTGTGTTAACGTAAACCTGCCGTATTTTTTGTTACCATTATATTTAATTTTTAGTTTATCTAAAAATTAATAATGAATAAAATCAGTGGGAAAAAAGGTGTGTTTGTATGCTTAGTAAGAAATAGTTCATATAAAAATTATTATTATGTTGAGTGCGCATGAATGCGGTGTGTTGCCCCTCTGGTGTAATTTTCTAGACTCGGTTAAACTTTGTTTGAAAGAGGCGTAGGAACATCCTGAAAGTAGAACTTCAGCAGGGCTTCAGAAATATGTGAAGTAACCCTGAATGGACTGTGGAAATACGGGATCATGATGCTTTAATGTGATACTCCCCCTCTCTGTAGGGGAACAACGTGCAGATATATACTCCCCCTCTCTGTAGGGGAACAACGTGCAGATATATACTCCCCCTCTATTTAGGGGAACAACGTGCAGATATATACTCCTCATCTGTAGGAGAGCAACATGCAAATAGATACTCCCTCTCTCTGTAGGGGAACAACATGCAGATATTATTTCTTCATCCGACTGAGCCGAGCGTGAATATTGTCCCGTGGGTTGGATTCCCTTGCCGGAAGGGGTTCTGGGGGGGGCGGGGGGGGGGGGGGGGGGGGCGTGCCGCCAGAGAGCGGCGTCCTTGAGGCATCTTCGGAAGGCGAGACTTCAGGACAAAAGGTTGTGCGAGTGGCGGCGGGGTCGTGACGTCACAACAGCTGAGACTGCGACGCGAGCTAACGGCGTTGCAGTGAAAGCGGTCTCGCGGCAGATCGACCTGAGGCCGGCTGGCGGGCCCATGGGGCTTAGACGGGGGGAGTGTTGTGTTAGTCACGAGGCTGACCCGGAGATGGCACCGAACAACGCAGCGACGTCGCGTTCCAAGTCTCAGGTCAACTTAATTTCACTTTCCTTTGTCGCCGCCTTCTCGACGCCCCGGTGTGTTAAGATTTTTCGAATCCTCACTAGGTCAGGAATTACCCATTCCTCCCCCACAACCAGTTGGCTTAGCTAGGTTGAGTTGAGTGAGTTAGTGAAGAGATTTGGGCAGCTCTCGACAGCGAGGCCTTGAGAGCCGTTGAGGGTGGAATGGGGTGAGAATGGAGCAGCGCCGGAATGCAAGGGCGGGGTAAACGGGAGATCCTCGAGAAAACCCGTGGACCAGCGGCATTGTTCAGCACGATTCCCATTTGGGAAAAACCCGGAGTGACCTGGCCGCAGACCCTGTTCGCCTTGGTGGGAGGCGAGCATAGCTAGGTTCATATTTTGATTATTGTACAAACCTTTAAATTTACCCCGCCAATCTAGATCGTAAACAGTACATCTCTGGAACAGTACATCTCTGCAATACAAATGTTATAATAAAACTCTTGCTAAAAATAGCTTTTAAGGAACCCTTCTTCTACGTTTAAAGGTTTAGATCTGTCATTTGTCTCTGATTTTCTCTCTGATGCACAAATAGTTAAAGATATTAAATCTGTTAGCTGTTCTTTGCATGCTTTGGATACCTGAAGTTTTTGTGGAAGTTTATTTACACAATGTTAACAAAGATTTTCTAGAATTAAATAACAGCCTTGGATATGCTGTTTCGAATTAATTATAGGAAAATTGACGCCAGGCATATATGTCTGAAACCGTTTTCGGTATACTGAATCCCATTTCGAACCGGATTAGTTTACCCTAAATCAACACTTATTGCTTTAATAATATGTTAAATTTATTCCCGAAAACCTTGATACTAAAAAAATACACGCATTTCAAATTTGTCACGAATGCTAGAAGAGTCCAACGCTAATATATTCGGGCAGTTATTCAAATGTTAAAAAGCAGTCAATATTGTTAGTAGCAAGTTATAATCATACTAATTAGAACTATTCCGTTCTTTCTTTGCATTATTTTCATATATTAAATATGTATGGCAAAACTCTGAACCTGTTATTTTTACATAATTAATATTCGTCATTAAGTGGCCGCTTTCCAGTTTGATTTCATATAATTCAGAATAAAATTACCTTATCTAAAATACAACATATAAATTTTATCTTTAACTTTGTATGTTTTCCATAATCCATCTAACATGTTGTTTAGTGGATGTATTTTTATGTTGTTATGAGTTGACTACTACTTCAGACCCTGATATTATTCAAAGGCAACAGCAATTGTTCGCCAAAATGAATCTTTTCTGACACCAATTATTGTCACCACATAAATTTAATTTCCGTGTTTACCAGACAAAGCAGTACAAATGATTAGGTGTAAGGCTGTAGCCTTAGTGAGCCGATTTCCGTAGAGCATTGTCCGTACGACACATTCGCGTCGTGGCATGTTGCATACTGCTCGGCTGCAAGCGTAGGATCACGTGCATAGAGACAATAAAGGGCGATGACTGCCAGTATCGCCCTTAGAACTAGTTTGCCAGTGATTCCAATAGATTCCTAGTCTACACAAAACAGCTTAAGCGAGGCTGGTACATCGATAGCATTTCATGTCGTCAGCCAGGGAGGGTTTGTATTCAGTAACAGTTATTTTTACTTTCTCTGAAAAAATATTATATTAGCAAATTAATTTACTGCTGTATTTTATTTGGAATTTTATTCACTTTGAAATTAGTAACATCCTGCATTTATCTATTTTCTGTGCATTCATGTGAAGTGTAATAACAGACTTGTCCTAAGCAGTTTCGTTTGCAAAATAAACGTATGCAAATTTTCTTAGCAAAAAAAAAAAAACTGTTTTGAGAGAATGTTACACGTTTATTTTTATAACAAAAATTACAGAGTGTATAGATTTGAATATATTAGTTACTTATGTCATGTCCTGCTATTTAGAAATCAAGGAACTCTGTGACAAAAAACGATGGCTTGCCTCCTGCTATCATAATACACCTTCACATCTCACGTCACTAACGAGAAAAGTTTATTAAAAACATTGGCTGTCAAATTGCAGAAATACTTGTGGTAAAGGGGAAGAAGCTTCTTAAAACGAAGACTGGACGAATTAACAGAAAAAACAACCATATCTTCGGGTATTATTGCATTTATGTTTGCTGCGACCGTGAACAGTGATTTTTGTTTATCTGTTTTCGTAGCAGTAGCAGCGATATTTCTTCCAGCAATGTGCGCATGCGTAGTAGAAGAGGATGACGCAGTAGCAGAGGATGCGATGGAATGTAGGTCGTGTTGTGTCTGCGAAGTGAAGTAGAAAACCATTGCAGTCGTCATGTTTATTCCGGTTTACACGGCCGAAGTGCAACCATACTCTATCCGTTTGTAGGTGGGAGCTTATATCTCTCCACTTGTCCCCGCACTAGAAAGGTATTTGTCGTGTTGTCGGCCGCTAACTCATGCGTAATAGCTCATGAGAAGTCAACTCTCACATTCACGCCATAAAAAAATAATTATTAGTTACGTATTTGTAATAAGTGGATTCTTCCCATTTTGCATTAAATAATTTTAAAATTCATGTTTGATTTCAGTGTATTTCGGCACTTTAGCCCAACCCGCCTTGTCTTCCGTCTTATACAACACAGGTTACTTGATACGTTTTTAATCCAGAACAAAACAACAAATCCAAATATTTTAAAGTTGTCAGAGCATATACTTTTACATTAGCACAAGTTATTATCTTAATCTTATAGAACATTAAAAGAAATAGTTAAATAAGTTTGACTTTAAAAATTCCATTATACCATCTGAACATCTTGTCGAGTCATACTATTGTTACAATTTCTCTCTCTAGAAATTAAGTGGGCTATACAAAGTTCATTAAGGGATGGAGGTCTTAATCAAATAAAAGTATTAATTATAATTTCCTTATTTTATTTACAATAAATACAGCAAAATTCTCTGAACTCAAATTCTCACAGTAAATATAAATCACTTACTGTTCACAGTTGATACCAATTAATTAAATTTATAATTACGACAAAGAAACCAATGAAATTAAATAATTAAAGATCAGTCCCAATAGACAGTGTATCAACCTATTCTATTATTTTATAATTTATGCGTCAATATTTGACAGTTAGAATATTTTCAATAAAATCAGCATTTCATTTCCATTTAGTCCCACCTCAGTTCAGTCCACGTCCCGCCAGTCGCAATGTTTTAGAGTCCTCCAAACTCCCTCACGCACAGTAGGCTTCACTCGTCGGTTTCACACCCTCTCGTCCATTCAAGCCACGAACACCTCACTCGACGTTGTCCCGCAATCTCCGGTCGTCGTCTACACTCGACTACTCTCGCGCACACTCGTCAGACGGCCTCCGTCAAAGACTCCCGGCCGCGAGGTTGCGGCAGTATATATAGTGCCTTAGGCCGTCACCTAGAATCTTCCCCAACTCGCGTGATGCGTCGCGAAGGGCTGAGACGCCAGCCAGTCTCACCATTACATTCTTGCGTCATCGCTAAACGTATCGGAATTTCTAGTAGGAGAAAGGAGGTCGGTGGCGCCAGCAAGTCTCGCCGCTGTCGGTATTCACGGGATTCCCATAAAGGGGAAGGCAACAGGCCGCGAGAGCATCGTTCGAGTGAGAGGGGAGGGCAAGATGGGTCTCCTACCACGGCGCGGGGCAGCCGAGTCGGCGCCAGTTTCAGCACGTAACACTATGAACAGACCAGCTAGACAATGAGTGAGTGACTGAAGAGATTTGGGCAGCTCTTAACATCGATGTCTTGATAGCCGATGAGGGTGAAGCGAGGTGAGTATTGAGCAGGCCGAAATGGAAGGGCGGGGGAAACGGCAGATCCCCGAGAAAACCCTCCGACCAGCGGCATCGTTTGGTACGATTCTCACCCGCGGGAATAAGGAAGTTGCCCAGCCGGGAATCGAACCCGGTTCGCCTCGGTGGGAGGAGAGTTGTCTAACTACGACACCACCGCGGCCCCACCAGTCAGCCAATGACTTTGGCTTTGTCCCTGGCAGTGTTTGTTTCTGCTGCCACCTTGGAATGTACAAAGTATGGTACAAGTTCATGTAAAGAAGCCTGTAGTGAGTGCTCATTGCACGTACGCGGCCTTAAGAACAGTTTGGGTTTGATAGGCCTACCATCCGTAAACGCAGGGCCGTTTTGTGGGCATGTGATGCCCGGGGGCAACATAAATCTGAGGCCCTTTTTACAGCTACAGTGTAGAAATTATAGTTTTAAACCATGACACATTTTTACGGAAGTTAATCGTCTTTACTATAGGTTAATTACACATCAAACAAAGCCGGCTTAGACTTTTATTGTAAGATAAATTATGTTTTTTTTGCGAATGCATTTGTTTCTAAGTAAGCTAACTACTTCAAATGAAAAATAAGTTACTGTTATGCTAGATATATCTAATAAAAACATGTACTTCAATTAGTAATATCTGCAGCAACCCCTCACGGTTAGATGGTAATTTTAGAAAAGTCAGTTCATTGAAAATTATTTCTTTTAATCCAAAAAAGTGGCCCCCATGTAATGTGGGGCCCGGGGCAATTGCCCCCCCCCCCCTGACCTCTAGACGCGGCCCTGCGTAAATGAACTCAAAACTGAAGGTCTGTCGGGTACTTCACGACTGTGCCAGCAAAATAGGTACCACCAAGCACTCTAGCTCACTCACGTAAGGGAGCCACAGGCAGCAATGTCGCAACGTCCTCGCTCAAGAGGCTGAAAGAACCGAGCTCCCACGGCCTGATATGCGGACGCCTTTTGTTCCGCCGCCGTTCTACAGCCTCACTTGTCTTTCTCTTCGCCGGCGGTTGGGGTAGATGGCCGATAGCGAGGTCTTGCGTGAGGTCACACGCAGGCGAGGAGCAGTACTTCCCGCACCGACACAGCCACGCTACTGCTGCCGCAGGTCAGCCCTGTGCCTGCAGACGAGAGACGGCTAACATCTGCGTGTTCGTAACACTTGTCACATTGTGTTATATTTCCCAAACTGGTAGCATTTCGTAACCTGCAAAAACAATTGCACTCACGAGCAAGGGCGGTGGAGTGTAGAGAAGTTTCGGTGGCTCTCAAAACTGAGGTCTAAGAGCCGATGAGGGTGAAGTGATACGAGGTGAGTATGGAGCAGCGTTGGAATGCAAGGACGGGGGAAACGGAAAATTCCCGAGAGGAATTGCCGGCCAGCGGCATCGTGCAGCACGATTACCACACGCAAAATACCGGGAGTAACCCCACCGGGAATTGAACCCGGTTTTCCTTAGTGGGAGGTGTGTAGTCTGACCACCACACCACCTTGGCCCCTGAGGGGCGCAGGTACAGGGGAAAGGGGGTACACTTGTAGACTGTATCCCTCCAGATTCTGTGAGTTGGGTACAACATAAAACCCTTTCCCAAATTATATTATTGTCACACTCTTTAGTCCCTCAATAAATTGTGCCGTTTTAGCCGTCTTAATTATAGCAAAATTCAACTACGTGCTGCAGCAGAATAATCTTGTATCCTTTTAAAGATGAATTTTAAAATATACCTAAATAATGACATTATAATCTCTAGAATTAAAAACTTTTACCGATGGGACATCATCCGAATATACTTTCTTTTTCCTTGTCAATTTCCAGTAGTCTTTTCAAAGTGTGGTCTGTACTTTCTTTGACCCTGGTCTCAAGATGCAACCTCCCTCCCTCCCTCTCACCCCTTCCTTACTTTCGAAATGTTTCAACGTCCCCACTCACAAGCAAATCAGCAAGCTTGATTAACACGGCGATATCCAATGAAGAGAAGACCACGGCTGGGACGTTTATATTATGACTGTGAAACAAATATTATTCGAGCTCTGAACTCGCCAAATTTTCCACTTTTTACTGCATATTTATCCACTGATTCTGAGTTGTTTGAAAGTTGGATAAGCAAGCAACCTATAAGTGAGTGAAGAGATTTGGGCGGCTCTTAAAATCGAGGTCTTCAGAGCCGATGAGGGTGATTGAGGTGAGTATGGAGCAGCGCCGGAATGAAGGGGCGGGGGAAACGGGATATCCCCGAGAAAACCCGCCGACCAACGGCATTGTCCGGCACGATTACCGCATGCAAAAATCCGGAGTGACCCGGCCGGGGATTGAACCTGGATCGCCTTGGGGGGAGGAGCAAACCATAGTAAAACGCGTCTGGAAAGTTGTTTTCCGGATATGCATTATCTTTGCAAGAAAAATGTTGCGAACCCCGTGTTCTTTAAGTTAGTCTAAAGACGTGTTTTCCAAGTATTTTAAATTATCTCTCACGCAAAACCTTTCCCGCAGCTTCCCTTTTATATACTGGCGGTCTGTTACTGGTGGTGACGATCGCTAGAGTTCCGCTCACGTGAGACGAGATGACTGTAATTGCTGGGATGGCTCCACAACCGAACTCATTACTCAGCACCAGAGTCCTAGGAATACCAGTCAAGAGAAGTCTATAATCAGCACGTTCCTTCGCGCCTGGTCGCCTTGTGCTAAATCGGCGTAGTAAAACATAAACTTTTATTAACTGTATACCGATATTTGCTCCCATCATACACTAAAGATGAGCTGGACCAATTTTTCATCTTCTGCTCTTAACAACTGCCGTAAGAACTGTATAAATCGCGTATTTTGCATTGATGTGCTGCTTGTTTACATTTGGCTTTACCTCAAATCCGCGCGTTTACAAAAAATATTTCGTAACTTATTTGCGTTATAACTTGGATAATACTCTAGAATATGCACGGAGTTATTTAAGTAAAGAGCGTGTAAACTCTAGTCTAAGTCACGTGGTTTTAAACAGTTCCTAGGGGGAAAAGTAGTTTAATTTTGGGGCATGGAAATTGGATTTACGCAGCTGGCATGCGCACTTTAGCCCGTAATGCAATATCGATAACATGTATAGATATTTTTTCCATTAGTGGACTAACAATTGTTACAACTATTAAGATAGAAATGTCTGGAGGGAGTAACTAAAGCATAGAATTGCTATTACTCTTTCATGTTTTAACTGAGTAGTTTTGAAATCACTTTGAAAAAAAAGTTCTGCTCATAACTCTATATTGTTACAATTTTCGTAAAGTCAGTGGGTTAAACCAGGTTCGTCAAGGGATGGAGGTCTTAATAAAATAATTATTTATAATTGACTAATTTATTTAAAACTAGCTGACCCGTGCGACTTCGTTCGCATGATTTTTTGTAAAGTTATTAAAATTACGCCCACCATAGTTTCATTAAAGTTTTATGTTTAAAATACTAATATGTCTTCTTTCAGGTTTTATGAAGTTATTAAATTACACCCTGCCATCGTTTCGCATATGTTTTATTTTAGCATGATACTTAGGACTTGAATTGATCTAGTCACTTTTTAAAATTGGGTTCTCTAACCACTGAGCTACTGCGGCCCCCTTTTTGGGTGCTCTAGCCACTGAGATACTGCGGCCCCACTGTGGGTGCTCTAGCCCCTGACCAGCTGCAGCCCCACTATTGGGTTCTCTAGCCACTGAACTACTGCGGCCCCACTATTCGGTGCTCTAGCCCCTGACTAGCTCCCCACTATTGGGTGCTCTAGACAATAGGCTACTGCGGCCCCACTATTGGGTTCTCTACCCACTGAGCTACTGTGGCCTCACTATTGGGTTCTCTAGCTACTGAGCTACTGCGGCCCCACTTGATATGTGTATATCCACTGGGTCACTGCGGCCCCACTTTAAATAACTCTAGCCACTGGGTCACCATGGCTTTTTGGTAGGAAAAGAGAACAGCCCATAGACAAAAAGAAAATAGAAATGACGAAAATTATTTTTTGACAATGCTTTTTTTTTGTGCAGTAATTCTAAGAAAAGCTTAATCCAGTACCTATTTACATCCCTGATCATCATTTTTTCCGGAACCGTTTGAGATATCTCGATGAAACAAAGACTAAGTTGGTTCCGGGGTTATTATCTATATACTGTGTGGATTTGATGTCAATACGTTAAGTGATTTTTGAGTTAAAACCGTTCAGACAGACACGAAAAAAAATAACATTAGATATGGCTTAGTTATCAATTACACTATATGAAAAAATAATTAAAAGTTGAAAATTCGAAAATCACAGACAGATATTTCTATTTTATTTAGTAGTATAGATAATTACAAAGAAATTACTCTCGCCTCAGTACCTCACAACAAATTGATATCTCTTGATACTTACAATCAATAGATTAAATTAGTACAGCTTATAATTACCTCAAAGAACTTAATGTAATTAAATATATAAAATCAATCGTAATAGACCGTGTATCAAAACCTAATGAATTACTTTATAAATTATATGTCCATATTTGAAAGTTCCAATATTTAGAATAAAGTCCGTATAATATTGCTGTGGTCGCCAACAGCAAGGGCTGCCAGGAGGCGCGCAAACGCTGGGTACAGCGCAACCTCGGTAAGCCAGCCTGGCTGTTATGTCAACATTCCCGGGGGCGGGGGGGGGGAGGGGTATGACAACGAGGTCGGGTCCGCCAGTATATAAGGACAGGACAATGGCGGCTCACAGCCATCTAGCTTCAGCTTCGCCGGAGGCCCTGCCAGATCGCCGCCAGACAGGAGGACCACCAGTCCCGTGGTCCTGTGGTCATCGCCATCCTCAGTCGCCGTCGAGAGAGCCTCCATGCAGCTGCTATCGTTATCCCAGGGTAATTATAATTCCTATTAGGGCGAATTATTTTGCGTGAGGCAATGGGATAGACGAAGGCACTATTCAGGCTGCCTAATAGCCAGAGCACTCTTGTAGCCAGAGCACTCTTGATGGTTCACTCAGATAGCCACTCTAGCTTCTTAGTGTTTCATACCTTGCTATTTGCTTAGTATCTCTGTTGAGTCGCAACTTGCGCGGCTGAATTGTATTTGCTCTATATTTGAATAAAATAGTGTTTTTATATTATATGAGTGCTTTACTTCTAACTACGAGTATCCCCCTGCTGAGTGCGTGAGTCCCTCCCTCTGGAAGGGTCACAGCAACATGGCCATACAGTCACAATTCAATTTTAGTCCAGTTGCCACCAGTCCGCAATGTTCTAGAGTATTTCGAGCGCCCTTATGCACAGTAGCCTTCACTCGTCGGGTTTCACACCCTCTCGTCCACTCACACCACAAACACCTCCTCCACAATCGTCTAGCTGTCTCCCGTCGTCGTCCGTCCTCTTCACCGATGTCCCTCCTCGCATTCGACTTCGCCCGGTTTACCGCACTCAGCAAAAACCTTCTACCAACAGACCCGCGACCCTTGGACCATTGTAATATTTATAGGCTCGTAGGCCATAGCCCAGAAATTTCTCTAAATGCCATGTTGCGCCGAGGATCCTAGTTTCCAGAATATTCTTGCGCATCCTCTAAACTCGTCGGCTTCTCCAGCAGAGGAGAGGAGGAGGGTCTGTGATGCCAGCCATCAGCCGGGCGAAGCGACGTGGCTGACCGACTGGGAGGGGGGGAGGATCGAGGATGTCAGTCCTCCTACAGCGCCGGCCTGCACGTAATGAGAGCTCCTGGGCGACCTGCCCCCTCTCTTCTAGTCTTTTCAACTCTACTAACTAAGAGCATGTTTCCAAACACTCTTGTCTCCTGTAGCATTCTATTTAATTAAATGCATAGTTGATTCACGGTATCTTCGGCCTTTTCTGAAGCCCTGCTAAAGTTGTACTTCCAGGATATTCCTCCGCCTCGTGCAAACTAAGCTTAACTAAGTCCGGAAGATTCCACCAGAGGGACAACGCACCGGATTCGTGCGCTCTCTGTTGTAACAGTATTTTGTATAAGAACTATTTCTTACTAGGCGCTACCAACACACATATTGTTTTCTCATTGTTTTTTATTTCAAATTACTTTCAAACGAACCATTATAATTTATAGATAAAATTTGAATAACATTTCAATTTAACAGAAAAAAAGTAACTTTAATGAACACAAGTATAAAATTCTTGTGATACATGTCGTATTTAGGAAACAATCAAGCACTTCATACATGGGGGGGGTTTCAAAGGTTTGATTCAAAAAGTCCGAAGAAACCGTGAATGGACTATAATGCATGCAATAATTTTGAATTTTCTTCTCTGTCGCAAGGGTTTTTACGTCTCTCTTGAAGGTGTTTCCCTTGCTCTTCTTAGTTAAGACTAGCTCTAAGTACACTCAGGGAGGTAGTCATGGCCCCAATTGAAGGCCATGGCTGCCCAATCCCTCTTTGCCGCGATGCACGTCTCCTTGCATGATTTCCTTCCTTGTATGCGTAAGGGGTTAGCCCTGAGACGCAAGTAAATCCCGCCCTACCTTCGGGCCTTCATTTCACAAACACTTATATTAAGGTAGAGTAGAAGAATAAATAGCTCCTGCGCGAGGCGAGAGGTCACGCGTGTAACAATATGTTTTCAAGCAAACACTGACAGGAGTAGAATAAAGTTAGCAGAAAATTAGGAAGCGCAGTTCAATATTTTCGTCTTATTAATAATCTATTTATAAATTAGGGGTCACTAAGCTTTTTATTTTGTACAAATTAGATATTGTATTTACATATACATCGACTTCATAGCATGTAGATTTATAGTTTTCCAATATCAGTTCAGCGACGTATGAATAGGTATAATTAGAGCTATGAATTTTAAATATTTATGAAGAATACGCGGTGGGAAGATTGTGTTTAACGAACTGTAACCCAACTACGCTGAACAAAAAAACCTAGTTAAGTTTTCAGTTGGCGTCTAAAATTCCGTAATGACATCTGAAATTAAAAACACCTAACAATTGTTATACATAGTTTTTATTTTTTAATCTGTATGGTCTGAACGAACGGGCATTTGTCGAACTTCAAGGCATCCATTTTATATTATATGAAAACCTGTTATAACTAATATAAATTCGGCTGTTTTGTGACTTGCAACCACGGGTTCATAAAAATGCGAACGTGAAAAAGCCAGGAATACTTTTGAACATGTTTCGTAGAGTTTATCGATCAGAATAAGTATATTAATGATATCACCTTATCATACCCCTGGAAAGTAAATTCGTGATTACCTTGTTTGTAATGTGATAGTGACAATTCCTTCCAGAAGGTATTTTAGACATATAACTAGCCGACGGAAAAAAACGGTAGTGCGGGAGGCATTTATTACCGTTATGGTTTTGCAGTGAAGTAAATAAAGGCGCAATTGGCAGGCGCAGAGAAGCCTAATGGTTAGGCAGGTTTTACCAGTGCTTTTCTTATTGCTTTTACAGTTTTACGAACATCAAATGCATTGTCTTTGTATTTAGCGGCTAGCATTGGCCTACTTTACTTCTGCTTAACAATTTGTTTATAGCGTTAATTCTTAACATTGTTTTAAATCTGTCGAAAAACTTGTCGCATTTTAAATTTCGTTTTGTTGAATTCATCACAATATTACGTTCTCTCCAGCCTAATTTATGGGCCTAAGAAAATATGAAACAACATTTCCAGATAAATCATTTTTAAAATCTTTAACACCAACTAAACTAAAGAACGCCACGCCAGAAAAGCGGTGTCCATAAAATCAGCCCTCATGTTCCGACAAGACTCGAGTGTCGCCTGGGGCAGCGGTGGCTGAGTGGTTAGACTCCTCACCTTACACAAAGGAGAACCAGGTTTAATCCCCGGCCGGGTCACGCCCGGATTTTCGCAAGTGGGAATCGTGCCGGACGATGCGCTGGTTGGCGGGATTTCTCAGGGATTTCCCGTTTCCCCCGTCTTGTCATCACGTCACTACTCCATTATTACCCACATTCCACCCTCATCGGCTCTCAAGAGCTCGTTGTTACGAGTTGTCCAACTCTCTCAACTCAATTCAACTCGTTGTCCACGCCCCTTAGTCATTAGTCACTAATGATAAATGCAGTGCCAACGGTTGCTGGTTCGAGATGGACGTAGTTGAAACTGAAATAAACTGTGTCTGTGTGTAAGAAACTGTATGCGATCACTTTAGTCTGTACACCAGCAGACGTTAAGGAAGGAGTCCCAGGTTTGTTTCAGGCAACAACATACGTCTTTGTATATAGCCAAAAATTTATTTAGCTATCCCAAGAAAATAATTTTTATTGAGTTAACAGAACTTGAAAAGCAACGAAATTGATTTTATTCCCCAAACAGAATACACCTTGAATAAACAAAACCTCCGTATTTGGCCAAAAAAAATTATACTGTCAACAAAACATATACGTGAAATCAACTGTAAGTATTTGATTACATTTTATTGTCTCCGAAAATACAGCTCAAGAATTTGTTTGTAAATTCTGTGACAGGATAGTAACAGTGTTTGTTAGAGAATTTATTGATGATGAATAACAGGATAGAAATCCTAATGAAACTAGTTCGACAGGAAACTGAAAAGTAAAGCTGCAAAACTTGAAATATTTATTCACGCACGTTTTTACATTGTTTGCGTTGTATGAATCTAAAAACACTCAAATTTTACGAGTAGTAATTTTATCTAAGGTTGCTAAGACGTAAGCTCGAATATCGTTGGGGCTTTAGTTTTTTAAATACCAACCAAAACTGTTTGATGTACGTAAAGCTAAACAAATATTTAGTTGCACCAGTCAAATGTGACAGCTTCGGGCAACCAACAATAATACAGTAATTTGGTTTCAACAACAAAATATTTCATTGCTCCTATACGAACAACTAATTTTGTTGGGACACGTCAGTTTTATCCAAGTTGGTGGCGGCCATGTTGATGACGTCAGGGACAGCGTGCTTGTGTCCGCCATAATAGTACCTTGCTTACTCCAATCGCGAATGGTTGCGTCCGGTCGTCAAAGTCGGGAAAATAGGTTGTTCGGGATATTGCAAATGCTACATCGACCGAGTGTGGACTACCTTTGACATTTGCGCCAGATGTTTCGTGCATTGGTGTGTTGAAATCCAATTGACGAGTTTGTGAGAATACATCTAATTGCATCGGGTGTGTAACGACCTGTGAACATCAAGTGAGTCAAAACATTTTGGTCCTCCGGGCCGGATTTGTTGGACATCTGCAAACTACGGACTTGGAAGTTTGTTTGAACATCAAATTAACGTTCGTTACTATCCTTTATTTACGTTTGTTATGGTTGCCGGGCCTACGCTTTTGTGCAGTCGCAAAACGAGCGTTAATCGATCTTGCTCGTCGAGATATCGAACCGCTATGTAAAGTACTGCTGCGCTGTATGTTGTGTTGGTACACCTGTTGCTGCCAGTGTTATTGTTTATGTTCGTAGCAATGATGTCGCTAAAAAAAAAGTTGGAAACGCGACTTCAGTTAACAGAATGCACACTAAGCGACTTTTTTCTCTAGCTAATGAAGTTGAAAAGGAAAGGTCACAAGTATAATTGTTTAAAGCCCATTGCCGTGATTTAGCACAACTGAAAACAGATTTCTAAGACATCCTCGTTCAGTTAGCAGCTAGTAAATCAGACCGAGCCGAGTCTCTAAACACAGATATGGAAAACTTTGACTCGTCCTACTACCGAATTTTAGAAGTTCATACCACGATCTTTGATTTAAAAAAAATGATAAAGGTGACGGGAAATAAAATGTGGGACATCAAATTTAAATCTATGAAGCTTCCAAAATTGCAGCTACCGACATTCAGCGGGCAACTGACACAGTAGACGCGTTTCTGTGAGTTATATAGTATGTTAGTGCATACCAACAGTCAGCTTTCAAATGTTGATAAGCAACAGTATCTTCTCACATCTCTCACTGGGGAACCACTTAACCTCATCAAATCTGTACCATTGCCTGAAGGAAATTATGAATTACCATGGCAGATGTTAACTGAGCGATACCAAGATGTGTGTCACATAACTACGATGCATTGGGAGAACATCATGAACGTGCCAGTAGTAACAGAAGGTTGTCCCCATAAACTAAGATGTCTAGTTGATGTATTGAATGAAAACCTAGGTGCTCTGAAAGTGTTGAAGTTTCTAGTGGACCAGTGGTGCTTTGTGATGTTGAACATTGTGTTATGTAAACTTGATGCGGAAACGCGACGTGTTTTTGAGCTTTAGCATAAAGAAGTGAAGATGTCTAAATTTGTGCAGATGTTAGAGTTATTGGAATTGCAGTGCAAAGCATTCATGTCTGCTGCTTCAGTGATGTCCACATCACGCAGCACAACAAGGAAGGTTGGACCTGTGAGTACAATTAATTCTAGGAAATCCTTCTTTGCCAGTTCAGAACGGGTATGTATTGTATGTAATTAGGGCCATGACACTTATAAATGTCCTGTGTTTCTTGGTCACATACTTTCTGAGAGGCGAGATGTTGTGTCGTGTTAATGTATGGTCTTCAAAACTTTCATGCGCATATTGCAATAAACGCCACCACACATTAATTCACCCTGATTCCACATCAGATGTCACTAAGGCTAGTAAACATGTGCCAACGCAATCAGTTGATGAGAGGGAAAATATTGATAGCTTAGCAGGACATACCACTACATGTGAGGAATCTACACAAGCAGTTTCACTTCCTAGTTCCAGCATTAGTGCTGCCACTGTGATTCTAGGTACAGTTATTATAGTGATGGATGCCTGTGGTAATCTCCAGAGAGCGTGTGTTCTATTCGATACTGGAGCACAAGCTTCCTTCATATCTGAGGAATGTGTGAAGATATTGGGTTTGCATCGAAGGTCACATGTACCAATTAGTAGCCTAGGCCAGTCAGTCGTTCAAGCCAATAAAGGTGCAGTAACTTGTGTGCTAAAATCGTTCCTTCATGAGGGTTTCCAGGTAATTGTTGATACATTAATCCTGAATAACATAACCTCAAATTTGCCATTTGTTGCAAACCCAATTATGAATCTTGCTGACCCAGGCTTCCATACTCCAGAGTCCATTGCCATTCTGTTGGGTGCTGATGTTTGTCCTGAGATTATTTTTGGTGGGCGATATCCAGGCCCTGCTGGTTATCCAGGAGCATTTCGCAGTAAATTTGGTTGGATATTAATGGGAAGGTTGAGTAAGGAAGCCACTAGTAACCCAGATGGCCTTGTTTCACAACTTGTTATTTAACCAAACTTCTCAGATGTGCTGCAGCGATTCTGGGAACATGAAGAGTTACCGACAACCAAACATACTGATCCTGAAGGGGACTTCTGTGAAGCTCATTTCAAAGACACCTACACACGTAGTTCAGAGGGATGATACATGGTAAGATTACCTTTCAAAGATGTGGAACCCAACCTGGGTGAGTCACGCCTGCAAGCTGAAAAAATACTACGCCATCTTGAAAATCGCCTGGCACATCAACCACAACTGAAAGCTGAGTATTCCAAATTTCTGAAGGAATACGAATCTCTTGGTCACATGCATCTTCTTAGTGATGCTCATATGCACCAGGCTCGGTACTACATTCCTCACCACTGTGTCCGCAAAGAAACCAGTTCGACAACTAATTTGCATGTGGTGTTTGAAGCGTCTGCAGTAACATTAACAGGCCAGTCTTAAAACGATGCACTTTTCAAGGGACTTAAAATGCAAAAGGGAGTAATTCAAATTATCACCCAGTTCCACATACATCCCATTGTGAAGACGACATACATTTGAAAAATGTATCGGCAGATTCGCATGCATCAAGATGATCGGCCATACCAGGTAATCTTGTGGCACGAGTGTTATGATCAACCCATCCAAGAGTATCAATTTGATTCTGTTACATATGGTGTATCTTCAGCTCCGTTCTTAGCTATGAGGGCCCTGCATCAACTAGCTATTGACGGGAAAACTAACTATCCCAATGTATCAAGGGTGCTAAGAGAATACGTGTTTGTGGATGATGTGATTACAGGTGCATCATCAGTGACAGCTGCTCTCTCACTACAGGAAGAGTTGATATCGCTACTCAAGAGTGGTGGTTTTGAGCTAAGGAAATGGGCCAGCAATCATCCTGCAGTGCTAGATGCCATTCCGGACGAGCACAGAGAGTGCCCTCTGATATTCGAAGATAATGGAGATGAAGTCATCAAAATTCTGGGAGTATAAAGGCAGTTCAAGGGAAATGTGTTCTCATATCGTATTCACAGTGCCAGTTCTAATAATATATCTAAATGTGTGATGTTGTTTAATATAGCTAAGATGTATGACCCATTAGGTTGGATTGGCCCAATTGTTTTCAAGGCTAAACTGTTTCTGCAGAATCTGTGGCTTCTTGGAATTGATTGGGATGAACCGCTACCACGTGAGATCAAAGATAAGTGGCTCACATACATTGCGCAAAACTTGAAAGTTTACACGAATTTGCTATTCCTCGTTTAGTGACACAAGTTGATAGTGCAGTGTACCAAAATTCATGGATTTTGTGATGCATCAACCCAAGGTTACGCAGCAGTTGTATACCTGCTGAGTGCAAATCAGCCCAAACTTGAAGTCCATTTACTGGCGGCCAAGTTCCGTGTCGCACCATTGAAAACTGCAAGTCTCCCTCTCCTAGAGCTGCTGGGAACGCATTTGCTTGAGAAACTCATGAACATAATCATATCCATTTCGTCAAAAAGGATAATTGTGAGAAGGTGGTAGCGTGGTGTGATTCAACAACCGTCATGCATGGATCCGTACTGAACCATGTGGTCTCAAGACCTTTATCGCAAATAGAGTATCTCAGATACCGGAAAGCAAATTATTGCATTAGTGGCGAAATATACTATCACAAGACAACCATGCAGACTGTGCCTCGAGAGGTTTGATGCCAAGTCAGCTTGTCAGTCATGACCTTTGGTGAAGTGGTCTATCATGGCTTGTTGGATCAGAAGATGTCTGGCCAGAAGGTCACTGTAACTCTAGTTCCCCAGAGTATCAAGAAGAATGGAAGCTTTCGAGCATAACATCCCTAGCTGCACATACCACAATTTTCATCTCCGAGTGGATAGAGAGATTTAGATCCTTATCACGTCTGCGACGAGTATTAGCGCTTGTGTTGTGCTTCATTTCAAATGTCAGACATCCATAAAGCCGCTGCTGTGGCCTCTTGACATCAACATTACTCAAATCAGCAGAAGTTTGTTGTGTACACCAAGTGCAACAAGATGTTTTCAAGATGGAGATAGACTAGTTGCAGAAGGGAAGGGAATGCTCGCCACAGGTCAGAAACCTCAACCCTTTCCTCGATACTCAATGCCTAATTAAACAATCTCATCTTCGGAATGCATGTAAATTGAAGGAATATCTATGTTTGATTGTATGTTTTGTTACAAAGGCTGTACATTTGGAGGTCGTCTCTGCATTAACTACGACCGCAATCCTGAATGTCTTTTACCATGTCGCTGCTCGTAGAAGATTATGTACAGATGTTTATTGTGATTGTGGCACTAATCTTATTGGTGCTCACAAGCACTTTACTGATCTGGGAACATACTTGAGAGATAACTCCAATACAACCCAAGTAGCAAGTAGTCTGGTCGAAAACAGTATCCAGTGGAACTTCAATCCACCGTCGGCCCCTCATTTTGGTGGGCTTTGGGAGGATGGTATCAAATCTGCAAAATGTCATGTGAAACATGTAATAGGGCAGCAAGTATTGACCTTTGAGAAATTGACCACACTGTTTGCTCAAGTAGAGGCAGTTTTGAATTCAAGACCATTGTGTGCTCTTCCCACAGATCCTAATGATCTGAGTGCCCTCACCCCAGGGCATTTTCTCACTGGCTGTGCGTTAGTAGCCTCACCAGCTTCTGACTTAACGGAATTGCCTACAAAGCACCTTGACAGGTGACAGCTGCTACAACAATTTACACAGCATTTCTGGCAACGATGGTCAAAGGAATATCTACACACCCTCCAACAAAGAAATAAATGATTTCAGCAAGGGTCTACAGTAAAGGTAGGATACCTGGTATTGGTATGACAAGACCACCTTCGTCCTCTTCAGTGGCAGCTTGGTCCCATTGACACACTTCATCCAAGCAAAGATGGGGCTAGTCGTGTGGCAAGTATCAAGATTCACCAGGGAGTAATCAAGAGTGCAGTTGTGAGGCTGTGCCCCCTTCCCAATCAGTAACTTCTTTCTCAGTGTTCTACATAGTGTTAATAAATAATGAAACTTCTTAAATTTGTACCACATTTGGTGGGCGGAATGTTGGGACACGTCAGTTTTATCCAAGTTGGTGGCGGCCGTGTTGGTGACATCAGGAGCTGCGTGCTTGTGTCCGCCATTATAATACCTTGCTTACTCCCGTCGGAAATGGTTTCGTCCGATCGTCAAGGTCGGGGGAAATAAGGGTGTTCGGGATATTGCAAATGCTACATCGACCGAGTGTGGCAGACCTTTGACATTTGCGCCAGATGTTTCTTACATTGGTGCGTTGAAATCCAATTGACGAGTTTGTGAGAAGACATCTACAAGCATCGGGTGTCTAACGACCTGTGAACATCAAGTGAGTCAAAACAAATTTGGTTGCATCAGATAACTTTGTTTGATTCACCAAAACTTTTATCTCAGTGACTACTTGAGGCCGAGACGCGCGGTAGCGATAAGGGTGACACTGCCACGCTCATCAAGTGCAACATCGCCGCTACACGCAAGGCTCTGAATTGGCGTGCACTGTCATCGTTATGCTATGTGTACTTCTGGGACTTTCAAGTGGTGATCCTATCATTTTGTTGGTGGGAAGTCTGCAGTAAAGTTCAATGCAGGGTCGTATACTAACTTCGCAGGAATTCGCCCAGAATATTTCAAGCTGTGACAGTCTGAAAAAGTCTCATTTATACATTTTGAAGTGTTTCTAAGTGAAGATTGCAATAAGCGCGATCTATTGGAAGTTAGTTGTATTCTGCCCTCGTCTGGAGTGTTATTTGTTTTCGTGCGCAAACAGATTGTGCAGACGTAAAAAAGTTGTTTTAAATACATGTATTACAAACACAATACAACTCAGTTCGTGCACCAGGAAAAATCTTTCAAGACGTCGTGGATAATTATGATTTCAGAAGATAAGTGAGATGGGTTTGCAGTACCAAACGAAAATAAATATTAATGCTCATCATTTACACTGATCGAATGTTTTAATAACAACAAACTCTTCATTAAGACAAATGATTTATAATTCAGTTTTTTATTATAAAAATACCTTAAAAATAAATACGATCAGATCTCCTAATTAAAATACCGCTGTGCATCAAAGTCCGTACGGAAATTTTCTTGTCTTATGTTCGTGTAAACCCAGAAGGTTCGACAAACAAACGTTAGTCTGGCTCAACAGACGCAGCCTAGAGGAATGGCTTTGTGAATGAGGCGCAGTCGGATACGCAAAAAACGCTAAGAAAATAGGCGAAAGCTTCCCGAGAAATATCACCGTACCAAAGAGTGCTGCTATCCAGCCTAATCTATTTTTCAGAATCCATGATCAAAAATTGTGTCCATCAACAACTCTTCAATGCCTGCAGGTAAATATAAAAAAGAGGGGTGTCTAGCAAACTAACACAAGAGGACATCTTCAAGCAACGAACACATCCATAGCTACTGGTAATTCTAACTAAGTTGAAAATTCATGGTCCAAGATTGGGTCGTAGCAAGGTCAGCCACAGAGGTCGGATCAGCTCTAAATACAACCTCGTCTGTCTTCATGATCTGTTGCAATTGACTGAGAACTTTCGAAAACTCCGTTTAATTCAGTATTTCTGCATAATGCGTAGTAACTTACTGCGACATGTACAAATAAGTGTTGCCAGTGATATAGCTGTTACTATTCATTCTTCAATAGTGGGATGCTGTGAAAATTCGAGAAAAACTTATGTATTGAATCATTTTATATGCATGTATAGTCTTTAAAGGCTGATGTTATATATCGCCTAGGTAGTATCCAAGTTCGTGAGAGCCGAAGTGCTTAGTAAAAACAAAATAGCTAAAATTAAATTTGTAATTTATTTACAATTTCATAAAACTACACTTTCCTTTTATTTACAAAATACAGTTGCCTCTAACTGCAAGTAACACTTTTTATTATCAGTGAGCGTGATTTTTATGCGAATCTCGTTTATAGTTGTATTTCTTATCAGTATCTTTGTATAGACTAAAGTCTTTATTTATTAATAACACATATACGATCACAATGCCCAACGCCATATGTAAACATTATTCCAAATATCTGCCACTTGTGTATCAAATCCCACTTTCCCACAGTCCAGCCGGTCATTCAGTCTCTCAGCCCTGCACTTGTTGGTCGCCGCGCCGCTGCCTTAGTTCCAATATACACACACACGCACACGCACACACGCACACGCGCCCCAACCCGCATGCACACTCACACGCGAACGCACACACACACACGCGCCTGACATTGAATGGCCAGCCACGACTGCCGAAAGAGGGGAGCGCCGCGGCTTATATACATAGCTAATACCCGGTTGCACCATCGTGGTTCGAAACTAGATCCGAGATCAGGTATAAGATCGACACAGAAAACTGTTGCACCATTCGAGTTCAGAGCTGGAGATGAAGTTCATTTCGAACCGCTGAGATTGACGTTTCGAAATCTCGATCCGAGATCAGCAGCTATCGTCGACAAATGTAGTTTGAAAATCCGCCAACAGATAGAACAACTTTCGATTGTATTCTTGGGAAATTAAAACAACATTATACGCACTTTAATATTATTCAGTAAAATTCGTACAACAATAATTCACTTAAAACGCAAACTTCCATGACGTCATATATTACGAACCAATAGCAAAATTTATCTCATACTTAATCTCGATCTCTTACTTTAGAACCAAGATTGACGAATCGGAGATCCAGAATTATGAAATTTCGTTGATGCAACACTTTTACATTGGAACCAAGATCAATCTGAATCCTGGTTCGGAACTAGAATCATTCGATGTCGGATTGGGGAAGATGTTGGTGCAACCGGCCGTAAAGATTCTTTGCACGTCGAGTAGCGCCGAGGTAGGTGATTATCAGAAAATTCGCCATGTAGTCTTCCAGACAGGAGTGGCTGCTGCGGTCCCGTTAGCCTTATCGTGGCACGTGTCAGCATTATAGAGGTCTGTTTGTTCCGCCTCTTCTTCTCCGGTTACCCCGGTAATATGTCATCCTGGCATGACTGTACTCTGTGACGCACGTCGGAGGGAGAAGGGGGAGAACTCGATGGCAAAGAGGGTGCATGTAACATTCTCTCTCTCTTCTCTCTCTCTATATATATATATTGTCGGTCTAATTGAGAATCACCCTATATATATATATGGTCTAATTGAGAATCACCCTATATATATATATATATATATATATATATATATATATATATATATATATATATATATATATAGGGTGATTCTCAATTAGATATATATATATATATATATAGATATATATATATATAGGGTGATTCTCAATTAGACCGACAAACTTGGGAGATGATTCTTCATCAAAAAGGGAAAGGAAAACATATGTGACACTTTATACCTAAACCGAATATTAAGGGAGGTACGATCCCTTAAAAAACGAGATTTTAAGCCGTATCTGTGAAAAATATCGGCTCTTACGTTGAAGTTCCCGATAACATACAATAATGATCCAAGAGTTGTCATTGAATTTTTACGTGCTACAGCTGGCGCTGACTCAATTGTCCCGCGCTGTAATCGGAGACCCAACTCGCTCTCCCCTCTTCCTGGAACGATGCACTCGTGGCTATCTCCCTCCCCCCCCCCCCTTCAGAGAATACAGTGTATGCCGACAGTGGCGAGACTCTTGCTGGCATCACAGACATCCTCTCGCCTGCTAGAGTTTCCGATTCGTTTAGCGACGAAGCAAGAATGTTCTGGTGAGACTGGCTGGCGTCTCAGCCCTTCGCGACGCATCACGCGAGTTGGGGAAGATTCTAGGTGACGGCCTAAGGCACTATATATACTGCCGCAACCTCGCGGCCGGGAGTCTTTGACGGAGGCCGTCTGGCGAGTGTGCGCGAGCGTAGTTGAGTGTAGACGACAACTGGAGATTGCGGAACGACGGCGAGTGAGGTGTTAGTGGCTTGAATGGACGAGAGGGTGTGAAACCGACGAGTGAAGCCTACTGTGCGTGAGGGCGTTTGGAGGACTCAAAAACATTGCGACTGGCGGGACATGGACTGAACTGAGGTGGGATTAAATGGAAGTGTAATACTGATTTTATTGAAAATATTCGAACTGTCAAATATTGACGCATAAATTATAAAATAATAGAATAGGTTGATACACTGTCTATTGGATTTATCTTTAATTATTCAATTTCATTGATTTCTTTGTTGTAATTATAAATTTAATTAATTGGTATCAACTGTGAACACTTAATTTGTAGAGAGAGAAATTGTAACAGTATTTTACTTCGTTACCGATAGTTTGCTCAAATACGGTTTCAACCCTCGTTTTTTAAGGGCTCATGCCTTCCTTAATATTCGGTTTAGGTATAAAGTATCACATATGTTTTCCTTTTAATTTTCCATGAAGAATCACCTACCGATGTTTGTTGTTCTAAATGCCAATCAACCTGCATATAAAAACACACACGCGCGTACACCAACTTCACTACGGTCAAACTTTAAATAATGCTTTAAAATTAAACTATATTTCCCAGCCAATTAGCTACCAACATTTAAGTATGCTAGTAGCGTTCGCACTAAAACCAATGCAGTTTAACACAAAATTATTTTGCCCAATATGTTTGCTATAAAAGTTCTCAGTTAATGGCGAACCAACTAAATTACGCCTAATGTTTAGAGTAGATGCTCAGAAAGGATAAAATACGTCCTGGTTACAGTGGTTTTGGACCCACTTACTATAGGTAGTGACTGTGCTTACGTCGTTAAAGTGGTACCTTTGAGATATGTAGAACCATTACCGCATTGGCCACCTTGCCAAACGGGCGTGATGTCTTCCCGTTCATGGCCCCCGACAGTTCTCAAGGGTTGAACTTGCAATCCCCTGGAGGTGAAAACGAGGTGCAACAACGGGTAAACAAGGGCCTAAGGTAGGCGAGTGGCTAGCGCATCTGCCTCCCAACAAAGCGATCCGCGTAGTGGTGGGATAATAACTTGTAAAATAATCGATTATTCGATTAATTAATTATAAGTTGAACCGATTCATCTATTATTTTAATATAATTTTATTATTTACGATTTCCAGCTGTTTGTACTTAAACAAAACATTGCAGATACCTACATGTCTCACATTATTTATTAAAAATATAAAATATAATTTTGAAACAACAAATTTTCAAAATAGCAGAAATTATTAAAAATAAACCGAAAGATTTTTGGTGAGAATAGTTTTAAACAAATTTATAGAAATATACGGTATTTGCGGTCGATTTCATGTATAAATTAGAACAAGACAATAGATAATTTTACCAATTATTTATTCAATTAACAAAATAATCGTAATCGATTCATTCGAATTACAAACTTACACGACTATCCCATTACTATATCCGCGTGCTGTTTCCGGTGAACTGGGCTCACGTCCAATTGCACGTAGTAAACTGTGGCAGGCGTCGTTGGCTGAAAGGTTCTCTCGGGGTACTTATGCTCCCACCGACCTTGAATTTCGAAGCTACTCCGTCTCCCTCGCGCTGAAAATCAAAACTCTTTTTCACGGTACCTTCACACTTTTTGGATACAACCTTAAAAAAAATCACCCCGTGTAAAATACGTATGGCTGTTTTCTAAATAAATCATGCACCACAAGCATTTTATACTTACGTTAACATTACCGCATTTTCGTGTACTGTCATATGACATTTTTCACTTACATTCTGTTTATAAATTATATTAAATATTTACTTTATAGAATTTCTGAATTCAAAATGGATGGTAAGAAATAGCTCTTATGAAAAATATAATTAAATAAATTTTTTTTCTTACCTCAAAGTTAACTTTTCCCGTTGTCATGTTTATGTTTTAAGAAATGCAGTGGTGGAAACATATTTAATTATGAAAAAAAAATTGTTTTTGATTGTCTGTCCAGGGCACGAATACGGTACGTTGGTTTGTAATCGGTGTTTTCTTCCACACTTTTTTTACATTTTGTTTACATGCAGCGAAAGGATACGCAGTGAGCGGCCTGAAACTGTTATAACTTTTTCAAATTTTTAGAAAAGTTGAATATGACAACCTATTCGCAGTATCTGCACGCAATTTGTATCAAACATTTAAAATATCCCCCCCATTTATGACGTGTTTACTAAACACGCCATGTATTACAATCGCTTCATATTTTTGTTAATATAAAACATCCTTTTAAACTGAACATTTACATACATTTTGTCTAAAAACTATATTTTGTTTATAATTAATATGAATAAAAACCGAGATATAATACGCATGTTGGTAATGCCTAGTAAGAAATAGTTCTCATGCAAAATTTTAGTTAATTTATTGAGCACATATGAGGTGCTTCGCGTAGTCCCTTTGGTGCGATTTTTCTACAGTTAGTTTAGCTTTGTTTGCACGAGGCGGAGGAATAGTCTGAAATTAACTGTAAGTAACCGTGAAAAGACTAAACAGAATGTCCCAGAACACACGCACAAGAACCACACCACGTGAAACCTGAGCGAGAATGTAGACGGAAATGTTTGTGGCAAAATGTCGTACGGTAACATATTTCGTGCACAATGTGGCAACACAGGGCGTAGTTAGTCCCCTCTTGCGCTCCGCTGAAATTGCACTACTACTGGCCTGGCCATCGCATTATGAATGCGAGTTCAAATACCGCCCAGTCCTAACATTTGTTCAACCCGTAGTTTACATAATGTGTTGACCATTGCGCAAATGAGGGGACTAACTCCGAGCTGTGTTGCCATATTGTGCACGCAAAATGCCATCGTACGACATTTTACCACTAAAGTAGGCTTCACACGACGCAAGATGAGTGCCAAACTTGCGCGAGATGCCGATCTTGCACGATAATTTCTTGCAAGGCACATCTTGCACGAAATGAGGAGATTGAGCAGGTCCTGTTTTACCCGTGCAAGGCAATGCAAGTTGCTATCATATTGGTCCTTGTATGCTGGTCATGTGACCTGTTGTAAAATCAACCATAGAGTAAAAGAAAATCATAATCGGAGGTGTGCAAAGAGGAATACAGGGAAATAAATCATTGCTGGACAATAACTTTAAAGCGTGGATCGGAGTTAAGACAATTCGCTGACAATAAAATAAAAACAATTACATTTTGGAGGGAAAGCTTTGAAATTTTGTTGTTGTTGAGTTGCATTAAGCAACTTCATATTTTGTATTATAATACCTTGGTTGTTTGGTACTCACCAGGGCTATCAACTAATTTTTTTGTGAGACAGTATTCGTATTATTTATCTGCGTGTGAATTCGTTTCGTAAGAAATTTAGTTGGCATTCTCGTACGAAATCTTTAGCGAAATGCATCTTGCATCGTGTAAAGCCTGCTTAACATTTTCGTCTCCCAATTTCGCTGAGGATTCGTGTGGTGTGGTTCTTATAAGCTGTTCACGTTAAAATGAGCAGTTATGAAAGCCCTTCTAAAGATCTATCTGTATGTACGTTGTGTATTATTCCGCCTAATGTAAAGTTAAGATTGCCATCGGCCTCATCACTTTATTCATGCTTCGGTGACGTAAAACTGTGAAATAATTATAAGGAAAGTTAATATTATACAAATCTGCCCTTTTTTGCACTCCGATGCATTAAAAAACCGGAAAACGAAAGAAATATTTTAAGTTATCACAAATGGCTACCTAACACGTTATCCGGCGTCAGATATGGAACTATTTTTCATCTATGGTTACCAACTTTACTGGGCAAATGTCACTCAGTGCACCCATTAAAATATATGCATTCGAGGGCAGTGACTTTTTTCTAAGGTTCATTTCGAAAGTGCTCACATTATCGTGAACAGCCTTGCGCGCGTCCTGGGACACGCCGTATAGTTTCCGAGCGCCGTACAATTCAGTTGAGCAGAGACGACCATGGACGGAGCGGGAAGAAGGGGGGGGGGGGGGGGGGGTAAGAGAAGCACCCGGAGCAGCCAGGCAGGCACCCCACCCCGGAGGCGAGGAGACGGAGTCCCCGAACACTGGAGGAGACCGGTCGAGTGTGTGGGCAGAGGGGAAAGCGGGCCGCAACGGCCCCTGAGCGGAGTATCAGGGGGGGGGGGGGGGTAGGCGGGGAAGATGCTCGCCTCAGACGCCCGGGACGGGACACCCACCTTCAGTGCGGACCGGCGTCGACTGGAGGCAGCAGCTCTCTTTCTCCCCTGGACCCCCGCGTCGCGCCGCTGGACACCTCGCACGGGACCATGGCGAGTCCTCACTGGTGAGTACAGTGCATCTCTGACGGCAGCAACCCTTGGATGTGTAAGACGCGGGGCTGTGGCGCGAAAACCTGGGATGGTGTGCAGTTTTTAATAACTCGTAGCTAGAGAGGGGCCGCGGTGACTGAGCGGTCAGCCTGCTCGCCTCCCACCAAGACGAACCTGGTTCAATCCCCGCTCGGGTCACAGGATTTTCTCATGTGGGAATCGTGCCGGACGTTGTCGCTGGTTGGAGGGTTTTCTCGGGGATCTCACGTTTCCCTCGCCCTTTCATTCCGGCGCTGCTACATACACACCTCAATCACCCTCATCGGCTCTAAAGACGTCACTGTTAAAAGTCGTGCGAATTTCTTCACTTACTCTTAGCCAGAGGTATAGGTTAATCACGGTAATTTTGAGCATTTTTTAAGGCCCTCCCATCGGGCATCAACCATTAATAAATATAATTTATTTCAGTCTTAGGCGTTAAATCTTAGTGTTGTAAAATGTAAATATTGTGTTTATTAGTCACGTGACAGTGTTCACATTAAAAAGTGGTAGAAATGTAGAAATTGGCCGAAAGGAAAATTTTTAGCAGGGCCTTAAATAGCGCTCACTTTACTGTGAATAGCTCATGCTGCTATGTGCAAACATTTGATTCGTGTTTAAGCATACGCAAATTCTTTGCAGCGACGTTCCCTTCAGTCATGGACAGTAGCTGTCAGCGTCCACACTGTTCGCTGGCGGGACTTCCTCCTCCACGTAATTGAATACTCTGGAAATCTGTTTTCATCCCACTGTGTTATCTTTCTGCCACACACGAGCCATGCCATACCCGCTAATTGATCGAGTGGCACTGCCCAAGCGTTACAACAAAAAAAATAACTAACGCCAATTCGTAACCGAAACCTAATTCGAGTGACAGTGGAGTTGAGAGGTATGAGCGGCTTTTAACAACGAAATATTAAACGCCGATGAGGATGAAATGAGGTGGCCCTGAATCCGCACCGGAATTCAACGGCGGGGGAAACTGGGAGATCCCCGAGAAAACCCTCTGACCAGCTGCATTGTCCGGCAGGATTTCAACACGCAAAGATCCGGGAGCGACCCCGCCGGGAATCGAACCCGTTTCGTCTTGGTGGGAGGCGAACACTCTATCCGCTACGTCGACCGCCCCCTCCCCCTCTTAAACCGAGTGAGAAAAACGTAAGTTACTTCCGTGATCAGCAATTTACAACTACGCTTCTAACAAGACACGAAGATATTGCGATGGTCAGCGTTTGCTTTAAAAATATGCAGTCATGACAGGTTACATTTTTTTGAAGTTTCACTTTTACGTGCCCAAGTTAACAGCGGAAAACGTTATTGTAAAATGTTCTAGGAATGTTTGCATCTGGCGATACTTGGAGCAGCATGCTGCCGATCCTCACAATATAGACACATGTAATCAGCAATTGACGCCAGTAACAGTGTATTATTTTCGAACGGCACGGAAAACATATTGATTTATAGGCTGTTCACGGTAAAGTGAGCACTTTTTAAGTCCCTCCCAACAGGCTTTAAACACTTATATATATATATATAATTGCAGCATCAGGCATTACATTTTGAGGGTGGTGAAATGTATACACTGTGTTTATTCGTCACAAAGCAGTGTTTATATTTAAAAGGCAGCAGGAAAATGGAAATAGGATGAAAGGCGAAATTTAGAAGGGTCTCAAAAAGTGCTCACTTTACCGTGAACAGCCTATAATCGCAGTGTAGGCGTGGGATGAGTTGGTGCAGTGGCAATACACTGGAGCGGTCATTTGCAAGTGCTCGGGTTTGATGCTCGGTCTGGACGTCCTGATTTCTGTTTCTTAGTTTTCCGAAATCGTCAAAATCGCTAGAGAAACCCCCTTAAAACTTCATACTGACTAAGAAGACGGGATGTATGAACGTCTCACTCTTAGATTGCAGTCTGCGGTGTAATGGACATTCACTCTTTCTTTCCAATACACGAGTTCTGTCGTTAACACTGCTGGTTCCTGCGTGCGTTGCTGCCTGATAAGTTATCTTTTTGCAGCCTCGAAAAAAAAACCATCTACGTAGTGTGCGCGCAGTCCAATCACAATAACATGGTTTCTTTCTCACAGGTTTCAGCTTCAAAGCAGCTGCTTAGCTTTGCTTGGCAGAATTGTATTCTCTTAAAAGTTCTCAGGGAGGTAAACAGATAAAATTCTCATAATCAGGTCATTTACTTCGCTACCCATTGGCTGCTCAGCCTGCCAGTTATGTCGCAAAGCTGAAATAATCTGGCAACAGCGCGCGCCATTCACGCTGTACTGCAATTTAAGAGTGGGACGCTCTATAGACATAGCCGAACTTCAAATTGTGATCTCCTGTGATGGAATTCAGTGTAGTCGGGCTTGGAGTTATTACATTTGAGATAAATGAATACACTTTAATGTTACAATTTTGCCTAAGTGATGATCGGTATGAATTTTCACGATCAACAACTAAGACAAACTTTCAGCAGTTATTTCCTATTCTGACGCGAAAATGTCCCGACGTACATAGCAAAAAATATTTGTTCAATATAATGCAACAACTGGCAAACTCTTTTCAGTAATAACCGAAGTCTCCGACAAAAAAAAAGTAAATTGAAAGTTTCCCCTCTCTGTTTCAAAAATCTATGACTTATGGGCTGGGTTTCCTATTTTTTTCAGTGTTCTTTGAAAATTGGTGACAAATGTACTTCTATAATGTTTGAATGCGTGAATAGTTAGTCGTTTAATGATTTATTATAGCCGATCAGTTTCACCACTGTTGCCTCCCACCAAGGCGAACCAGGTTCAATCTCCAACCGGTTTACTCCGGATTTTTACAAGTGGGAATCGTGCCGGACGATCTGCTGATAAGCGGGTTTTCTCGGGGATCTCCCGTTTTCTCCGCCCTTTCATTCCGGCGCTGCTCCACACTCACCTCGCTTCACCCTCACCGGCTCTCAAGACGTCGATGTTACGCTCCACCCAAAACTCATCACTCACTCTTCACTCACTTTCACTTTAACGTGGGTGATTTGATAAACTATAGGCTGTTCACGTTAAAGTGAGCACTTTTTAAGGCCCTTCTGAGTTTTTTCCTTTCTCCCAATTTCTATCTTTCTGCTGCTTTTCAATATAAACCTTGCAATGTGACCAATAAACACAGTTTTTACATTTCAGCACTCTCAATTTAACACATAATGCTGCAATAAGATATATTTATTAGTGGTTAATGCCTGTTGTGAGGGTCTTAAAGCGTGCTCACTTTACCGTGAATAGCCTATAACATTCATGCTCGAAGTAGGACTCAAACTGTTAGTTTAAATGCTATTTTAACATCGCGTCGCTGGAGCCTGTACAAAGAGCTACTGAAAATGGAGCATGTTGTCTAAATCTCAACATATTATTTTCTACTGGGCTTAGAATGTCACTTGGGTGAGTAACCGGTAGGTTTAATATGGCTACGCAACACAGGACGTCAATCACATTGCAGACAAATGTCGAATTGCGAAACTCGTAACTGTTTCTGGATGTTTACAAGTCGAAGCATCAGTCTTCTGCAGCTGACGCCACATCGAGCGTGAATATGCTTGCTCATGAATGATTGCAACACGCGCCGCGTCCCTCCAGCTCCTCTGTTGTTACTGGTTCCTGTCTGAGTGGAGAGACTTGGGCGGCTCTTAACAGCGAGGTCTTGAAGCGAGGTGAGTATGGAGCAGCGCCGGAATGAAAGGGCGTGCGAAACGGGAGATCCCCGAGAAAACCCGCCTACCAGCGGCATCGTCCGGTACGATCCCCACTTGCGAAAATGTGGAGTGAACCTGCCGGGATGGGAGGCTACGAAACCGGGCGAGCAGGCTAACCGCTCGGCCACAGCGGCCCCATTGGTTTCTCAGACGCGTTCAAAAAGTGTACAGTCGCAAGCAAACTATAACAATTCACTATAGGCCACTGACTGTACCTTCGTCCTATCGTTACCACTAAAGCACAGTTCGTGATGGTCATCGTAGAATGTAAGACTTGCGCATATCGAAATGGTAGTTCTGCTCATATTTAATCGTGTTTTATATGAAGCAGCTCTGGCGTGTCGACTAAAAAAATAGTAATTAGGAAATTGCTACATCTTATTTCGTGTCCTGTACACGAAGCCAGTAAGTTTGCAGGAGAAAATAACAAGCAATTTATTTGAATTTACGTAAACATTTGAGATTGAGAGAACAGTTGCACTTTTATTATCCTTCGCGCCTTTAAATAGTGCGTTACGGCTACGTTATTCACTTTTTCATGTTACTCAAGTTAATTTCTAGTCGTGTATGTTTAGCTGAATACAAAACATTTTATTTCTGTAATATGTTCACTTTGCCGTGCAGACGTGTCTACACAAAAATGATCGTATACCGAGCTCAAGGGCGTTCAAGTAGTCGAACTTCTTTCCTACCTTTCTAGGTTATGACATCCTTTTTCGTTGCGATATAAAATCTTACTTAAGTTTAACAACGGGGGAAAACCACTTTTTTTTTTTTTTTTTTTTTTTTTATGAACGGTAAGCAATTTTTTTATTATATTTATTTCTCATACGCATTTCAAAACGGAACAAAAGCAATCGGTTAGACAAATTCCTAACATAATTGCTTATTTGATTAGAGTGTGATGAAGAATAGTTATTCGAAATTATTTGTGATTCGGTTCCCCTGCATTTCAATTTTACCATTTGAGATAAATTTTTGAAATTAAAATAGCTCATTTTAGCATGCTACTGAACCATGACTTCAAATACCACTTCAGATAAAACTAAATTTGTCATTATATATATATATATATAATGACAGTCCTAGCAGAGCGTTATACACCTCTGCTCAAGCAAGACATGCAACAAAAGAAATATTCTATGGCGGGAGACGACGCAAGAGAGTAACGTAATTATTTATATATAGAAAATCCAGGAATATTACAGGGAATGTCACGTACAAATCTAGGAGGAAATCTATTGTGCCAAACCCTAAAAATATAAAACAGCGAGAACTGCTCCACATTAAAGAGATTTGTGAACCAATACAATGCGGTATAGGCTGTTTAAGGTAAAGTGGCTGTATTTTCTTATCGGCCATTTTTAACCTTCCACTGCTTTTTAAAATGAATATTGCAATTTAAGTAATAAACACAGTCTACACATTTCACCGGAGACGAAAGTTCATGTCTAAGGCTACAATAAAATATATTTATTGACTTTTATATTCGAAACGAGAGGGCTTCACAAAGTGGTCACTTTACCGTGAGTATCCTATACAAAGGAATAACTTAAATATCACTCATTAATACGCTCTCTGATTACTACCGATTTAATAGTGTTGTTAAGAGTAACTATCATGTACCTGCAACTACTTGCCAAGAAGAAATGTTTGGAACTCGGTCCACGAGGTCTGGGTGGGAAACAAACCAAGTTGCACGTTAGTGGAGAACTGTGTCTACGTAAGAGCTGAAGTAGTTCCTGGCTACCGGGTCTACAAATCAGAGAAAGACGCTCGAATAGTCCCACGCTCTCGGGTTTTCACACGTGGGAATCGTGCCGGACGATGCCGCTGGCAGGCGGGTTTTCTCGGGGATTTCCGGTTTCCCCCGCTGCTTCATACTCACCTCGCTTCACCCTCATCGGCCCTCCAGATCCGATGCTAAGAGCCGCCCAAGTCTCTTCACTCACTCTTTCACTGATGAGTGGTCATCCTGGAGAGAATCCTACAAATGATAACGTGTTGGTTTGACGCTACCTACCGCAGCACACAGGGGAGTCGGCAGTCTATTTGGTACAGGATGTCGAACTCGTATCCCCCACGCGAAAGGCAGCAACGCTACCTGCTACACCACGGAGACGGTCAAACGTAACAGCAACATGTGCAGAACACACACTAACGATCAGTCGCCACTGACGTGGGCTGTTCACGAACAAATTTACAAATGTAAAGAGACGTGCGGAAAGAACGTGTTCATAAAGCGAGCTTCCTCTTGAAAATACTTGTCTTGCTGTCAATATTATTATAAATTGTTTTTATTTTAGTGAAGTAGTGATTTATTAAGTGTATAACATAGTTGGTAAATGTTATTTAAATGTTTAAAAAATTAAAGTTTCTTTACAATTAAAATAATAAAATAAAAACAATAAAATATTACTTTTATCTATTGGTTGAAGTTCTTATGCACACTACACGACTTAAAATATCTCCACTTCGTACACGTCCCATGCGATAACGTACGCCATCGCCAATCACTGTGTCTTAAATAGTAACCGCTTTTATTCTGATACACGTACTTATTAGTACACATTATCATAGCGAATAAAGACTTAAACGTTACACTCTTAAGGCAAGGAGTTATTGTAGTTTACCTATAGCCAGAAGTGCTATAAATATTCAAGTAGACATTTACATTAAAAATACGTGCATTATTTTTAAAATAGTGATTTCAGATGTGCTGATTTGACCATGAACCACATTAGCTATCCGCTCGGAGTATTTATCTCCGAGGAGGCCTTTCCAACACTTTCTCTATAGTGCGGGCGCGAATATTTATAGGGTCAGCAGCATCCCGCGGGCAGGGATTTCCGGGCCAGTTTTAGTGGGAATGTTCGATCCCTAGAGTTACCAGAGCAAGGCTTCGATGTTGGCGACATCATTCACGACGAGCTAATGTACACAGGCGCGATTCTCGTTCACCTTTCCGCTTATCGGGAGCACAAACACACGAGCATCGCTACCCTGGCGGAGCGGAGGCACGTGACCACTACACTTGGTGTCACGGCAACTTACACCCCGTTTGATATTGTTTCCACGACGTAAGTCGGTTCCCGATAAGAGTAAAAGAGATTGAACATCCCCGCTTTCCGGCAGGTCGCGCGAAATCACAGATACGTATAATGATGTTCGCGCTTAATTGAGCGCTTTCGAATTCAACCCTTGAAAAATGCCGCAGCAAGTAACTGCAAATATTTTAGTTCAAGCACTGACTGAAATACTTATAGTAAAGGTGGCAGCGATGGCGGGAAAGTAGCTCCACTTTTTGACGTCTTATATACAGAATTTTGCAGTATTGCATGTCAATACTTCGGGAGAACATTCCTCACATCTCTAGTTTGAAAAATGTTAATATGAACATAGGTCCGCAAAAGCTTCGTTGCTGTACTACAGCCCATAATACACAACGCACAGCGTATGGCCCGCGAACTGGATCATGTTACTGTGGAATGCCATCGCAGCTGTAATTGGCAGCCCCAAACTAGCTCCCAAGGAGTCATGATTTGAATCCACTAGGCTTTTATTTGTGGGGGCATTTAAAAACACTTGTGTATGCAACCAGAGTGAACGATGTGGACAGCCTTCGTAAGCGTATTGTGGCGAACTGCGTAACAATCAGGAATTTTCCAGGGATTCATCAACGCATCCGAGTATCCATGCAATGGCGGGTTGATACGTGTGTTCACGCTGATGGAGGGCATTTTGTACACATCGTTTAGTGCCGACGATAAGCTTTCACACATGTGTAACTAATTCCTGTGCAGTTCCTACTGTTCTAGGTGTAATGCTGTAGTGTGAGAAGTCGTGTATCTTCGAACGAACGCTGCGATGGCATTGCACAGCAACATAATCCAGCTCGCGGGTAATACACTGTACATGATGTATTATGGGCTATAGTACAGAAACGAAGCATTTGCGGACCTATGTTCACATAAAAAAATTTTCATCCTCCAGATTTCAGGAATGTTTCCCCGAAGTATTGACATGCAATATAGCAACATCCTGTAATAGCGTGATGTTTAATTTAGTGTACAGTGAACTTACTAAATTTGGTTTCTGTTTGCCTTGTGCATGTAAGAGTACGAATTGCAATATTTTTACAGTTATATTTGATCGATGCAAAAATAAAATGGTTGGGCCCGCGGCAATGTCACTTCTACATAATGGTGGAAGGATACAAAATGAGCAGAAAAGAAACCTTAGGCAGGAGATTTAAAAGTGTTCCACTAATTCCGAGCAATATAATAACTACTGTACAGCATTGGGTTTTACGTCAGACTAGTGGCGTGTTCAGGAAAAAGGGGGGGGGGGGGGATCTGCTCCCCTCCTCCCTTGAAAATAAGTGTTTGTTAAAGTTTACAAATCATCGCTCCCGCCTAACAAGTGCTCGAACTGTGTTGCACATAATGTTTGAAATGCTCGTTTTTCAATGGAGAAGGTAGCGCCTTGTTTCTGTGGACTGGGAGACACTTGGATGCTGTTGCATGTTGCATTCCGAAAGATACCGCGGCTGTGCGTGAGACTATCTATCGGCAAGTCCTCCTCGCCACAGGATCGCGATCGATGACGTATAGTGATCATGGATACATAAGGACGTCGGTCCCCTTCTGCCTCTAGGCAAACTAATCCTTACCAACAGCAACCTATGGTAGTTTTGGTTTCTTCGCAACCACCACAAAGAGTGGTTTTGTTCACGCAAGGACGAGAGAAATTGTTTTCAGAGCACAAATTATTGAGAGCATACTGAAATCTATATATTAATATTAACCTCGGAAAGATTGGTATTTTATGAGTTATATGCTTGTGTCACCATATTAATATATATTTTATAGAAGCACGCTCTCTTACAGTAATTCAAAGTTTCCCATCCTTCTCAAGCACGCGGCCGCGGTGGCTGAGCGGTTACCCTGCTCGCCTTCCACCAGGGAGAACGGAGTTTGGTCCCCGGGGGGTTTTCTCGGTGATCTCCCTTTTCCCCCGCCCTTTCATTCCGGCGCAGCTCTATACTCACTTCAGTCATCCACGTCAGCTCTCAAGACCTCGCCTTTAAGAGTCGCCCAAATCCCTCAGCTTAACCCAACACTGACTCGCCCATCGCCAATAGAACTGTAATTATGTTAAAACCGTAGGGTCATACAGAGATGAACATGTGCGTTTACGTCTGGGTTTTGTACATATACACGCTTTTATATTAATAAAATATTTTGACTAACTTGAATATTTTCTAGTTGCATTAATAACTACGCCAGAGGAAGTTTACGATAGTTCCGAAACACATATTTACATCAACAGTTTCCTAACCACAAAGGTAGCGCATTTTTGAAACACGGGGAGTTGTAGATGACGTTAAGATATGGAACTACTTTCCCTCCATTGTTATCAACTTTATTGGGCTCATGTCACTCGGTGCGCCACTTAAAATATATGTAGGCAGGGGTAGTGACTTTTTTCTATGGTTGATTTCCAAAGTGCTTGCTTTACCGTAAACAGCTTTTAGAAATTGGTTAGAGAAAGTATAGAAGAATATCAAAGCGCTTGTTTGCTAAACAGTGTTCTAACCTCGAATCCAATCCACGCCAGTTTTGCAAGTCGTGTTGGCAGAAAAGCAGTTAATATTGGGACACGGAGATTGGTAGTGCGGAGCCAGCGAGATCGTCTGTGGAGTAAACTGTAGCGCAGCAACATTGGGCGAAGATTACGTGCTCTGTGTTAGTCGGGCTCCGCAGTGTCAGGTGTGAGACCAAGAAGGAGAGGATGAATACTAAAATTACGGCTTAGATAACTCATGATACAATTTGTATGAATAAGGGAACGTAACACTTGCATGTTTTAATGGGTCAAAATATATAACTGTACATATCAATAAAAATAATTGTACCTAACAATAATAAAAAAATGCGAACTAGCCAGTTATTTTTCTTAAAATAGTTTATCCTCTTTGTTCGTTACAGGCCTTCTCACCTATCTCTCTCTCTCTCTCTCTTTCTCTCACTCTCTTTCCTTTAGAAAATAAGCTGTTGAGCTTAGTAAATTATATATCTCAATAAATACTTGTTACTTAGTCTCACTCTTAATACGAACTGTTCGAAGGTTATAACCCCATCTTCAGCGTAGATATAATCCTGTAGGTCACGTACGTGTATAGGCTGTTCACGATAATGTGAGCACTTTTGAAACCAACCTTAGGAAAAAGTCACTGCCCCTGCCTGCATATATTTAAACGGACACACTGAGTCAGTGACATACGTCCATTAAAGTTGGTAACGATAGGTGGAAAAGCGTTCCATATCTTAACGTCGAATAAAAAGTGTAAGGCAACCGTTCGTGATAACTTGAATTATTTCTTTCATTTTATGTTTTTTTTTATGAATCGACGTATAAAAATGAACAGATTTGTAAAATATTAAATTTAATAATAATTTATCAGTTTCGCTTAACCTACGCATGAATTAAGTGATGGGGTCCATGGAAATGTTAATTTTACACAAGGTGGAAGAATACACGATGTGCATAAAAATAAATCTTAAGCAGGGCTTTCAAAAGTGCTAATTTTACCGTGAACAGCCTATACATGTCTTACAACAAGGATATTTCCACAAAATGTCTCACTGACGTGTGGAGTCAGAATTCGACGAGCGTTTCCCACCTGCCAGACATTGCACGCTTCCGTTTAAAATTTATGCATGAATATTTTGTCGGCGGTGAGTTTGGGTATAAGTGTAAAGCGACATGTTTTGACAAGTAATACGAAGTGATTAAAATCCACAGTTGTAAAACCAATTAATCCTTCCGTAAATCGCGAAAGTTCAGTGCTACTTAAACGTTGCCGCCCTAGATGTTTCCGTTACATAATTTGACGGCAACAACAGTTCTTGCAGTTCTCCATTCGGGTTACTTAATACTCTGTTATATCTGTTTCCTTCAAAATAATCTCCTTGGATTTTACTCATACATTCAGTACCGCACAAAGCCGGAATCACCGAATGATGCTCGGTAGCTTTCACCTCGTAATTCTATATTCGAGCGAAAACATAGATCAGTTTCTAGACACCGCAAAAAAATGTGGTTCTTGTGTACGTAAATTATTTTGATTGCAGTTTTCCCATGATTAACAGTTAAAGCTACAGTTTTAATTTTTTTTTTGTGATAGAAAAAATGGGTGCACTGAAGAACTCAGCGTATTGAAACATTGTAAAGTTAACAACGAATGGGTGCACTGAAGAACTCAGCGTATTGAAACATTGTAAAGTTAACAACGTGTCATTGCAAGTGCCGAATAGAGGCGGATCGCACGTAGGCCGTAAGCGTGTCCGTGGAAAGTTACATGAGGTAGAATTACTGTCAGTGGTATTTGCAGGAATTTAATTTAGGTGTTGGGCTTCATTTTCTTTGTCGTACACCGCCCCCAGAGCCACTTAATACACACAACATATTTCGACTTATTTTAGATTGGTGTTTTGTCGGTGTTGTTCAATTGCACAATGTATGTACGCGTGTATATATGTGAATATAATGCCTGTATGCATGTACTACATATGATGTTTATACTCGTAACTGAGAAAATTCTCTCACCGCTGCCTATACGTGGATTGGATATTTTACAGTGTTTGTTCCCGTCTTTACGTTTCCGCAGATTCCTTTAATGACCTCTTATTGTGCTACATATTAAATTTATGTCCATAACGAATTTCGAACACTAATTTTTAATACGTCCACTCATTGGTTTCAGAGTGCTGAATAACTGTTCCCAAATTAAATTTGCCTTCTCAATAACTGTAGTAAATGCGAGAGAACTTTTAATATATTTTGTGTCTGGCAAAGTATCTTATTCACATCATGTACTAAAATTATATATATTTTTTAAACGCTTCATCTCAGAAAATCTAAATATGTATAGATTTCACAAAAAGGATGAAATGTTTTCGAAGGGACGCTCGCCAAATGTTTGTTATGCGGGGATAAGGTTCCACTTTGAAATACTGTAGTGTAGGCTGTTCACGAAAAAATGAGTACTTTTGAAAGCCCTGCTTAAGATCTACTCGTATGCATCTTTTATATTCTTCCGCCTTATGTGAACTTAACATTGACGTGGCCCTCATCACGTCATTTATACGCCGGCCAAGTGGAATTGTGAAATTATTATAGTAGTAAATATTTTACAAATCTGCTCATTTTTAAACTTTGATGCATTAAATAAACAGAAAGCGAAATAAACAATTTTAAGTTATCACAAATAGCTACCTAATATTTTTTATTCGACGTTAAGGTATGGAACTACTTGCCATCCATCGTTACCAACTTTAGCCTACTGGGCGAATATCACTCAGTGCGCACATTAAAATATAAGCATGCAGGAGCAGTGACTATTTTCTAAGGTTACTTTCTAAAGTGCTCACTTAATCGTGAACATCCTGTAGATATTCGGCTTTAGTATTCCATCGTAAAAACTTTTAATGACGTTTGCCTTAGTACCGAAATTTTGATCGCAATTTATTGCAATAATAAATAGAATAACGTAGAATTTGGAAACATTCCCTTTTGTAATTACTCGCCGCCTCCCACGAAAGGGAACAGGGTTCGATTCACGGCGGGTCACTCCGGATTTTCACATGTGGGAAACATAGCAGACGCTGCCTTTGGCCGGCGAGCTTTCTTGGGGTGCTCCAGTTTCTCCCGCCCTTGCATTCTGCCGCTGCTCGATATTCACCATATTTCAACCTTATCGGTGCAAAGCTTTCGATGTAAAGCACCGACCATACAGTTTCAGTTCAACTAAACCCTTTTGAAATTTCGTTCAATCAATTCAGGAACAAAGCAATCATTTTCAAAGTCAGTTATTTAAAGGCTGTTCACGGTAAAGTGAGCGCTTTTGAAATCGATATTTGATATACGTCACTTCCATCTGCATATACTTTATCAGGAACACTGAATGGCCTGCGCGCCAAATAAAGTTGATAACTGCGAAAAAAAAATATGTTAGGCAAACGAGTGTGAATTCTAAAATTATATATTTTTGTTTTCTGTTTCTTGTATGCGCATAAGTGTAAGAATCAGCGAATCCTTAAAAAAAATAAATTAAAAAAAATCTAATAGTTTCACAGTTTCACTCGACCGACGCATGAATAAAGCGATCAGGCCCATGGCAATGTTAATTTTACCTATATTGAAAACGTACACAATGTGCATACGAGCACATCTTGAGCAGGACTTTCAAAAGTGCTCAGATTACCGTGAACAGCCTATTATCGACATCAATTTGTTGCGTGATATTGTGGGAAAATCCTGTATGGTGCTTTAATGCGTTAGATATAATAAAAAGTTCTCATGAGGAGAAAAATGTACGAAAGTAGCTGAATTTCCACGTCATTCAGGTCCTCTGTTATCGCGCGAACTAATGCCTAAGGAATCACGCACGCTCATTTCGCGAGGAGGCTGAATCGACGTTCCCAACCCTGCCATTATTTATTTACCGTTCCTCTGTTTCCTCCGTCTGGTAGTGTGTATCCTACTTTAGTTAGGATTCCCCAACGTCGTTAGCCATCACGTGGTATGTAGAACACAAACTAGAAATTTTTAATATCAGATATTGTGCGAAACCAGTATTTTTGTTGGTTCGAAGCCATTGTACTATTTTTTTTAAAATCAACATTTGGAGAAAAAATTTCAGCGTTTTTCTGCATGTTTCGACATATGCACTGACTGGTGTGCTGTCAGTAAAGTAGCGGCAGCGCTAGGAGATGTAGCTCCAAGTTTAAGTGTCAGTTTAAACATGTAGTGTTTAGATATTTCGGTTTAGTTTCTGTTTTTTAATGCACTTAAGAGCAATAATCAGCGATTGGGCTCCTGGCTCTATAAATTTTACATATGGTGGAAGGATACAAAATTAGAAAAAGTATATTCTAAGCAGGGCATTCGACAGTGGTCAGTCGACAGCGAACAGCCTATATACATGTAAGATGTAAAGCAAAAATGTGTTAGTAGCGAAGTGATGACTTGCGTCAAGCTAGTTACTGGCACTATCAGCACACTTTAATGGGGATATTAAAAATGGCGATTGTCATTGTCCTTCGCGATAAGCAACCCGCCAAGGGAAACCGTACAGCGACGTAGACAGCTCGCTCACCTTGCAACACACGACCCACGCACGTGAGATGGCACCGCGCGGAGTCGAGAGGCGAGCCACGTGCGCAGACGGCATGCAGATCAAGGCTCGTGGTTCTGCGACGTTCGACAAGATCCAGGCGCACGTAACAATCTCCCGGGAAGAATTATTTACTCACGCTTCAGGCTTCGTCGAGTTCTAGAACCAGCTCCTGGCGGACAACAAGGTAGGACTCGCATCGAATCATGACTATTTTCTGTATGAGACACGCGCTGTATTTTATTTAACTGCAGGCGTTAAAACGAGAATGTTGTCAGCAAAATGAATTTGTGGACTCCTGTCCGAATGTAGGCCTTTGGATTAAGTGAAGTGATGACTTTATTCTTTGCTAAGTCTGAATTGAATTGAAATGGCGCTCTCAGACGGAGAAGTGAAGAAATGCAGCGACAGAGAAGTGTGTGTGTGTGTGTGTGTGTGCGCGAGAAAAAAAAATGGGGGGGGGGGGGGGGTACTTTGGGAAACAAAACACCAACGTCTTTCGGCAATGTCCGTCACGTTTGCAAACATGTGGAAAATCGGGATCGTGGTCCGATCGAAATCGAACCCGGACCGCAGCAGACATTTTCCGGCTCGCCAGCCACTCTACCTAGCAGGCGCCTTCCGGCTAAGGAAGTGACCCTAGCTTTCGGAAAGTTTGTGAATTTGTACTGGTACTTAATTGTTTATGACTAGGGACGGGGCAATTTCGCGTTTTAAACGACTTTAAGGCTAGACTCTTCGGTATTACGTATTTCGAGCCTGAGGTTTTTTTTTATTTTTTTAGCTGCTGTTCCAGGGTGTAAAATCCATTCACGGTTAATTCGCTCTTTTCTGAAACCATGCTAAAATTCTACTTCCAGGATATTCCTCCGCTTCGTGCAAACTAAGCTTTGCTAAGTATAGAAAATGACACCAAAGGACGACGCACCGATTTAGTGCTCACTCATTTGTAATATTTCGCATGAAAACTGTTTCATACTAGGTGCTACCAGCACACATGTTTTCTCACTGTTTTTATTTGTATTTATTATAAATGAAATAGTATTATTTTTTAACAAAATACAGGTAAAACTCCAATTTAACGAAAACTAAGATACTTTCATGTAAACAGAGGTATAAAACGCTTGTGATACATGGCATATTTAGAAAATAACTAAATACGTGACAAACGGGGTGGTTTTTCAAAGATTGAATGTAAAAAGTGTGAACAAATCGCGAATAGACTATAGCCGGTTTCATCTCAGACCAGGGGGCATGGGATCACAGGAGCTTGTTTCCTTACAGGCCTGTTATTGGCTCAGAGATAACTCGGACGTGTCTAAAAAAGCCGCAATCCAATAACATACACAATAGTTATGTGCGTGAGTTTGAAGTCTAGCTTGTCTTAAAATGAATGCGCGTAATATTCCAGTCCCTATTTATGAATGACTAACGCCGTTAAGACTCAAGAGGAGGCATAGATTCTAAACTTAATTCAGTTATATCAGTCGGTGAAATATTAGTCATTTAGTCTCTGAAAAGTCCGTTAGGCTGTTACAGACTGGTCAACCAGTCGAATGATCTGGGAATTAGTGCCTCGGTGCGTTATTCATTTCATGTCTAGAAATACGACGAAATACGTGCTTTTATTTCTTTCGTTCGCTCGTGTTTGAGATGAAGACTTTGATATTTTGTACACAGTTAGTTAAATAGAAAGTTTTTTTTTTTTTTCAATATTAAAACTGGTTGAATAATTATGGATTCGTAAATATATGTGTAGGTGAGTGAGATCGTGCCACGCTCCAAAACATACTCTGTTCACTCACGTAGCGAAAAAAAAAGTCCAACGCCAAACGAACAGCGATCATATTGCCATGTAAAAGTATTTCATCATTCGGTAAAAAATGGTATTGTGCATTGAAGCCACTTTTCAAAGTTTAAAATAAAACCTGTTTAGAGCGTCCGTGATCTTACAACACTATGAAGTGATCTTTAAAGCAGTGAAATCCAGCCACCATAATAACCAACCAGTAGCAGTTAATTTCAAATGAAACCATATTCACTTATTGTCATTGGTTTGGCTCCATTTTCACTACCACGTTTAGAGTGTAGGTAATAACTCCTTTATTCTACTACAATCTACAACGTTCGGAATTCTTTCCGGTGAGGAGAATAGAATTAACGTCATCTGGTTGGAGTGCCGGTATGTCTACACGCTCAGCTGCCCAATGAACCAAACTTGTGTTTGAATTAAGATAAATAGGTTAATTATTTCTTGGCGTTTCTTGTAGTTCAAACTGGCACGCAAACATTTCTTCGTCTCTAATTGTGCATTGAAGTCTCCGAATTTTCGCATTGTTCAAATAGCTCTTGTATAAAGAGTATTATTTTATTCCGCCATGATGGTGGCCTCAAAAGCCATCGAGCGTAAGAAAATAATACTGTAAAATATTAAGTTGATACATAAATCTAGCCCTCTGATAACGTCTATATTTCGACGGTAGAAGTGAAAGCTGTTCAGAATCGGGAAGATAATGGCGCAGGATTTCCAGTTCCCCAGTTTCGTATGAAACGAGTCAACGGCGTTTTCGGTGTCAAGGCCAGGTCTGACTTTTACGCGTATGTCTTGCGTGTTGAAACACGACAGCTATTTCCCGAGCGCCTGAGCACAATTTCGCGTGTAAATATAGCTGCCATAGTGACGAAGCATTGTTCTAGGAAATAAACAAGCTTACGTCTTATGATCACTTCTAGATTTATTGAAAATTTTTCAAGTTCCTCTCAGAACTTTCTTGGGGGCGTATTGCATGTAATTTGGCCTCTTATAACAATAATATAACCTGTCGTACTTAGTGTTTACATTTCACATTTGAGGACAGCCTACTACTTATGCTGTTGTTTCAATATTGATTCGAGAAAAAAACGCTGGATAGCCATTAGTTTAAATTTAAACAATGCCGTTAAATAATTCTGTTTTACTAAAAAAAAATTGTTTATGCTGTCGATTGAGATGGTCACATGAAAGTATAATTGGTTAGTGATTGGAAACACTAAACAAAAATTGACAATGGAATGTTAACTAACACTGAATATAAAAGCAAAAAAAAAAAAAACGGTTATTCGGGTTTACACAGTCAAAAACATGTGCCACTGAACGAAAATTTCCTTCTGGGCGAAGAGTGGTGGTACAGGTAATCGTGGCAGTATTCTGTTACAATTAAGTTCAGTTTGAAACAGTTATTTTTATGGTAAGATTGAAAACTTCATTTTAAAACACAGAATGATCATGGCATGTGTTAAGATCCCTAACCAAGCAAAGGCCAGTCATGTTTGGCCGTATAGAAAAACTAAGAGCCAATTATGGCTCACACACCGCAATATAGGCATTGCCCACATATTACTCACTTTGCATGGCAAACGCCGAAATCGATAGCAGTTTAATGAATATAGAATATTACGACAAATATAATGTATAGTACAAGCTGGTTAAGGGGGTAGTGATGTTAAAAATTAATAATGCTCTAGAGTTCCGTTTTCAAACATCTAGCTTGTTCCAGCAGCAAGATACTTAAAAATATACGCCTAACGTGTTGTGATCATCCCATCATTTGACGCTGTGAAATTGTCAGAAAATAATTATTTTACAGTGACGCCAATACTTAGTTATTTTGCATAAATAGTAAGTATTTTAAGTGGTTGCCCATTCTACATTACACTTTAATACTAAGTTAAGACATCAAACATACATTTCCTAGTGTTCTGGAAATTATGTTGTGAGAATATAACCCTCCAATTTATGTGGCATTGTAATTTGCCTTATATGAACTGCTAACTTCGTGCATTTAATTAATGGCGTAACTGTATGAGAAAGTTTTTATTGCGATTTTAACGATGTGAAATATTTTCAGTCCGGAGTCACATTTTGTGTTAATTTTTCAATGGTTGACTTCAAAAACGTCTGAATTACTATGAACACATTACGCTCTACCGTAGCCCTGACATAGGCTTAAGGAAGGACAACAAATTCACGACATCTCATTTCGGTAATTTTGATCGCATTTGTAAGTAACTTCACTAACGCGGTTGCAAACAATTTACTAAGTTCCCCACAACCTCGCGGGAAAAGTGCACAACATTCACTTAACAGCTGCAGTTTTAGAACATTACCGGTGAAGTAAGCGGAGTTAACGCGAGCAAATTGCACGTTATGTTCGTCTGCATTCTGCGGGATTAAATTATTATTTCTCCGCCTAATTGATGGTTACCTCAATTAAAACGTTGTGTCGTTGCGTTACCTCTGGGTTGATGCACAGAAACTGGGCCACAAATGGCTTGCCAGGCTGGGCCCGGCAAACTGCCGCCGGCTCCGGATGTCAGAAGAGAAGGAACTTGTATCTTCCTGCGGGTATAGACTGTTCACTTTAAAATGAGCACTTTTGGAAGTCCTGCTTAAGATCTACTTGTATGCTCGTTATGTATTCTTTCACCTTATGTAAAATTAACATTGCCATGGGCCTCATCACTTTATTCATGCGTCGATCAGGTGAGACTACGAAATTATTAGAAAAGTAAACATTTTACAAATCTGGTAATTTTTACACTCCGGTACATTAAAAAAAAACGGAAAGCGAAAAGAATAACTTAAGTTATCATAAATGGACACCTAGCACTTCTTATTGGACGTTAATATACTGAACTAATTCCCATCCATCGTTACCAATTTTACTGGGAGTATGCCAGTCGGGGGACCCAATAAAATATATGCAGGCAGGGGCAGTGACTTTTCCCTAAGGTTGATTTCAAAAGTGCTCACTTTATCGTGAACAGCCTTTAATAGGCTTCTCATCACGTGGATCTCGAGCCCCTATCCTGAAGAATTCCTGCCATGGTTTGGTTTGCCCTGTGTCCAAGTTGTCACATTATCGAGCGAGCGAAGAGAACTGGGCGGCTATCAACATCGAGGTATCGAGAGCCGATGATGAAGCGAGGTGAGTATGGACAGCACTGGATTACAAAGGCGGGGGAAACGGGAGACCCGAGAAAACCCGCCGACCAGTGGCATCGTCCAGCACGATTCCCACACGCAAAAATCCAGGGGCGACCCAGCCGGGAAAGGAATCCTGTTCGCCGTGGTGTGAGGCGAGTAGTCTAACCACTACACTACCGTGGTCCCGCGCCACATTTTTGAGATCACTGCATTGGCCATCCGAGTCAATGAGGCCATGAACAAGCGGGAATTTTTGTGGTCGGGATTTTTCCGAAATATCAGGATTACCTGAAAATAAATTTTTTTGAAAACTCATATTACTGAAAGTTTTGTCTAAATTGCTACTAATGTTCCATACTTATGTTTAGCTTCTGCACCAGTCGAGATACCGTTATTATACATATTTTGCCCCACACAAACGGTTGTTATAAATCGATTGTCCTGTGAGTGTAACATATGAAACAAATTCTCTCTCTCCCAATTCTTATTCACAAACTTGGATCTGTTCTTGAAGCATAAGCTCTCTAAAGGCAACACTGGCATATGCCGTAAGCCATTGTAAGCTACTGTCTTATGTATAAGTGGAAAGTCTGAAAGAAAGTGCAGCGCAGAAGACACCATTCGTAAGAACCCCTCTCACTAGGCCTATGCAAAAATCATCTACATGAAGATTTATTGTTTTACCGATGTTTTGAAATATTGTTTGCGGCCATATTTAAGAGTTATTTAATAATTGCTGACTTGCGGGAGTATGTCTTGAAGTATGTATCTCTGGGTAGTTTGAAGCTGTGTTCTTTTTGCGTGGGAACAGGTGATTGAGAGCACGGCCAGTGTTGTACCTGCTTGGAGATATGTGTATAAAACAATATGTAGAGCAATCCGCACGCCAGGCATACCCGGCAAGAGCTGCATATCACGTGTTTTGAAGACCACCTAGCGACGTATTGCTAATGGGAACAGTTAGATGCTCTACCGGCTCCACATACACACAGTGAACTGACTGTAACGCGATACTTTCGTCCGCTATGCGTATCTACGTGACTCAGGAATGGATCCAGACCAGGCATACTTTGGTTGTGGGAAAAATGGGGGGGGGGGGGGGCAATACCTCTTGTCACAAAACCTAGGAAGAGGGAGGGGAGGAAATCGGTTAATGTGTATGTGCAATATAATGCCCTAATAATCTTGTGCTTGTAGCGCATTTACCTTTATTCAATGTAGAACAGTTCCTTTGTACCTTTTCCGATTGGATTTTAATATAAATGAGTGATAATATATGTACATACATGTACGCCTTTCAACTTTATTTGAGATTATCACAATAATATGTAAAAATACTTACCGTAATGTTATCAAATAAAAACACGAAACATTGAAAATATTGCAACAATGGTAGGTAAACATTGGTGGAACCGACAAACCTCGAGATCTGGTAGCTACTAACAACTTAGTCATCTATATTAGAAGTATAATTGAGCTGGCAGTGTCTCAAATTCGAAACGAACCAAACCTACGACAAAAAGTTATTTTGCGAACGTTACGAGATTCACAAAGAACTGTATTTTGCCAAACTAAAGAGAAGATGTGACTTCATTATTTTAATTACTCGCATTAATTAAAAAACAGCAGACTTTTTGTCACAGAACACCTTACATAGAACGTTTGCCTAAACCTTTCATGTTCGTACTTTGAAATTTCCGAACTTCGCTCAGAATTTAATAAAATACTCTGCTTATTTGATTACACTGATATACAATATTCACTTTGCACTGGTGTTTATTATGTCCTTCACGTTTCTCAGTATTTTACTTGATCGTAGATATTGGCGGTGCTCAAGTTACAAAGAGTTAGGGGGACCCTTTTGTTAAAATACAAATACCAGGCGACGAGTTTGGCAGAACGGGTAATAACCTGCTGGGGTCGGTGTGAATGTTCCAATGGACATGCAGCAATGCCAGCCTGCCAGTCATTATTGGCCTCTTCTTGATAGTACCCAGATTTTCCGACGTCTTAAAGCCGAAAATGAGCTTGGCTTCACAGGAAAAATAAGAGTTAACAAAATGCTTTTTCAGACAAGACGTGAAAATAGAAGATTGATTTTGTGCAAAATTTGTTTAGACAACTGCGCTGAAATTTGCTGAAATTTGGTTTTCCACTAATCTACGTAATGATATGTAGTTTTACGGATAAAGAAATGTTCCTGCACTACGTACAAATACCGTACCTAAAAATGATCGAGAAATTACATTAGGAATGAGGCGATATATATATATATATATATATATATATATATATATAAGAGAGAGAGAGAGAGAGAGAGAGAGAGAGAGAGAGAGAGAGAGAGAGAGAGAGAGAGAGAGAAAGAGAGATAGGGAACATTACTAGCGGACGGATGTGAAATGTTTCTTATATGATCTCAGAAATACTGAGCAGTTTTTAAAACATAAGTTTATCCAGGAAACGGAATACTTCCATAACTAGGAAGACAGACTACCCGAAGATCGTGACTGGCTCTCTGGAGCGTAAAGTTATTATTATTGTTGTTAGTATAGTGTACGCTGCGTGGGACTGTGTGGAGCAGGTGAGCGGGCACCTCTGACCGGTTTGAGGAACATGCCTGCCCTCAGGGCAAGCGATGAACACGAGTAGTGAAAGCGGCCTTGCAGTGCGCGCCTCTCGGAGAGTGAAAGATGCCCCAGCGAGTCCAGCGAGGGCGTTGGTCCAGCGTGTCCTGCCTGCGGCTACTACGTTACAGTTCGTTCGCTACGAACTGTATAAGACGTCTGCCTTCCGGGAGCCTAGTGCTCGTAGTGGCGGCTTTAGCCTAAGAACACATGACACCGGAAAACGCCTGGCCGGCCCTTGCACCTTGCCAGGCTTGGTCCGTGCCCGTGTGTGCTGCCCAATGCCTCTCCATATATCATCAACAGGGACGGGCCGGACCCGGCCCGTTGAGCTTTGCCGTGTGTTCCCGGCCTTACTCCACTGCACAGCATCCATATGTCTACAGGAGCGAGATGGCCGCTCGCATGTTATGTGAAAGCCATGCTCGTACTACTCTCCATCCAGTCATAACCCACACAAGAACTCGCCTGATTCTTGTCAAACCAATTATGCACTTTCACAAGGTTTTTTCGACCGACATGTCAGGACTGTCACAACAATCGCCCCTTCAACAGTCACTTTTATTCACTATCCTTGGTGTTTTTTAAAGAATTTTGCAGGCCCATGTTGTCTTATTTTTGAAACTTTGGAAAATTTTTTGCATCTTTAATCGATGCCACTTAATGTTTTCGCATGTCAGCGACCACAATTTAATAAATGGTTTCAACCTGCTTACTAGTCGTGAAGTTGTTCTATATTTTCTACGCATATTCATTCTCCATTTCCTTCGTCGATATTAATTCAACTTCCGTCGCAAGTCTTAAAATCGCCTTAAAGTGACGGACGTGTTCCATAGGGTCTTCAGTCTAGCACACAAGGTACTGTTTGGGCAGTATAAAATCTGAAACTGAGTTTCTTCGCTTTAAATCACCATGCCTAGTTAAAAACTTGACACAACAGTGGTTCATTACTATACTGTTATTTGTCATCCTGACTCCCCCCCCCCTTTTTTTTTGTGGGAAAATTTAATTAGAGACTCTTGTCTAACTGTCCCAACTTCACTGCCATTATGAAAGAAGATCAGTAATTAGCACGACTCTTTATTCTCATATTGACTTTTGCTATCAGTTTCTCGTTGAATTACCAAAAGGTTTGCAGGCATTACTCTAATTATAACAGGGAAATGTCTAACTGTAAACAGACTGGTAAATGTGTGTGAATGGCAATAAGGATGCTATTCGTGGCTTGGCGAACTTCATTATGTCTTTCATCTGGAATACCTTATTGTATCAACCATGCGTCAAAGTGGAACACTCTTTGTAAAATTATTTTAAGAATATGGAAGTTCAGGTTTCAAGTTTGCTTGTGCCAAAGTTCTTAAAGGCGATAGTCTTAGTTTACAGGTATTCAACATTGTTTCAGGAGTTAGTTTGTTGTGTATCTCCCAGCTACTTAAAATTTCTTACAGTTATACTGGTTGAACCTGAAATTGAAGCTCTGTGCTCCATATTAAAGTTATTTTGAGCATAGATGCTTTAATTTGGTCAACTTAAAAATTCCAGCATCAAAGCAATTGACCATGATACACTTTGAATTAACAGTTCCCACTTTATGCTGCAGGTATAATCGTGATGCTGCCGAAATGAGAATACCAATACCTGTATAGTCACATATCCAACGATGCATGGGAAATTTTACTGGCAGAAAATTAATAGTATATTTCATTTTACAAGATCAAAACCCGACCCCTGGGGGCAACTTCTGTAATTTTTTTTTAAGTCTTGGTAAGCACATAAACAAAAACATTTCCTGTGACCACGATGGGCTGTAAGAAGGCGACCGAGATGTATAAGTAGATAACCATAACTTAAGTCAACCACATCTACATTACACAATTCATGAAAAACTCCTTCCATCCTAAAATTCATATTACATTCCACCTATCCTCTCTGCCGTCTCCGAAAAGTTCAATTTCTTGACCAACTTACCATACACATTACTTTAAAATGTTGTAAGGCAAGATAGCTGTAAGATTTGGCTGAGACTGAGTGTTTGTTGCATCATTTGCTCAAAATATTTATTAGTCCTTTCTCCTAGGCCTTCAGAAATTTTTCCAATCTTTAATACTTTTAATAGCCCTTTTTAAATAATAATATAAAAAATGTAGGCACTTTTCAAGGTGTTGATATCAAGTCGTGGAGCTTTCTCAGTTTTAATATTACTAGCCACATTAGTTTGTTATTCAAGGAAGATCAGAGGTGTGCCTTCAGACAGGCAGTTCCTGTATTTCTGTACATTATACACCCATGTTCATGCAAAATGCAACACTACGAAGGAAACATGCGAATGAAACGAAACTTACAGAAAATGGCAAGCAGGTATGAGAGCAAACGATTAGAATTTGAGAATGATATGCATGCCTGGCCGCAGTAGCACCCTCTGAATTGATGTGTACGAAGTTATAAATATACTACTGCTTAGGATCCAGACAAGTAAAAAGATTGTTCAACTTCAGTGAGCTGTGAACTTTCTTACTGGAATCAGCTTGCCTTACCGACTTGAAAGGAAGCACGCCGCGGAGTTTGAATGGTGCCGAATGTTCGCCTTGCGTGGAGGATGTTCATACCTAAAAAATGCAATTTTCTTGACTACAAACAGTTCACACTGAGAAAAATGTTAAGTCTAGCCGTAAAGTTGAAACAGTAATGCCATGCCGTAGCATATTTCTCTCTTAAGGCCGGGAACACACGGCACCGTAAAACACCCGGCGTCAGTCTCCGACCGCCCGGCCAGGCCCGTTTTAACCTATCTCCATTCCGGGCCCGGCCTGTGACCGCGTGTGTTGCCCAATGCCTCACCATGTACCATCAAACTGGACGGGTCGGACCCAGCCTGTGGAGCTTGCCATGTGTTCCCTCCCAAGGCCGGGAGAGGCATTGGGCAGCACACACGGGCACGGGCCGAGCCCGGCACGGTTTTCGGACGTGACCCGTGCCCGGACGCCCGTGGACAGGGGCCGGGCGTTTTCCGGTGTCGTGTGTCCGCAGCCTAAAACGGTATGCAACAGCTTCAATTCGTATGAAACATAAGTTCTCTCAAAATTAGTGATAGAGGTAACACAATTACACAACATGGTATTGCAATAATACCCTTACACTGGATGTCACCTGTATATACTGTAGCACCATCAGTACGGATGAAACACCGTGCCCACACCGAGTTTACATGTTGGACCCAACAATTTTTATAGCTGATTATTATGCCTACATATAGGTATCGTACAAACTAGCTTTCGAGCTAAAATAATCGCTACAACTTAGAGCTCTAGGTTCTTGAAGTTGTGTTTTTTGAAATTTGCTGCAGCAGCTTTCTGGAGAACCAGAAGAGGAAACTGGCTAATATTGGGATACCAAGAACTTTATCTAAACTATTAACTAATGTGATTTGAAATTCTCAAAAATTTGTCAGTTTGTAATGTGCACGATGTAAAACAGGGTTGTTTTCGCATCCATGAAAAACGAAACGTAATAATTTAAAGAGAAAAATAATACACTCATGAACTAGCTACATCAATGTACTTTCAAAACAAAATGCAAAAATTTCTGTTTTTATTACTATAGCGAAAAGTTACTACAAAAGGGTTGCATGTTTTCTTTACGCCTGGAATTCCGTAAGATCTCGGATGCAATCCATCACACACATGGCGCCAGGGAGTCTCAGGGTGTCTGGCAGGGTATTTCCTCTCCCTCCTGTGTGCGCAGGTGGACGGACCAGCTCTTTCTCTCAGGGTTGCCAAACCTACACTCTCCTCACGACTGTAATTTCTTACCTGGCTAGTCTCGTCCACGGCCGTTCCTGCCCTCAATTGAGGTGTTCTTTGAAATTGTGTTGTACGGTTGTCACCCTTGTATCGTGATGAATGCTAGTTAAAACTTTTGCACTTTTTGAGTGTATCATTTTACCATTGTATTTAGCGAAAAGTATAACGTAATTATACGAGAAACACTACTTTTTGTGTGTGCAATGGCTCCGCAAAAATTCAAGAATGGCAGGCGTTACATAAAAACTAAAAGGAACCAATTTTCCCAAGCGATGAAGAGATTTAATGCTGCTCAACGATCATCACGACAAAATGGCTGCGGTTCCAAAAAAATGGAAGTGATTGCACCATCCACGTCGACGGAAAACGTACAGGAAGTTCGTGAAGAGTCAAAATAAGAGGTTTATTTTATTAAACTGACATAAAAAATGAGGGTGGTTAAATGTGAGGTCCCTGTTTAGTGCCGATGAAGATGAACTGAGATGAAGATTGAGAAATGATGGGATGCAATGGGTGGGGGTGAAATTGGAGTACTCTAAGAAAACCATAGACCAATGCTAACGTTCTCCGTGTTTTCTGAATGTAAAAATACGGGGTGACCCACTGGGATCGAACCCATGTCACCTTTGTGAAAGGTGAGCGCTCTAGCCGTTACACAACTGCGGGTTCATTAGTCAAACGTGAAACAATTCCCGTTGGCTATAACTTTACAGTTTAGCCATAACTTAATATACTATCTATCTAGTTTCTTCGTAAATGTGGTAAGCGTATATGAATCGCGTGCGCTAGCTCAAGGTTTTGACTCCGTTCTGTTCGTCTGCGAAACAGCTGTAATGAAAAAACACACACACACACACATATATATATTATTGTGGAGAAAATTACATGTATTAATCAATAATACACGTAAGTGCCACTTTCGCCAAAAAACTAAAGGTATTTTGGGGTTGGCATTTCTATTAATACTTAAACTTTCGTGGGAAAATGCCTTAATCGAAATATTTGTTACGGTTTCGTTTGATGATGCAGGCTGAAAACAAATTAAGATTTTTGCAAAGTGTATTTTTTTAAAGTTGTATATACGTGTAACAAATAATGCATTATACGAAAAAGATCACTGGGAATTGTTTACTTTCGCCAGTATCTGAAACTCATAAAATATATGGCTTCGGGCTGAAGGATCGGAAATGTCAATATTTTTACTTTTGAACTACAACAGAACCAAATAGTTAAAAACAGTAATATATTTGCAAGCCTGTTACTAAGAGACCAAATTTGGGGGGGATCGTGTATCGGAGAAAGCACAAAATCAAATTGTTTATTAGACTAGATTTCGTTTCACAAAAGAAAAATCTTATTATTATAAATAAACTGAGATTACATAGAAAGGATAAATGTGTCCTTGTAGTTGATACAAAAGTAAACGTAGGGTAGAGTTTCCTATATCGTACTATATTTTACATTTTCAATTTTATCCGCTCAAATGAAAAAAAAATACAAGGTTTTACGAATGTATATCAAAAAGTATGACTATTTACAGGTACATTTATGTGGGTTACATTAAAAAATGTAGCATCGGGGAAGAAATAAAGAACTTTTTGTAACAGGCTGCAACTGGTACGATATAAGGAATTGGTTCCCTAAATCGCACCACCTATGTCCTAAATCGTACCACAGCATTATTAATTAAAATTAATGAGAGAACAAACAAGGCAGCATGTAATAACACACAGGATTATTGTAGTATTTAAATACTAATAAAGTTTGATTATTTTTCTATTGTAAATGCAAGAAATATTCAATTATTTACAGGCTACACAAACAAAATGTTTCAGTTCTGACTTAACACCCGCACAACGCTCATGAACCGTTTCTTCACATACACAATACAATGTGGAATGTGGCTGTGCTCTATCTGATATGCCAGCTTGCGTACATCGTTAATCGTGACTCCAAAAAGCAGTTCTTCCAATTTTAAAATATGTTCTACAAGTTGATTTTCTATTTCAAGTGGCAAGGTAGTAGTCCATACAAGTGCCTTCGTACCGTCGTTAGCAATTACGTTTTAACAGTCCAAGTGGCGCTTTGATTGCCGTACTTGCGCCAGCACTCGTTGAACCCCGTGTCCCCATTACTGTACGCTGCGAGAGCCCTTTCCACGTCTGATTCACTCCAGGTACCATATTTTCTTTTCGCCATTCTGTAACACACAATTAACACGTTTGTTACTTGTGTTTATTTAAAATTTATATAGAATTTCAAATAATATGATATCCCAGTACGTTCCGGTATGAATTAGGAACCCCACCCGTGGTACGATTTGGGCAACTGCGCACAACTTCACTCTTTACGTCATTTCTATCTTAAAACAGGTGCCGCGCTACAAAGAGACCAGCCGTTACGTTCAATATTACTTGCACCACAATGATAATAGCATGAAATCCAATAAACACTTATGAAGTGCTGCATTATCGTACACATGGAGTAGAAAAACTACATCAGCAAACACTCAAACAATATAACTGTAATAAAAACGCAACACGTGCTTACACTGACTAGCTATTTTTAAGGACTGTTCGATACATCTAGTAGTTCAAGTATTCACCGTGAGAGCGCTCCACTAGTCCTGCTTTATAGAAAACCAGCGGTGGTACGATTTAGGTGGTGGTACGATTTCAGCGACTTTCCCCTACGCGTAACTTGGATTCACGGGATCAATTTGGCCGTTAGCTATGTAAAAAGACTGGCAAACAATACTACAATAATTATGAAGTGTATTAATTCGTGTTTTCACATTATACAGAAGTAAGCTTAATAAATATGTTACTTTTGATAACGATGTACACTTTGTTATTTATACTATTATTAATTTTTTCCCATACTGCAACAAATGATGGTATTACAGATTTCGTTTATTTAAAAAAAAATAAACTAGATGTAAATAATCACTACGATCTTCGTCACTATTTATTTCTGTATATCCCAGCACGCAATGGTCAACAAAACACCATTGCTTATTATAAGTGCTACCGATATCATAATATACTGAAAAGGTGTATACAAGTACGTCGGCGGGCTGAGTATCAAACACTGTGTTTTATCTTTGGTCTGGTATAAAAATTTGAATGTATTGGTTCTTTTCAAGTTGCACTGTAATTTTGCAATACTGCACAACATTACGTTTGGGATTAGTTCTTTAGTTAATATGTTACATTCAAAATCCTTGCCATTCAAATACATATTTCCAAACAAACATGCTCTACTGCAGCCTCAACATTGGCTCATGCGAACTTGCTTTAGACTTGTGACTTCAAGACATTTGTTTCTGAAAATGATCCTTTTAGAGTGAGTAAAGAGATTTGGGTGGCTCTTAACAGCGAGGTCTTGAGAGTCGATGAGGGTGATTGAAGTGAGTATGGAGCGGCACCGGAACGAATGAGGCGGGGAAAACGGGAGATCCCCGAGAAAACCCGCCGGCCAATGGCATCGTCCGGCACAATTACCACTTGCGAAAATCCGGATCGTTTTAGAGGACTTTCAAATGCAACCTTAGAGATTTTACACGTATGCGCTATTTACGAGTGTATGAGCGTACGTCTGTTTACATATCCAAATGTTCTGCTGTGTAATATCTCTCAAATACGTGCATTCTTATAATACCCAATGAAAATTTCCCTTGGTAAGCAAACTTGGTATTCATAAAGTCAACATAAGCCCAGATTTTTTTTTGATCTGCTTATTTACAGAAGCCAAGAAATCAGTACTTAAGAAAATTGTCTGACAGATGACAAAATAGTGTGTTAAGAACTGTGGTTTTGCATACAGAATATCTGATCTTTCAAAGATAATTTGCCACAATCAACTGAATAATGCATGTTTTACCTAATTCAGCATATTGGCAATTATTGAAGAGTCCACGATCTATCAATTTGCTTGGACGGGTGCCATTTTGGACGTTTCAATAAGCAAAGGTTTACTACATATGACGTTCATTCTGACAACTGGAATATGGCCTATGTCATTATTGGTGATGTCCTTAAGTCACTAGCCATTATATTACACAGATTATATATGGAGAAGAGTGCACATTCTATTTACGCTTCATCCACTAACTTTTTGCCAACAGAAAAGTCACACATTTGGGGTCAAAATCAAGTGGCTTGAAGTCTTTTAACATATATATGTTTTTAGTTAAAAACAATTTAGAACGAATTTTGATGCAACTTCGACCTTATCACATGAAGTAATCTTTCACGAAAACCTAGATGTGTTACAAAACTAATTATCTAAACATGGTTTGCATGGCATTTCTGTGCAGTTCTGATGGCAAATGGTAAACTATTGTTTTGTAGCTTATATGCCCGGAAGACGCACTGTGATTTAGATTAACCTAATGAATCATACATTGTATACCTATATTAAAATAAAATTACTTCGAGATCGATTACTGGGATTTGAAAGGATATATATGCACATGTCACAAAACGTATACAAAAATAATTTTAGCGTTTAAAAAAAGACATACAAGTCGAAATTGATTCCAATTTATATTTTGGATCCTAAAAAAACTATCAACATCTATCTATACGAAGGCACATGTCGAGTAAATAAAGTGCATTAATTCTTACACATTAATGCAAGAGGCTGTCGCCCCTGGTGTTATGACCAATATGGATGCCAACGGTAGGTAATTACATTTTATTCCGGTCTCGTATAATGCGAGTTGCGACGCACGCTGCTAAAAAAATTTCCTCCATTTTACGGAAAAGTACTGGTAAATTTTTATCCAGAGGTGTCCGTAAACTCTCCATAAAATTACGGACACATTGATTTTCAAAACCGTACTTTCCGTAAAATTCACAGAACTTCTCCATTAATTCCCTAGTTATATTTGTGTACTTCTATTTTAAATAAATGTCAGCATCTATTATACTTTAATTTTCATTTTGAGGGTGTTTTGCTGTGTATAAAAAGATATTTTAAAAAGTTAAATTTTTTTATATGTAAGCAAGATTTGAATCCGAATCAAAAAGTTACCAGTTTACGAGCCTAACCACTTACCTACAGTACTCACAGGATAAATATAGTATAACTTTTGAATTGATGTATTAGTCACACAAGCAATTTTTTTAGTTTCTGTTAAGGTTGGTGTATTTTAAGTGTTGCCAAGTGTTAAAAAACCCTTTTGCTACCTTTTAATGTTTGAAAGAACAGGTCTTAGTGATATGGATAGTCTTAATAGCCGTAGAAACACAAATTTTCTGGTTACAGTGGCGAAGAAAGTTTCGTGTAGACTCGGCATTGTTCGTGCCCAAAACCCGAAGTTATAGAAAATACAGAGTGTTTTTTTTTTTTTTTTTTTTTTTTCCCCCCGCACTTAACTCCGTTTTTCGTCATCATGGATTGCGTTTCCATATATTTACTGTTCATTTTCGTAAACATTTCCGTATATATATACGGAAAATTTTAACAGTGCAGTATAAGCTATTCAGTTCACATTCATATAACTCTTGATAATTTTAATGGTGTAAATATTACGTGGCATACCAAATCAATCGGGACGTAGATTAACGAGTATGGGTAAGTAAGAGTGACAGTTGTGATGTTATAAATTATACTTATTTAATTAACATATTTTAAAATTTTAAATATCACTGTACGGGAATACACAGACACCTACAGTTTTGGTGTTGGAATTCGTTTCGTCTCTCTTTGCTTGTTACTCCGGACTACATTCACATAATTTTGTTACATTACGTGTTTCTTTAAATGGCCTCATCGATTAAGTGGACACTATTTTCATAAACGGGACTATCCTTGCGTTTTCACATTATCGATGCTTATTCAGTGTGGAAATATCGGAAATGGGATAAATGAGAATATGATTCATATCACGGAATTACACAACATTGTATTCAATTAATCATAAAACATTAAACGTAATGAAAGGATGACTGAAACTGCTTTTTTCCCCATTTAATTACTTATCAGTACATTAAGCAGCTATATTTTTGTTATGTTATTGCAAACTGCTAAACGTTTCGGTAATGTGTAATTCTTGCTTTGTGGATCCTAGTTAGTGTGTGTTGTCAAAAAACTATGGCCACTCCGAACCACTGTATGTATACACGTCGAAAATAATAATGTCACTTGTCTGCTCTTCTTTCTGCACCTGAGACGTAAGAGGTTTTTCTAAGGCATTATAAGTCTCTATAGAGCCTTAAGATTTTCTGACTTAGGAATCAACATTTAATTGAAGATCCTTCATGGACAGGTTGTTTCCTGTATCTCCGAACCACCAACCTAGACATTCGAATTATGGATACAGTTAGGAGGCAAGTTCCACTTTTAAAAGAAAAAAGTTTTATATTAATATTTTGCGTAAGCCTTCCCTTACAGTCTTTACATATTCATTAAGTCTATTAGTATAAGATTGATGCTAGTAATACACAATAAAATAAAAATAAATACATACCCTTATACCATGCCACTTCCAGCAATATTTATTCTGAGAGGGAATGTCATACCTTACAGATTATGGCAACTAGCTGTGCGTAGTACAGCGTCTTCCCATTTAATTCACACTAACCTTACCACAGTTATGAAACAATTAGTAAAATAGATGAGTTTTTAAATTTTCGGTTTCAAATAGGGGACGCGGTTGGTGTAGCGGTTAGGACGATCGCCTACTACTATGGCGAACTGTGTTCGATCTCCGGCGGGGTCACCCCTAAATTTTCGCAACGTGGGGCTTCGTGTCGGCTCTCAAGACCCCGCTGTTAAGAGCCACCCAAATCTCTCTACTAATTTTTAAATGAAATACTACACCAGCCACTGCAACTACACTACGTATTATCTTAGTTTATTGAGTTTATTAGTTTGTTGATTATCGCTAATAGCATTCGAAAGAGTTACTCTATTATGGGATTTTCAGTGGTGCACCTGAAGTTATATTTCAAGAGCTACCCTCATCTCTATTTACACAAAACGCCAACACCGAAACATAAGATATTCATGACGATAAGAATTCAGAATGGGTGTGGGGTGGATTTGAGATAGACGAGACGGATTATCCACCTCTCACTGTCGAGGAACACCCAAATTATTTGCCACTCTGTGAACTGATTACTGGACGACGTGTGGTAAACCCGGCATTTCTTCTCCCGCAATTGGAATGTATTGCAAGACACGCCATGGTCTGCGCAACTGGTAGAATGAAAATGTATTAAGAAGTTCGCACATGACTCCACTGCATGTGGAGATACAAGTGTGATGAGGCATGAGAGTCCGAGACCCGCCTTTCGTGACTGATATCCTGCAGGCCATGAAGAAACGAAAGGCAACCGTACAAGCTTCTGTTCAAAAAACAGTGAATGTGCGTTATAATGTTATATATACCATATATACGATATATAATATATATACTATATAACATATTTAATATATATAAAATATTTACTATATATAATATACTGCATGATAAATACTAATCATAATATATATTAAATATAATTTTAATATATACTATGCATTATATTTATATACGGAAAGCAAATTTTTTTTACAGTATAGTCTTTTGTATAATAAAAGTAAACGCATATCGAGAAGCCTTTGTATCAAGGGTGCGACTATCCAAAATTTTTTTTTGTTCGTAACGCTTTTGGTAGTTTGTTTTATAAATGAGATAAATTGATTATTTGAATTTTGTCGCCTGTGCTCACTGTTTCGTATGTATACATGGGTATATGTATATATGTATACATGTATATATATGTGTGTGTGTGTATATATGAACATATATGTATATGTGTTATATGTGTATATATGGTGTATTGGCTACGGTACTTACATCTCACAAATACTGTATTGGTTTGATCCCCGGCGGGTTCACTATTGAATTTTCGTAAGAGAGAAACATGACGGGCCATGCAGTTGGCCTGAGGATTTTCTCGAGTTACTCACATTTCTCCCACTACTTCATTAGTCGCTTCTACATATTCTCATTTCACCCCTTTAACGCTAAAAACATTAGTTTATCGCGTTACTCACACTTTCCTCTAAGTCGCTCGTCAGTTCGAACCAATCATGTCTACAGTTTTCATACAAACTACATAACGGAGTACAGTTTCTTAAAATAACCGTCATGTATGTGCTCCATCGTATTCAATTTGTTAAGTGTCAGAAAATACATTGTAGCATAGCTTCGCCAAAGAAAGACGAACTAAAATGTAATAAATAAATACTCCTTACATAACAGGCGTAGTAAGTAATATTGTTCCGACAAATTTCTATCAATTTGTGGAGTATAGTAAACCGTCTTGTTGAAGCTCAACATAGTGCCGAGTACATAGAGGTTTCAAATTATCATAAACGGATTTATTATTCAGGGGTACTTTTATAATGGAGTATATTGATAGTGGTCAGCTTTGAAATTATTTCCGAAAGAATGCTGGTTATGCACCTATACACCCGTCCGTGATGAAAGTGCGACTTCTCATTGTCATGTAACGTTAACATTTTGTCCCTTTTTTATTCCTCGGCTTACTTATTATAAGAATTTTAATGAGTTTGTCCAGGGGAAAATTGTTATTTTTAATACCTAAATTCCGTTGTGGCCTATAAAATTGATAGCTTTGTGTAGTAACTGCTTTTTAGACGATTTATTTATAAACATGTAATTGCATTGCAAACAAACGTACGTTCAAAAGCTGCAAAAATTACTTACTAAGGTGTTTTAACTCATATTTTACTGCAAAGAATATTTCGTCATTTCGCTTTTATTCGTTAAAAGTATTCTGTACTGTTGCTCAGTAAATTGCTTTATTTCGTACATCCTGATCTTTACATTACAAACAACTGCGACAGTATAGCTTGTAATTTACCTTACACGCCAGCTTCATTTAGCATGTAAGGCAGGAATGGGTCTACATGAATAGGTCTACTAATATCAATTAACACCTACAAGGAATTTGAAGAAACTACTGTCCAGTTTAGTGCATTGTATTTGGGATATTATGTTACAATCCTGTACGCGTCATTATAAGAATTTCTTACTGTATAAGTGTCAGTACAGGACCGATTTCTTCCCATGATTTACTGTAATTATTTTGGCCTCGAGTGGAAATAGTTCCGTGCTTGTTTGTCAAGCCATTTTTTGTATGTGAAACTAAATTGGTAGCTAAATCCCCCCCTCCCCCGTCTCATGCAGCTACAAGGAGAGTTTGAGGAAAAAACAATTTAAAAAATTTATTAAATTACATAACTTTTGTGGCATTACATTGTTTTTAGACTAGTAAAATTACGGTTGTTTTGGTGTGTTCCAGTATTTTAAGTGAAGCTTTTTTATGAGACTTAAAAAAAAATTTGTTATGGAATGCTAAACTCTTTTATTTGGAAAAATATGCGACCAAATTTCAAGCGACCCAGTAGAGCTTGTGTTCAGCAGCAAAATATAATACATTCTGAAGTATCTTCCTGTGACAGTTGCAGGAGCGGTTTTTAGCTGCCTCGTCAAATAATCCCAAACATACTTAATGAATCACGCAGTTGCAAAAATGCAAGTACGGTATACATTCAGAAACTAACATTTACAAAATCTGAGTATTTTAGGTGTTGTTAGCTAATGTAAACAAATTATTCACCAAATGTTTGAAAATAATTTTTCAGCATAATTTGCGCAAAATCATCTAATGCTACAAAACCTTAGGAGTTCTATTTTTTTTAATATCACAAAAATGATCAATTATGAACAATCGTTTCCTTTGTATTATAATCGACAACCCTCATTCATGAACAAATGATACAAAGTGTCCAATTTAAAAAAAATCGAACTCTACTTGTTACATGTTTAAAGTACTTTCATGCGTAACCATCAAACAGTGGTGGTCGAGCTGCTAGAGCATAAAGGCGAGCAACTACCGCCACGCGACTCGCTCGTCTAAAATTATTAGAACGAAACATATGGTGAACCTATTACAAAGCTTTGGCACTGTCAACAAGCAGCAGAGGAAGGGTGGGAATGACCTGCCTTCCTAGAACTGGTTTATCTGCTAGCAGTTTACATTTGGCAATGCAGTGGTTCCCAGGTTGTTGTTTGGGGACTGTCTTGTGTTGGAGATCTTTATCGCACTTTGGGAAATCTTCATGTTCTAAAGCGAGAGCTGAAACACGGGAGTGAGACAGAGATATGGGCAACAATTTGCTACTTGCAGGGTACCCATGGCGCAGACAAACTGAATTTCTCCTATGTCGAAGGTATCTTTTGCCGTTAAGATATGTGGCTTAACGACGACGTCATAACAGCAGCCCAGCAAAACAGTGTGTACCACCCGTATTTACGCCAGAATGTAACTGAAAATACGTCCCCCACGTCTTTGCGTATGGTCGTAATGGTGTTACGGCGTGTGATAACTGGTGCATTGTAGTAACGACGTCATATCGGAGGATTCTGCAATTATGGGCGGTACAGACTTACCTCTGATCAGAACTAGTGTTATAACAAAGGGTTGTGTATTATTTATTTAGACAAAATTATTCTTAGTTTGGGACATCTACATTCACTTAGAATTACCGTATGTTGATGTGATTATAGTGCTATCCTTTACTGCTGTTTCGTAATTCTTGTGTATCCTAATCCAACAGGGCATGTGAAATACGTTTGCGATTAGCTGCTATCAAAATATATAAATAGTGTAGCAATGCACTGCACTTTGCACCTAAAAGTACGTTGATCGGAAAGCAGTACCATTAGGAGACGCAGCCTAAATAATTGCACTAGGATTTAACAGTGATGAGATGATTAATATCTCTAGTAATATTTATAAAAAAAAAAGATTTCGAAAACAAAACACTGGGTTGCTGCAAAACTGTCTGTAACATACGTAAAATGACATTAAATGTTGATAAAGTATTATTGATGGGTATACCATACTGAATTAAAGTTAAAACATATTGAAGTTTGTTTTTATCAGCCAGCCGTATGTAAATCTCTTACAAGCAGCGTGCCACATCCAGATAGATGGTTTACAATTTTCTCGGTCACTATCATTCGTTTGGTCACACACACACACACACATATATATATAAAGTTAAATAAAGGCACCAACTTGCGGCATTGCATGGTGAAACACCTACCAAGAACTTATTAAACAAACTTACAAGGAGTCGCCAACTCACTTATTTGCATGGCGAAACAGCTGCCAAGAATGTATCATACAAACATATAGCAGTGCTCATCAAACTGCCCTGCAGTATGGCTCACCCTGCTGCTGCAGGTAGTCTACGTAGGTTTGCCTGTGGATGCAGCTAGGCCGGACGTGTGTAACACACTGCTATGTGACGTCACCTGTTAGGACGTCACTAACGTCTTACATGCCTAGCCGCCTGTTACACCATTATGCATTCTACATTACCGAGCATTATGATACCTACGGTTGGATCTTTGTCCCCGTTTCCTAATAATTGTTAAAGTAAGGAAAACATTGAAAGAGGTCACGTCCTTTTTTTTCAGTGCATGTCTGCACAAGTTACCTATGCGCTTGCGGCCACGTGGCTTTATTCAGCAGTGGCCACAGATCCGCGACCGACTCTTAGTTTTCATCAATGAGCCATCATCTTCTCCGGCATGCGGATCGCTAGTAATGAAGAATCAGGGCTGTACGTAAAATATATTGGCCGATATAAATGACCACTGTAGATTGGTTTGCAACCATCCTCCTTGCAAGGGGCCTTATGACAGCATGCGATCTTTAATTTACCTACTATTTCCTCGATAGGCGAAGTAGGCCTACCCTTTTACATTCACCAAATACAGAGAGAAGCAACTCGAAGTAGTTCTGATCTAAGAGATACCCCGAGAAAACCTTGCGTTCAACAGCATGATTTAGCCGATCAGGAGCAAGGCATCGCATTGCTAATTAGCGACTGAGTTTGTTAACATGAAATGGGTAACCAAGCCGGTTCATTCTCTCCATCTGCACTTATGCCCGCTTGCACCAACATCTACACCGATCCGAGTTCGAATGATCCTAGTTCCGAACCTGGATCAAGGTTGATCTTGGTTCCAATGTAAAAGTGTTGCACCAACGAAATATCATGATTTTGGATATCCGAATCGTAGATCTTGGTTTCAAAATGAGAGATCGATATTAATTATGAGACAAATTTTGCTATTGGTGTGTAACATAAGACGTCATGGAAGTAGGCTACTACAGATAGAACTAGATGTGCGATGTTTTATCTGTTTTAACTGAATTGTTGTTTTAAGAATTTTACTGAACAATATTCAAGTGCGTACATTGTTGTTTTAATTTCCCAAGAAAACAATCTAAAGTAGTTCTCTATCTGTTTTCAAACTAAATTTGTCGACGATGGCTGATGATCTCGGATCGAGATTTCGAACCGCCGATTTCAGCGGTTCTAAATGAACTTCATCTCGATCACCGGTCCAGCTCTGAACTCAAATGATGCAACAGTTTTCTGTGTCGATCTTAGATCCGATCTCGGATTGAGTTTCGAACCACGATGGTGCAACCGGGCATTAGTGACCATATCGAACAAGTGACTGCAGTAGCGATGGCGGGTCGCGGCCGACGAGCTAAATCACTCTCGAGTGAGAGGAGAAGGTAGTAAGGCAGGCCGTGTAACTCCGGAGAAATGCAGGCTGGTTAATCGTCGCTACCAGAGTAGCCAACTGACCCAACGGAACTCTGTCCGTGGCGTGTAAGGTACAGTTTCAACCAAGTAATGAAGAACGTCTCTTTTTGTTGACACTAGACAGTCGCTAGGATCTACTGGCATCATTCTTCCGACAAACAGTCATTGCCGTGAAAATACCCTTCTATGCTATGGATACTTGGGCAGGTGATTTTATGCACACTTGCGCTTGCAAGTTGTTGGTAAAAAATGTTGGGAAGTTATAATGTGAGTTATATTAAATATATTTATGAGTAGACATTCCATATACCAATCTCCACAACGGATAAAATACGAAAGCATTTCTTGGAAATGGACATTATGACAGCACCATGGTTCCCAGAATGAAGCCTGAGTTACAAACGGTTGTGAATGATACCCTACGTACGACTACCACTAGTCGAGAAAGACATCCAGCAAGCACACTGTTGCGTGAACAATAGGCTTCGTAGTATCTTGCATCTCGAGAAGCAAGTAGCCCGTCGATCAACACATGAACAAACTTAACTTTTAAACCTGTGACTGTCATTGGCGTAGAGTCAATCATATCTTGGTCTCAGGGCGAGCGTAATAATTATTGTACTACCCCAGTTACTTATGCACCTGTGTTAAAAAGTGATCCCAAAGAGAATTGTCTTGCAAGATTAGGTAAACATTATTGTATGTTAGACACTGTCGCACGTTATACATAATGGGGCATGTAGAACATTCATAAATATAAGTTAAAATACGCAAAACGTATTAAAACAGCTGAAAGTCAATAATTTGCCATTAATAAGCGTTAACATGTAAAATGGGATTACCAACGGCTTGTGTGACAAATACCATTAGTAAGTTAATCGATTTGATTTTGCGAAAAAAATGATAATATTCACTGGACTAACTGGTCATATCTGAACAGCTTCAAAGATTCTAATATATGCTTTAAGAAGAAAGTAACACCTATACATATTTCATGACGTATTGTCGTGGGAACGCTCCATAACTAAACCCTTTTAAATCGTTAAACCTGTTTGCTTAATGAAGGTCAGATGATAACAGACGTAAATAATAATTTTTTCTGGATCCTCGCATGTTTCAGTTGCTGGTCTACAGAATCCTATTTACGAGGCCCCTGGTTTAGTTCCAGACTTTGGCAGGATGCAAATATTTCCGACAGGTGTCCTTGTGTGTGTGGCATGGTTGACACTTATAAGTCTTGTTATTACATACATAAGAACTTTACAGAATTCTCGAAACCACAATAGATTGATTTGTCTGTTCTCATGAGAGACAGAAAACGAATAAATAACGAGTTAATCTTTATTACGGTCACTGGTGCGACATAATTTAGGGCAAAATATTGTTGACTTAAAAATATCTGTGAAATTACCCCCCCCCCCCCCCCCCATGCTCTGACAGCCCTCGTTTGCAAATATCTTACCTGAATAGTAAGCTAAGGTGAAACACAAATTAATGCGATATGGAAGGCATGCTGCCCAGTCAAGGGCTGTCCTCTCAGGTAGAGCGGTAGCATAACAGTAACCACATAACATGGTCGTGTGCACAAGAATTTACCGCCATACTTTCGAACCTATTGATTCACAAATGTGCTTAACAGGCCGTGTGCATCCGAGTTCCTGACGTAGTACAAGAAGGAAATTGTTATATTTAATTTCTTGTGCAGGCTCATGGGGCAGCCGCCAATTAAAGCAGAACATGCAATTTTTTCAGTGAAGTTGTTTGTTTCAACTGGAGGAGCAATTAAACTGCAGGAACTAAGAAATGTCGCAAGAAATACATTTAGAGAGAATAACTCTTCACACTTTACTAGCAGAAATCATTTAAGGTTAATCACACATTTGCGATTTCAAACACAAAGATTTTAAATTAAATAAAAATGCTAAATATTTTAAATCACTGTTAATTTTCAAAACAATATCATAATCCGTTACGCAAATCCATTATTTACAAAACTACCAACTGACGTCAGAATCCTCGCAAAATTTCATTGGGTAAATATAACATACACATATTTAGTCGTGAATCAACTTCGCACAAGAAGTCTGGTCGTATGGATGTTTTACTGTTATGTTCAATGCTCTGCGCGTATGTATTTTGATAAGCGAATGCACCGTTAGTCTCCTCTCATCTCATCTCAATGTCGGCCCTGCCTCGCATAAGAGCAACATGAGGACGCTAAGCTATTCGCACTGTAGGGGATCCCGGTAGCTGAGCGGGTGGACTGCTCGACTCCCACCAAGGTGAACCTGATTAAATCCCTCACCGCGTCGTTTCCGAATTTTCGCAAGTGGGAATCGTGCCGGATGACGTCGCTGGTCAGTGTGTTTTCTCGGGGATCTCCCGTTTCCCCGACGTTGTTCCATTCTCACCTTATTTCACCCTATTCGGATATCAAGACGTTGTTAAAAGCCGTCCAAATATCTCAACTCAACTATTCGCACTGTGGTAAGGTAACATTCGCTACGGGCGGCGATGGCAAATACAAGGCGCCTCAGTTTCCTCCCGGTATGGCGATGATGTCATCCCCGCCGAGAGAAGGGGTTGCAGCGGAGAAAGTTCCGGCGTTTCCCCAACCGGAGCAGTGGGTCACAAGACGACGACATCCCGGCAAACCAGTCCCCCCACCCCCCTCCTTCTTCTCAGTCAACACACAACGACCTGTGTTCATTCGCAGGACCTGGCCGCCCGCTGCTCTCAGAGGCGTGACGTCATTCGCGGACAGCCATCTACCAGTAGGTCAGCTGCACCCCTGTCTTCCGTCGATAGACCCCTCGCGAGTCTCAGGACGTCGCTGACGTAGGCTCGCTTTCTACAGGAGACCCCACGCCTTGTTTACATACTCTCCGCCCCTGTGAGCGAGATAACACCACTACCCCCCCCCCCCCTCATGATCCTCAGTCTCCACGCAACTTAATTGAGCGCGGTTGAGTGACATCACGTTGATGACGTACCTCTCGCACTTTCTTCCTGAAGGTCCCTTCCATGGCTGGCTTCGGTGGTCCGCGCCTACACACAGCCTTATAGAGAGATACAAAAGATGATTGTCCCTCACGACTACTAATTCCCTGGCCTTTTTATTTCACAGCTACTCCGGTTGCTTTCATCACATAGCCTACACTAGATAATATAGTCTACTCGCGGCTTCTCCGCACTTTTTTTTAACTAAACCCTTGAAATATAACCCCATGCATGCCGTGTTTGGTTGTTTCCTGAATATGTCCCATATGCATCACACGCGTTTTATATGTACTTGTGTTAACATAAAAGTACCTGATTTTTTTGTTAAATTTAACTTTTACTAATATCTCACCCATAAATTAGAAAAATTTGCATATAATTAATAACTTAATGAAAACAGTGCCAAAATGCTTGTGTTGGCAATGCCTAGTAATAAAAAGTTCTAATGTAAAATGTTATTACACTGGGCACGCACGAATACGGTGTGTTGTCCCTTTGGTGTAAATTTCTGTACTTGGCTGAGCTTAGTTTGCTTGAGGAGGAGGAATATCCTGGTAGAACTTAAGCAGAGCTTCAGAAAAGTGTGAAGTAAATGTGAATGATCTATAGAGACCAATACCGGACAGAGTGAAAATTTCTGCGACAAAATACGGCTGTGTTGTCACCGCCAGCTGGCAGACAGCAATGTTTCTGTTTAACAGTACAGTTCACTGATGTTGACGATACAGTTTTAACATAGTGGATATGAGACGAAAACTTAATTTACCTCTGGATAGTTTATTTTCCAATGGTAGACAATTAAACCATGAAAAATAATTCTTTATATGACAATGTTTCAGCAGTAGAAAATAACGTACTGTCGAATGTAAATGATGGAATTTCGAACTATTTCTGAGAAAAATAATAATAGTAACAATTCTTGCCACTAGGTTATTTTCCGCACACTCGCTTATGCTATTTGTAAAGAGCTGTCCGGTATGTGTCTCTAGTGTATTTGCTTTCATTACTGCGAGAATAATCAATTACGCCTTCACTCCCGCGTAATTGTCCACAACTATTCTCGGCGGCGATGAACTGGCGCACAGACTTTCCGTTGTCGATTCGCCTGTGTAAGATTATCAGCAGTGACCTTGTCGTTTCATGGGGCAGTAATCATGACAGAGGTATTCTGCACGTGTAAAGGACGCTCCACGATCAATTTCGTATACGCAAGAGATGTTTGCATGAAAGTTTACAAAAATGCGTAGTTCGTAACTAACTTATATGTTCGACAACACAGAAACGACTAGAAATCAACATGAAGTAGTGATTTACCAGCCAATATAATAGTTTAGACGGATAAAAAAATTAATTAAATTAGATAGTAAAATTAATAGAATTACTTCTTATTATTTTTTCCCTTTACTTTTATTGGCTGAATGCCTTACGTACCAGACACGAAATAAAATATCGCCATTTCGTTCACGTCTGCACGTCGAGAATGTTACTCCGCAATACGTAACGCGATGACCTTGAATAGTTTTGTTAAGAACACCTTTCGTTTCGATGTGTACATACACGTTCATTGCGTAGGTTACACATGTTTCATCGCAAACCGATATTAACACAGCATTAAAAAACACAATTGGACGTGAAACATAAGACAAAAGTTTTAAAACAATAGCTACACGAACTGCGTAGACAGCAGTAGCCTACCTCATTCTCCCACGATATACGTCCTGTGGCGACTCTTCTGTGGCTACAGAACTTAATTAGTCAGATCTCTGGTCCTCCTTCTTAAGATGCAAGAGTCCTTGAGTTCGAGTCCCGTTCATGACAGGTAGATTTGCTACCTTTTAACGTGGCGTTTAACATAAATTGCAACAGAACTGTCAAAGCATTTTTAAAAATTAAATAGCACCGCCATCATGTATAAACTCAGGATCTATAAATAAGACATAGGCTATCTCAAAGCTCAATTTGACGGAAGATTTAATGTTTCAACAATGTTCGATATTTCCTTTTTTTATAATAAAAAATGGAAACTACTTAATTAAAACTAATCTTAACAAATACGTAAAGGCCATTTAATAAATATACGTAAGTTACATAGTCAGTTATTACTTTACAGTAAATGAGAATTATAAATAAATATAAGTGTATTATATATGAGAATCTGTCTGTAATTTTTCATGACCGTACTTGTGTATACTTCAGGATTATCATTAGTGTGAAGGTTGAACTAGCCCCTCCATTTTCGTTACTTTCATAACCCTTTTCTTTCCTTCGCCTTCAAATACATTCAGCAAATTATTGATGTGCTTTATGAAGTTAGTTTACTTTCATTCTTTGTAAGAGTTCGTCTTTCGTAATAATACAACAGCTGGCCGTGTTCGTTACCGATGTTTCGTGGGATCCATGAGCCTTTCATAATTAGGGACCTGCAAAATTCGCGTTATTTTTTGGCATCAAGCTGAAATTCACAGTACTGTATATACTCTAGCCGGCATCGTTCATCCATTGGCTGCTGCCTAGGTGTTAGGTGAACTGTACGTGATTGGGGCACACGATTGTCAAGTTGCCATTTATTGGCGCAGCGTTACCCGGGGCGTGTCATATAGAGTGTGGTCCAATGACAACCTTATTGCAAAGGTAAAAGTGTGTTGAGTTTAAACTGTCCTCAAATAATATCGCGAATTTTGCATGTCTCTATTCATAATGTACGTGGAGGCTGTTTTGATTTAGATCGCAAAGAATGTCAGAAGTGACTTTTGCTTACAAGCCTTGTAGCTAGGATAAACGCATTTTGCAACTAATTTTGCCACACATTCTTGAAGGAAAACTTTACTCTTTGGAAGTTTTTAAAAGCCTAGAAAGTTTAGAAATCAGTACTTAAACTGGCGCACTAAAAATAATAATACAACTCAGTGGCAAAACTGTGGTCCCAAAGTTTTATTTTTAGATATCCCAAGCATGATTTTTCAAGGAAGAGGACTGGTGCGTCCTTTGGCGAGGCTTCCGGAAATTGAACTTTTCTCAAATTTTAAAAATAAATATTACTATAAAATATTTTAATTTTATTCAGATAAGTTTCAAATAATGTTAAGTATGCATGTACTGTGTACACACAAATTTTCTTCTGATTAAAACAATTAGAGAATAATATTAATTATTTTCCCTGATATTCAAATTTTTAATTTGAATTCCAGATCTATTATGGTTTGATACATAGGCCCTATGATGTGTTTACATGAATTATCGTACGTATTTCCCTGGCACTTATTAAACACTACCATCGACAACAACATCGTAATATAAACACATGTATCGTGCATTTAGCTGATTGAGATATTTTATTTCCTAACTATCTACAACTAGTTCCTACACAAGCAGTCTAGACACCAGTTTTCAGTGCTACTCCAATATACTAGCAAAATGAGAACCTTGAATATTTAAGTTACATCAGAGAAGAATAATAATTATCGAACATGATGAAACTTGAACATTATTATCTGTATTCAATCTTAGTTATTAACCTTGACAATTTCTTTTTAAGGATCTCCGGCTCTTGCCAAATTAGTTAGCAGTAGAATTTGGCAGAGAGCAGTAACCCAATAAAATTAAGTATAAAATAACACAAGTTTAAAGTGTGTTGTTTGAAATTACAATGGTAATAGGCATTTTAAATTTTTTTGTTGGATTCGCAATCGTTTTTAGCAGCAGGAAAATAGAAATAAATCGCTGTTGTGTATACTAAATTGTTATGAGGTTAGTGATAGCAGTCAAATCCCACCGCTTACTTCTTTGTTGCGTAGGCGAAAACACCATCTTCGATGGTAACCATTTTAGTCGCCTTGGACTCCGCGCACCGAATTGTGGGTAAGGCCGCGGTTATGGGGATGCAGAACTACTTCACCTAAACAAGTTCAGCTATTGAAGAGGTTACATTACCTTCGAACGAGTTCCGATCGCAGTTGTTTCTCGTTCAAAGTGAACAGTTTACGTAAGTCGTTTCGAATGACCTCTTCTCTGCTGCACTCCTATTGGCTGTGTCGTAGTAAACAAGAAGTGTAATAAATATTACTGAATTTGGCGGGAATTCCTGCACTTGTTGAATTAAACTAATGTTGAATGTACTAATACCCACCCATTATACCATTACAGTAAAAGTGTAGGGTTCATAACAATTGAAAAGATCAATAGTGATAAATGTTGGAGGCTATTATAATTAAATATCATACATTATAATTTCCATGTTTGTTGAGGTTAGAATTTCCATTGATTTCATTCTGCTTTGGGGGTGTAACCGCGAAAACACGACTTGTTCAGATATGGATACCGAATTTATTTAGCTGAATCTGTTTAACAGCGCTCGTGTAACCACGGCCTATATAGGCGCTACCTGTACAGACGATGCAGATAACGCAGAAGTTGCGAGAAGAGAAGCTCTCTGATTTGCTGTTGGCGACAGCTGCTTTGTCCGTTCGGCGTAATCTGCGAGCGCGTGGCTCCACCTTCAGTGTCAATCTCACGTCCTAACCTCCTGCATGTTGACCCTGTCTTAAAGAACGGGGACATGTGCGGATGTTTCACAGTATCTTAGTCTACTAGCCGCCGTCTGAGGTAAAACTGAAGGTTCCTTACCGTCAGGTTTTAGTTAGATGGACGGCCTTTAAATATCGAACACGGAACTGACCCGTTTAAGAGGATTTCACAGTTGAATAACGTACGCAAATACAGCACGTGATACGTTCTTTTAATTCACTCCCAAGAGGTTGATCGAAAACAGCTTTTTCCCTTCTCGCTAGGAAAAACACAAACAATTAGTGATAAAGGCTGTTCACGATAAAGTGAGCACTTTTTAAATCAACCTTAGAAAAAAGTGATTGCCCCCGCCTACATATATTTCAACGAGCACACAATGAGTGACATTCGTCCAGTAAAGTTGGTAACGATGGAGGGAAAGTAGTTTCATATCTTAACGTCGAATAAAAAGTGTTAGGTAACCATTTGTGATAACTTAAATTATTTCTTTGGTTTCTGTTTTTATTATAAGTGTAAAAATGAGTAGAGTTGTAAAGTATGTACTTTTCTAATTATTTCACATTTTCACTTGTCCGACGCATGAATAAAGTGACGAGGTCCATGGCAATGTTAATTTTACATGAGACGGAATAATACACAACGCGAATACAAGTAGATCTTAAGAAGGGCTTTCAAAAGTGTTAATTTTACCGTGAATAGCCTATAACATTTTTTTGTGCTATAACAACTGCGCTACAGCGAGGAACTCAGCATGCCTTTGACATATGTATAACTCGAATTTCATATCTATTGAAGAAGCGATATTCCTTTCCTTAGTTAAGTAATGCCGTAGAGTTAACATGGGGTAGCGTGCACATGCCGGCTGTACAGTAGCCAGTGTCTGTGTTGCAACAATAAACTGCTGTTCTACTATTAGACCAGTGAAAATATGCACCTTGGACGAAGCTTTGAAGTGTTTTCACTTAAATACATGTTTTGATGTGTTGACTACCTCTGACGAAATTGTAACGAAAATACGATATCACGCGAAAAAAAATTACGCAGGGTATTATTATTGTTTCCCTAAGATCATGGGTTTGTTGTACTACCAAATGGAAATAAACGGCATGTTACTGTTTGAACTCGCTATTTTGACGTGTCTATGTGTAATACTTTTAATTAATTCTCGGTTTATCTTATTTACAATGAAATTGGGGTATCTTAAAATATTTCACCTATTAACTTAGAATAATATTTCACTCACATAGGTAAAATCATTTTCGGAGATATATATGAATGGTTTTCAAAAAATTAAAATTGCACGAAAAGGAACTGATACATCCAACCACGTACGAAATGTTTTAATACTGTGAAGAAGATCACTCAAATTTAAAAGCAGAGAACGAAATATCGAAAATATCCCTTAGGTTGAAGATGTTTAACACAAATTAGTGGGCTGGCTTCACTGTATTCTATTGATAATTCATACTTGCAGGTCTGAGTGCGTGTTAAATCTTTCCTTTGTGAAGTGGGGCAATCATCATAACTAATACGGATGCGAAAAAAAATTTGTTACAAATGTTTGAAATTTATTTTTAATAATTACTTTTATGTACATACATACATTCATATCAAATTCGAAAATTATAACTTTCAAGGATGAAATGGATGTGCATTAAAACATTATTTAAAATATTTGTACAAATTATTATTAACTTTTATTACATACAATCAGAGAAATTATTTTAATAGTCTTTTGTTTGGGGAAGTTTCTTTTCTCACAAAATCAGATTCCCGACGCATTTAAGTTGGATATACGCTTAAATGTTGATTAAAATATACTGTAATTAATTAATTTTTAAAAATATTAAAATAAGTAAATTAAAGCGAAATATTACAGTGTGTATGCCTTCCTCTTTCATAAAACAACAAAGCCCGTACTTTTCTGAATATTTCGGTCGTGTGTTTACTATTGTTTAGCGAGTTGTGCGTTTTGCGTAGTCGGAACAATCCAGCTGTAACTAAAAGCGGTTTTTTCGAAGCGCTATATATCAAAGTATACGCGTCAGGTATGTATGTACATACAAAAATACTTAAGGGATCTACATTGATCCTTAACACAGACTTTCCACCAATAAAACGATAGAGTCACCGCTGCAAGTCTCACAGGTACACGTACGACGATAACACTGCACACTAGTTCAGAGCTTTGCGCTTAGTGGCAATGGTGCACTGAAGTGCGTTGGACCCCAAGAAATTAATAGTTTTATTTTTGTACCGAATATTATTTTTCAACTTGTACACATTATATGTAATGAAATTTTCCTCGAATAAACAAAATGCACACTTAATATTTAAAAGATAATTTGATGTCAAATTAAATTGTTTTTTACTCCCGCCATAATAACAAATGCTAATTAAATTTTACAAATGAAAAAAAAATTACTAAGTGAAATAATGCAATGGGCTACCGTGTGATGTTTATGTAATAACTAAAGACCTGCAAAATTCGCGTTATTATTTGGTAGCATGCTAGCCTTCACTGCCCTATATACCATTCGAGTCGGTGTCATTTGTTCATTGGCTTCTGCAAAAGTGAGGACACGTGGTCGCTTTTAACTAGATGGTATGTGATTGTGCTATCTTGTCGTTTCTTATTTTCGGTTGGTTTAAGGCCGCCCAGGCTTGTCGAATCATCTGTAGTCCAACGACAAGACCGATAAAATGCATATGTGTTTGAAGCATCTTCTGTCTTCAAATGATAACGCTAATTCTGCAGGTCTTTAGTATTAACCAAATAACAGTTCATACATTAAAAAAAAGTTTAAAATATGCAAGAATTTCTTTATATTTAACCATTTTTTAATATATATGTATTATTTGGTGATGACATGTATATGTCACGTGGTAGACCAGGGTATTAGTTTACCTTGTAAGTTTTTTTCATTTGTACAACTTAGTATTTGTTTTTTGGCTGAAGTGAAACAGAAAAAAAATTGAATTAGACATCAAATTATTCAAAAAATATGAAGAGTAAAAATTTTTTATTCGAGGAAAATGTTATGACATATAATGTGTACAAGTTAAACAATGCTTGGTACAAAAATAAAACTGTTAATTTTTTTCGTGTCATCATTTCGGATTCATGGCAATTACTGACAATGTACGATAACAGAAAATAATTACATTTTGCGATTTGTTTAGTATTTCTGTGCTTAATTTTTATCATGTGTTTTCTGCTAGTTGTAGACAGAGAAGGAAATATTTATATTTGATCAATAAGTGTCTATCTTTTTGCAAACAGGAAATAACACAAAGTAAAAATTAGATATTGTAATTTTTCTACAATCGAACCTATCAAATAATACTTGTGAAACTGAAATTATGACATGAAAACGAAGAATTTCTGGCGATCCTTAATGCGCGCTTAGTTACGTCACACTTAGGCCCACGATAGAGTAATAGGTGGGCTTAAGATTAAAGTGGATAGGTTGCTTCCACCTCGTATTCACTCGCATCACGATAACCTGTTTCCAAATTTTTTCATACAAAATGTTCAAGCTCATTAAGGTGCTGGAAGTAGCTAAACCAGTTTTTGAAAACGATAGTGTTTGCCTGATGTCGTTACTGTCACCTCTGCAATTATAAATCGATATTCTTTAAAGTTATATCCTCTTTTTTTATAACAAATGGCGAACTAATGACAGTTAAACTTTATCAACGACCCTATAAGTATTTTTATAATGACTCCCAAAAAAGAGGCTACTGGGATGTACGAAAGAATTCAAGATGGCGTGCTCTGTCCATATCACATCAAGCGGCGTTATGCCGAATATGCTAGAGCTACAAACCTACTTCACAGATCTGGGGAATATACAGCACGCAAAAAACGGGCGGAGTTCAAACCGCAGAATGTTAATACAATGTTAGCTGACCTCGGCAGGCGAGGTCGCTCAGTTAACCTTGGGCATGGCAGCATCTTTAACTGCCCTGGCAAGTTAGTAGAAGTTGGAGTTGTCATTTTACATGAGCCAAGTTTAGCTTCACACGCAAGCCATTCTAGCGGATTTTTAGCCTAAATGGGACTGTTAAGGTTGAAATAAAGCAACTGCCTATGGTGCGCTGTAGCCGACTATACCACGTGAAGAACTCACAAATAAAGTAGTACAGACACCATAAAATTTGCCAGAAAAGTACGATTTATGCTGTATATGAACGAAGAATGTATATATTTTGCAACATGATAAAATACATTACTAAAATATACTTTGTAAATGTAAAAAAAAATCGATTAGAATTGTCTGTATCTTTAACTTTATTTAAGCGCATTTCCATTCTGGATGCTTCAGAAAACAGAATTTGCAAGAAAATGTCACCATAGAATACCGTCAAAATGTTTGCTATGATTTCGTGTAATAAATATTTAATAATAATGTAGGAAATAATTTTTATAATAATTTTTATGTCCGTCCATTTGTCACAAACATTTATTGCTGAAACTGATGTAAATAAAGTTAATTATAAAATTTATATGATACATTATTACTATGATTTCATTACACATGATCACAGTAAATACTATGACGATCTTTCTTGAAGAAGATTTTCTTGCATATTTTGCTTTTCGAAGTATACAGAATGGAAATGCGCTTAAGTTTGGTTAAAAATGCAGACTATTTTAATCGATTATTATTTTACATTTAAAAAGTATATTGTAGTCAAATATTTTATCACGTTGCAAAATATATACATTCTTCTTTCATATACAGCATAAATCGTACTTTTCTGACAAGTATTATGGTGTCTGTACTACTTTATTATGAATTCTTCAAGTTGTTTAGTCGGGTGCAGTGCTCCATAGGCAGTTGATTTACTTCAACCTTAATATATACAAATAAACAATAAACAATTATAAAATTATTCATCAGTCGTATCCACGCACTGAATTGCCGTCACTTATCATATACTAAATAACTGTAACTTGCGAGAAGGCTTAGAAAATTGAGTAAGAAAACTATTTGCAATCTCAGTTACTGTAATTCTATAAAAATCATTCTTACATATTAGTGTTGCGCGAAGGTGGTTTTCATACAGAGTCGATGATAATCCGTACACTTGTTTTAAGGCCTTCGGACACACGAACTCGATCGCTGTGTTTCCCCACATTTAAAACTTTCCTAAACCCTCTTGCCGTCGATAATCGACTCACTCTCGTGAACACACTGCATGACTATCTAAGAAAGAGTGTTCTATTCAAGATCGAACCTCAATCCTGTAGTTTTTCTAGATAATTTACAAAGACATGTCAATGTCAGATGTAGAAAACAGACAAGTTGGAGACATCGGCATCATGCGTCGGAGCTCGGAGCTGTTCATGCATGCTCTGTCATTCCGTCCCCCGGCGGCCATTTTTCCCTAAAAATTTGTAAAATTGTAGATTTTTCGTTTTTCCAGTGACGACTTTTCTGTGAATTTCACAGAACTTGTTGCGAACTTTTTTTTGACCTTCCGTAAAATTGCTAAAAATTGTTCATTGTAGCCTATTTGTTGGTTATGAGATTATACAGAGGGAGTCCTTTAAAACAGGCCCCATGGGATTGTATTTCCTCATTCCCTCGCTCCGTTACACACATGTCCCTCGGGGTCTCTTTTAAAAGACTCGTTCTGTATAATGAAAATAGTTTTACTTCAATCATACGCGTGTCACTTCAATCATACTACATGAAATGAGTAGTATTTGCTATTCCGAAATGGGATTTTAACGCGGTTAAATTTAATTTTGCTCTACCCAATCCCCATTAACCTATTGTATTTGTGTATGTAATATTGCGAAAAACTTCTAGGGTGTTTTAAAATTATGTATGTTTACGTGACGTACGAGCAGATTTTTAGTTTCCTATGGAAAATTATTTATTTATCTGAAGTGTTCCCGTCTGAGGTTTGTGTTTACTTGTGATATTTGAGGGTATGGTTGTAATAATTTACTAATTGCCTCAGGAATTATTACTTCCGGTGTACAGTGGCTAAGTCTCGGCAGTGTACCTCCCGACACTCGCAGCTGAAGGAGAAGGGAAGTTGTTCCGTATCTTATAATTGCGGAGTTCTGCGTTCTCTGTTTCGTCAGTTATGTACCGCGGTTCTGTACATAATAGCTGTATAATGCAGCTTGTCTCCGAGGACAGCTCAAAGCGCAAGGAATTCTGGAGTTCAAATATATTATAGGATTAGGCTGTTAGCTGTTAGCAATCCTCTTCTCCCAAAGAGGATACCTGTCTAATACTACTGAACAGAATAGCATAAACACAAAACATACTGATCACTACGTTATTTTAATCAAAACTAGAAACCCCCATGGATATTGAGTGTGAGGTATTGTGTAAAGCCAAAGGAATGTGTGCCTCTGTCTTGGTTTTTATTTCTCTATAGAGTGAAGTGGCCCGGGACGCAGCACAGATGTGCAGAAGAAATTGAAGAATAAAGATTAAATATTGAAAATACAAGGCTATTTGTATTTTATTTTATATTTGTTTTAGAATTCGATAATATTATAATACTGTGATGTTTTGATATTGTTCTGTACATAATGTGTTCATGTTCTGTACATAATGTGTTCATGTTATGACTTGTCCGATGTCTTTGTACAAACTCGTACTCGAAAAAAGACCAAATGGATGGAATAAATAAATAAAAATACATAAAATAAGTGAAGTGGTAACATGCCAGTGGTGAAGCGAAGTACTGAACATTGGGATAGACTCAGTATATCCAGTCAAATATATTTTCACGGGAAACCCATGTATATCCTCAGACTTTCATACGGCCACAACGAGTTTTAAGATACTTAATACCTTATTTTACATTCACTTCGTTGTTGGCTTAGGAAGAAGGAGCAGGGCGAGTGGTGTAATATATTCCACGCCGACGGACGTTACAGTGGCAGTGTGTTTATTACCACACAGAAAGTCACAAGCTCAGCACGATACTTTTCACGAGGAAAGACAACGCATGGAGAAGAAACGAAACCTCTAACGTCTATTGTAACAACACGTTGTGTAAAATTTTTCATCGCAGCTCGGGTTACACGTGTGGAGATCAGTGATTACGTAGATTGTTACTTGCATAACTAAAACGAATAAATATTTCGGTGACAGCCTTTGTCTAGGTTATTCACGGTAAAGTGAGCACTTCTGAAAGCCCTCTCATTTGGAATAATAGGCAATAAATATATTTTATTTTAACGTTAGACGACTTCCGGGTGCGGTGAAATATATACACTGTTTTAATTACTTAATGTTAGTATTTATTTAAAAAGGTGATTGAAGGGTAAAAAAAAGGCCGAAAGGAAAAAGTAACTAGGGCTTCGAAAGTGCTCACTTTACCGTGAACAGTCTATATCCACACGGATCGTAATTTATACGTGTATAAATAGTTTGGTGATACTGAAGCGCGCAGCTGCATGAACAACGTCTGCGTCTCGTAGAGCGGGAATTTTCGTCGACAAGGATGTTGTTAGAGACGAGGGCGAGTTTCTCGGAGAAGCAGGGACAGGTAAGGGATCGGCCATGGCCTGTGGTTGGGAACCATCCTCAGCATCAGCCTGGAATCCATGGTGAGCGGGAATGAGGCTGGTCGGGCCGGGTTTAGAGCCCAAGTCGTCTGTAATGCGAGCCCGAAGAAGGTTTACCACTGCTCGGTCTGGGAACAGGCGTGCACATCCGGAGTTGCGCAGATGTGCCGGCCGGGACTGACCTCCTCGCCCGTGCCGCTGTCGGTTGAGGGTCGGGGGTCAGCCTCCACCCACGTCAAAGGTGAAAGTGGCCAGCACGCGCAAAACACGCTTGCGCGCGCAGCCTGCGTATCGACGGACTTCCGTTTCCTTCGCCAACCACCCATCACTCCTCCAGAGCCTCTGGTAGGCGAGCAGGCGGAACATTAATTACCTTCCGTACTGTGTGAGGGTAACACCATTGTTTTATTGTGCCATTGGCTTAAACAGTACTATACATAGCCCACAGGCTTCTTTCGTACGTTGATGGTGGTTATACAACGTGTTACTAATATCACCGACAAACTTCGAGAACCATACTGCTTACGTCAGCAGATAAATCCTCACGTCTTCTGGAGGGTCATCTTTTTCATTCACAAATTGAGTCCCAACTCATATTTTCTCATGTATGGCGTCAATATTGGCAAACCAATTTATCATGGATTGCATATCATCTTTGTGTGATAACACATTATACAAAAATTCCGAGATTAAGATCAGATACTGCTGGTTTTATTTGCAATAAACATGGGTTTTATTTCCTATTTTTAAGGGCTGTACACCCTTACGGAAAGACCTTAGGCTATAGGTCGTGCACATATTTTTTCCTCCAAATATTTTTTGTGATGAATCACCTCCCGGAGTTTGTCGGCGATTTTCCATAACGTAAAAAAAAAAAAAAATCCTCTGTTGTAGATGATAATTTATTTACGTGCAAAATTCAGTACAGTGGAAAATTGAGTATTCTTGAGTTGAGTCATGCCGGAGGAGTGGCTCGAAACGTTATCGTCCCTGCCTCCCCGTCACATGAACTAGCGGGTATTTGTTGCATGGCCATTGCAGACACTTGGATGGTGGGACAGTGTTTTGGTTCCCAGCTTGTCGGCGATTTTTCAGGAATTGACTGTGTTCTTCTTGTTATCCTTTCATTTCTATGTTGAAGAAGGGCACAATAAGAGTTCTGCCTGGTGCCTAGTATGCTTCGGGCGTTCAAACCAGCTTTCGGACTAAACATCCCTCACATGCATGTATAGGCTGTTCACGGTAACATGAGCACTTGTGAAAGCCCTGCTTAAGATCTACTTGTGAACCCGTTGTGTATTCTTCCACACTATGTAAACTTAACATTGCCATGGGACTCATCACTTTATTCATGCGTTGGTCAAATTAAACCATGAAATTATTAAGAAAGTAAATACTTAATACAAATCTGCTCATTTTTACACTTAGCTAAAAAAAAAAAAAAAAAAAAAAAAAAAAAAAAAAAAAAAAAAAAAAAAAAAAAAACGAAATAAATAATTTTAAGTAATCACAAATGGTTACCAAACACTTTTTATTCGACGTTAAGATATGGAACTACTTTCTATCCACCGTTACCAATTTTACTGGGAGAACGTCACTCAGTGCGCCCGTTAAAGTACGTAGTTGCAGGGTCAGTGACTTTTTTCTAAGGTTTATTTGTGAAGTTTTCACTTTATCGTGAACAGCCTTTACACGCACACACTCGCGCACGCGAGGCACCACCTCAATAACGACTTCTTTATGAAGGGGATTCGCATAATTCATTTGTGTTCGACGTTTCTTGATATCGTGACCGAAGATGTTAGAAAGAGCGGAGGAACTTCGCAAACACCCGTCTGGAATGGGGGTGGAAAACCACTCGGAAGAGACGCAACCTCCAGGCCACTGGGCCGGGAGTGAACCTCTGTCTACTTCAGAGCGCTGATTGGTTGGAGTTTGCGTTGCGTTGGACAATTCAAAGCGCGGTAGCGATGAGGACGGCACCGACAGGCAAGCCAAACGCCTCGTCACGCACTAAACTGACGCGTGCTGTCTTAACGTCGTACGCCGCACACATTTTAGTGGTGTAACAATCAAAGGTGTGCTTCACGTCCTTGTACTGTTCTTCCTAGTATGTACATGAAAATTCACACCTTCCCGTCAACGCGAAAACAACCGATGAAAATTAGCATACAGACGGGAAAATATTCTTATTATGCTCTGTTCGCCTGCATGACGATCCTATTTCTGAACTTGCGTACTACAGCGGTCTTCAGAGCCGATGAGGGTGATCGAAGTGAATATGGAGCCGCGCCGGAAATGAAGGGGCGGCGGAAACGGGAGGCCCCCGAGAAAACCCGCCGACCAACGGTATCGTCCGGCACGATTCCCACTTGCGAAAATCCGGTGACCCGGCCGCGGATGGTCAGACTGCAGTCTCAACGATCCAAGTCAGGCATATTACCAGCATGGCTAACCAGTTCTGGGGATAATTCTTCTTTAGCGTTGAGGAGATTGGAAGTAAAAAAGGTGTTGGGTCCGCGGTGCAGAGGACACGCCCCTCACGAGGCGTGCGATGGCACTGACACACTTGGAGCGCCCTCAGACTCCGCAGGATGCCGCTGCGCCTAGCACAAGGTCCTCTCCGGGGCAGATAGAGAGGTTCCACACGGGGTAGTTCGCGGCCGAGAGAACATCCCGCTGTGTGAGTTCAATCTGCACATGTTGGCTATGATTGGCTAAAGCTTCCTTCGCACTGGCACGTGTATTTTTCGAGCAAGGTAACGTCACGTGCCCGTTCTGCTTTCAGGATATTCCTCCGCCTCACGCAAACGAAGCTTAATCAAGTCTAGAAAATCACATCAAGGAGCCAGCACACCGCATTTTTACTCACTCCGTTTAGTAAAATTTAGCATAAGAACTATTTCTTACTAGGCATTACCAACTACTTTATTAATATTAATTATAAATTAAATATTTTAATTTAAAACTAAATGTTAAATTTAACCAAAAATGTGGGGATTGTTACGTTAACAGAAGTACAAATCTCATGTGATTCATGACGTATTTAGGAAACAATTAAATATATCATACATGGGGCGATCTTTCAAAGGTTAAATTTTTTTTAGTGTGAATATACCACGAATTGACTATATTTACACTGTCCGTTCATTCGAACTCCAAACCCCAGTTGCTGGGATTTTTCTTCAGTCCGCTGTTCGACACACACACACCAACTGTGACGTCAGGTATGACGTCGTGCTCGCCGAACAAAAGGCGATAGAAAGGCTGCTTCAGAGGGCGACGGTCACAACCATTTCTTAGCATTCTGGTTATAGTTGGTTCACAAATACTGAGTTTGAAAAAAAAATCACTTATAGTTATTTAGCAACACTGAATGTTCGCGAAAAGTGATTCACGCATGCAGATTTAAGTATCCTACATGCGCTTCTGCAGGTTTCCTTTGGTTATTGACGGTTTATCTTTGTGAGAAGACGTTTTGGTGTTTGACTTGAATTTACCAAGGAGGGTACCGAGGTCTACTGGAGCAACATTTTCTGGCGTTCTAAGCAGTTTGTTGTTGATATACATTCAATTCGGGCTCGATGTTATGATTCCTAAGTTTTGTAAACGTGCATGTGGTCTCCTTTAATACGAACACAGTCGATACCCGGGTAGTTGCCCAGTTCTCTACGCAGAATGCCCCGTGCCCCGTTAACAGCCCTCTTCATGAGAGTATGACGCTAAAGAAAAGCATCTTTCAGTCAACTGTTTTCGTCGTTCATCTAGTCAGATACACACTGTTAGTTTCTCTGCAGGTGTCTACAACGTCCGTCGTCCTTGCAAGCCGTTAATTTTCTGCTCGTAAACGAAGTCACTCGGTGAAGGACACAGCCTCCACACGAAAGAAAATATTTCCCACCCAAAAATTTCGGCCCACGCTTGAGATTGTCCTCGGGGTCGAGTCGTGATGCTGCTCACGAGCACAGACGGTATGTTTCAATTGTAAGAAACTTGTCACCTCATGACCAAGTTGCTATTCTTCTACACGAAGTTGTCAAACGGCCAGCTTCTGTTGGACCTGCGCCTAAAGACTGTTCACGGTAAAATGAGCACTTTTGAAAAATGAGCACTGTTTACGATTTACTTGTATGCACGTTGTGTATGCTCCCGCTTTATGTAAAATTAACATTGCCATTGGCCTCATCACTTTATTCATACCACGGTCAAATAAAACGGTGAAATTATTAGGAAAGTAAATATTTTACAAATCTGCTAATTTTGACACTTTGATGCATTAAAAAAAAAACCAGAAAAGGAAAGAAATAATTTAAGCTATCACAAATGGTTACCTAGCACTTTTTATCCGACGTTAAGATATGGAACTACTTTCCCCCCATCGTTACCAACTTTACTGGGCGAATGTCACTCAGTGCTCCCGTTAGAATGTATGCAGGCAGGGGTAGTGACATTTTGCAAAGGTTAATTTAAGTGCTCACTTTATCGTGAACATCCTTCTTCAGATAATACGTGCTGTCCATCCGCGATTACTGGGGCCGCGGTGATGTAGCGGTCAGGCGACTCGCCTCCTATCTAAGTGATCCTGTTTCGATTCCCGGCGGGTTTGCTCCCGGATATTCGCATGCGGGAATCGTGCTAGACGATGCCGCTGGGGTCGGCGGGGTTTTCTCGGGGATCTCCCACATCCACGCCCCTGTATTCTGACGCTACTCCATGCTCACCTCCCTTCGATCTGAAGAGCTGCCCAAATTTCTCCACTCCACTCTCGACGGTTACTTCCAACATTTCTGAAGTCCCGCTGAAGTTATACTTCCAGGATATTCCTCCGCCTCATGCCAACAAAGATTAACCGAGTCTAGAAAAATACACCAAAGGGAACAGCGTACCGAATACATGGGCATTACATATAATAATATTTTGCATAAGAAAAATTGCTTACTTAGCATTACCAACAAAAATATTTTCTCCATGCATTATGAAGAAATATCATAATTTATAAATAAATTATAAGAAAAAGTTCACTTGAATCATAATAAAGTGTTTTTATTGTAACACAAGTATAAAACGCTTTTGATAGCTGCCATATTTAGGAAATAACCAATCACGTCATACATGGGGTGATTTTTCAAAGTATTGATTAATAATGTGTTAAGTAACCGCGAACATAATCTACATGATTTTCCAGTATGAACGATTCAGCAGAGACAAATCTGAAGGCGCTCAAGTTAGAAATTTGTCGTATAATTCTACGCATATCTGTCTTCCTAGAATATCACTATCGAACCAGACAGAGACGAAAATAAAAAATAATACGTTATTTTTATTTTTAAAATTTTGAGCAGTGTTGATAAATTTTCCTAGTGACAAACGAACAGAGTTTAACCTAATCTCTTGTATAATTTATTTTATAGATACTACTTTCTGCCGGTACATCAGTAGATCGCGTGATTTTAAGAACTTTTGGGAACAAATTCAGAGTAACTGTTGCCTGGATATAATATTTATTTAGCTGATGTGTACGTCACTTTTTTATAGGCAGAGGCTTGGAAAATTTGTTAATTGTGTGATACGTAGGGTAGACTTCATAGTCTTACGTATCATTACACAAACATCAACTGTTTATTGAGTGATTGCTGTCACAGGGGAGAGCGACGATTGGGTATGAATTCTGGTGCAAATTTATTATTGACTCAGGGTTCTACGGGAGTTGTCATTGTGTGAGTTAGTTGAAAAATAAACTTTAATATACAGTTCATCGAAATATTACTTGTTGCGAAATGAATCTGCGAATTTTTAATATCTATTTATGGACAGGCAATTAAAAATATGCTGTATACTGCCTGTGTATTGTCTGGTCGGGCATGCTAAAAAAATGTTTCGTTAAAGAACGAGTCGGTGATTGTTTCACAGCCATGACATCATTAAAAATTGTGAGTATAGTCGGTGCGAAAGCGAAGTTCAGTCCACTGTAGCCACGCGTCCTTACTCTGAGGCTGCTTTGTGCACAAACACGCGTTGAATTTATCTTAAAAAGTTTTTCAACTGAACAGATTTGAAGACTAGTAACAATTAGTAGTTTACATAGAACGACTTCCCAGTGAGATAAGACTTTCTGGTTAGAGAAGTTATGGCAAACACCATAAACAAATATATTGTGTCAAAATGTCAGTGTTTGGGTGTTACGTCGTACAGTTTTGCGAAGAAAGGCCATAGATGAAGGGACCTTCAGATTTTGGTGGTCTCCGAACAACACTGACTACGTGACACAGGCGTAGCCAAGGTAGGGACCACTTGTTATCACTGATAAACAAATCAACTAAATTAATGAAGCCATACATATCAGTAAGCGTTTCTTGTGTAAAAAGTAATTGTATGTAAATAACTCAATTTCATCAACGAAATTTACCAGAAAACTTGTTTATTGCTCTCTGACTAATTTCCTGGCTACATACATAGGTTGGTGGTCAGAAACTCTGAGTTAAGTCAGGATGGGTTCAAACCGTCCCCTATTTGGCTTGTTGGTCACATAAGCGAGACGCCTTAGTTCCTACTGCCACTAAGCACACAGATTGCCGTGCACCCTAGGGCGAGGGTAAACAGACCTGTTCGCAGCCACACCTTTGAAAAATCACCCGGTGTATGACGTGTTTGGGTGTTTCCTAAACATGTCAGTATTAACAGCATTTTATACTTGTATTCATATAAAAGTGCCTTGTTTTTAGTTAAAATGAATTTCTTCTAATATTTTATCTATAAGTAATAAAATTTTATTTATAATAAATATGAATAAAACGGAGATAAAATAGGTGTGTTAGTAATGCCTGGTAAGAAATAGTTCTTATGCAAAAAATACTATACTGACTGTGCACTAATCCAGCACGCTGTCCCTTTGGTGTAATTTTCTAAAGACTGTTCACGATAAAGTGAGCACTTCTGAATGAATCTTAGAAAAGAGTTACTGTCCCTGCCTGTATATATTTTAATGGGCGTACCGAGTGACATTTGCCCAGTAAAGTTGGTAATGATGAGTGGAATGTAGTTCCATATCTTACTTCGAATAAAAAGGTGTTAGGTAAACATTTTTAATAACTTAAATTATTTATTTGCATCGGAGTGTAAAATTGAGTGGATTTATAAAATATTTATTTCCTTAATAATTTCACCGTTTCACTCGCCCGAAGCATGAATATAGTGATGAGGCCCATGTCAATGTTAAGGCGGAAGAATACACAACGTGCATAGAAGTAGATCTTGAGCAGGGCTTTCAAAAGTGCTCATTTTACCGTGAACAGTCTATAGGCTCGGTTGAACTGTGTCTGCACGAGGCGGAGGAATACCCTGGAAGTAGAACTTGAGCAGGGCTTCAGGAAAGTGTGAAATGAACGTGAACGGACTATATATAAGCGGGCGCCAGGGTGCCCTCGCCAGGACGAGTCCTCGTCGGGAGCTGCACCTTGGCCTGCCCGAGGATGTACGCGACGTCGCCTCGCGGCCTGCCCACTCGCGACGCTTGCGCAAGCCGCCAGGTGTCGTCGGCGGTGGCATTCCAGCCATCAGCCACCTCGCGGTGTGAGTGATGACCTCCCCTCCCCTCCTCTTCCAGCCGCCAGTCTCCTTCGTCTTCTCCGCGTGTCCGGCCTCGTGTCCTCTAGCGAGGCGGGGAAGCCTTTGGATCATATACATCGCGCATTTCCACATTCTCCTTACGCTCGTTAGCAATGACAAATAGCTGTTATGAATATACTCGTCTCCACTTACGGCTTACAGCAAAAGCGATTTTTTTTCTTTTCTAGAAGAGCAATGGACTGCGTCCTTGAGCTTTCTTGACTGTTATTCACCTATGCCTTAAGTCTAGCCGCCCTCCCGTGGCGCAGTTGGTTGGTGCGCCTCCGGTCTGCGGTGCGGGAGGTTCTGTGTTCGAATCATAGGTAATGTATCAGTGTTAGTTAACGTTACGTCATAAGTTAGTTTGTAAGCCGTCTCCTCAGAAGCCTTCAAGCATAACACCGAGGGACGTTAATAAGCCCTTTCCAAATCCAATTCCTTGAGCCTAGGTACTACTCCAAGCAATTTTATATAGTACACCTTGGCATACGCATGACTGTCGAATATCACAAGTTTTTGTAATTCCATTAACCATATCGGTCAAATGCTCCTAATGACATTTAAAGCAGCTAAAAGGCGCATGACACAGATTTTTGAAGTTTGCCAATTGTTTCTGCATACCAAGAGACTCTTTTACCTTCGAGTATATTTAGTTTCCCTTTTCATCCTACAGTATGATACGCAGTTTAAATTTTTAGAGTCCGTTTTTAGTTATAATTGATACTTAAAAAAAAATCCAAACAAAAATTTTATCCATTTAAAGTAATCATGGTGCTGTGAGCCCACATATGTGCACGGCTTACAAATTATTTTTGTCCGCCGACTTCGTTTACATTCTTAACCTGAATCAGTAACGTGAGTAAAATATTAGTCGCTAAATTTTAGGTAGCAAGTTGTGTCGACTGACGCTTCCATTAACTTAAAATGAGGTAAACTGGTCTTCTTATCCCGCGTATGTATTCAACACTGAAATCGCCTATCACCAGCACAACTGCCAACATCATAAATCGCGCTGTTAAACAGTGACACGTACTTTTTATGCATTCCGTTTCCCATCAAATCCATGATTTAAAAAAGAAATTGAGAATATACTCTAGTTTATATTAAATTTAAGTCAGAGGAAGTGAACTAACATTTAAAAGCCACGTATTACTTCTCAGTAATGTTCGTTGTCTGCCCTTTGGATTTTCTTTCCGATCTCAAAGTTATAGAAGTTTAGAAGTTGCGTCTCTGAAATCTGCATCTCACAGCTGCTGAAGCTACTGTTAATCATCCTCCCAAGCGATGGGCTGCAACTTCGTGTATTTATATACACAATGTTTTAATCTCGAATACAATTAATATTACTGTGAATCTGGCATGCACACTCTTACGCCACATTCATTTTTCGGGAAAATCGATCTTATGAACTGGGAATTAATGTCGCAAAGTACATGTATTCACTGGAAGTAAGCGAAAATCATATCTGCGAAATTCAACCACTGCCATATTTATAAAACTTGATTTCACACATTTAGAACCATTCTGACAGTTTCAGCAATTAGATTGAGGGAATGCTAAGCGGTGTGAATAATGTCACCTGTCCTGTTGTCCTAGTCTGTCTCCCCTGCTTCTTCCTGTGATAGCAGCAAGAAAGATCATATCGCGCAGAGACTCGTGTGTACTCAGGACAGCGAAGTCTAGGTTGCCGGTACATGACCTGGAGAGTTCTTCCATGTTTGATGTTGCATCTGGTGCGACCGCTAATCTGATCGTTTCTCTTCCCACCGGCACGACGACGAGATGGCAAATTTCCACGTAGTTGAATCAGGCTCGTTTAGTTTTCGGAGTTTCTCGGCTACAACGGTGGCTAGGCCAGAGTACTTCCTAGCATACTCATGTCGGCGTGCAGACGTACGTATGCAAACAAGACATACGTCTGCAGTCAGCTGTATTATTCAAACATCTGTAACTCGTCCTCACACCCGTCTTTCTTTGGAACATATCGGACGTGGTTGCTTTCGTAGGTACTTACACTGCTTATTTAGTAACTTAAATCACTTAGGAAGTTGCGTAGTGAAATGTTTTGGGGAAGTGAGTTAAAGATTAACAGTGGACATTATGAAAACTTCCTGTGTAGTTAGAGGAGGGATTTGCTTTCGGAAATTTTATTCGCTTGACCAGTGTGGATAAAAAAAAAAAAACCTTTGGATACTTGGTCCTTTGCTGCGGGAAACTACCTCGTGGCTGTTGTCTCTTCAGGTCCTGCCACAGCAAACACCGGCTCACGCCCAGATAGAGCTGTGGGAGTTTTTGTTGTTAGTCGGGAAACACATACTCGCATGCACTTGTATGCTGTCTTCTTCTAGCTTGTTGGCAGGGACAAGCATACAGTCGGGCATCGGCATACAGGTGAAGAAATTTGGGCGGCTCTTAACAGCGAGGTGTTCAGAGCCGATGGGGGCGATTAAGGCGAGTATGGAGTAGCGCCGGATTGAATGGGCGGGGGAAACGTGAGATCCCCGAGAAAACCCGCTGACCAACGGCATCGTCCGGCACGATTCCCTCATGCGAAAGGCCTGTGACCCGGCCGGGGATTGAACCCGGATCGATTTGGTTAGAGACGAGCGAGCTAAACGCTCAACCACCGCGGCCCCCGACATACAGGTGTACTTATGTATGGCGACAGATGTATTCTACAGTCTATTCGCGGAGTCTTCACACTGTTTCAATTAAACCTTTGAAAAATCACCTCATGAATGGCGTGCAAGGTTGTTTCCTAAATAGGCGTATGTCACATGTAGCACAAGCGTTTTACAATTGTGTTAACATAAAAGTACCTTATTTTTGGTTAAATTGAGCATATACTTTTATTTTATCTATAAATTATAATATATCATTTACAATTAATATGAATAAAACAAAAGTTATATTTGTGGCACGCCTACTTCGCAGTGGTTCGTATTTAAACAAATTTGTCTCCGTGGCAACAAATGATGCGTTGCAGCAAAGAAAACTTTTTTACAGTGTAATTAGACGACTACAGACAAAATAAATACAAATAGTAATAAATCATGATGCTGTACACAAAAAAAAAAACATATGTACCAAGTGGATGAGCGAAATCACTTATAGCACGCTACTGCTATCAAAATAGTCAGCGAGCCCTGGCAGACAACACGATCAGAACTCAGATTTACGTACAAACTTGGTCAATATTATCAGGACCGTGCGTTGCAGTAAACATGGGGGCGTGGCTGCGTCGAACACATACAGTAGTTGTGGGTCACACGTAGATACATCTACGGTAGCGGGTGTTCATTTCTGTGGGACGTGGGGATGATGTTAAAGTATGGGCTTTTCACGGTAAAGTGAGCACTTTTGAAAGACCTGCTTAAAACCTAGTTGTGTGCACGTTGTGTATTCTTCCTCCATTTGTAAAATTAACACTGCAATGGGCCTCATCACTTTACGCATGCGTCGGTAAAGTAGAACTATGAAACCATTACAAAATAAATAGTTTAAAAATCTACTAATATGTACACTTTGATGCATTAAAAAACAAAAAGAGAACTAAATAAGGTCTGTTAGGCATACCACAAGAGTTTACTTAACACTTTTAATTCGACGTTAAGCCATGGAACTACTTTCCCTCCTTCGTTCCCAACTTTATTGGGCGCATGCCGCTCAGTACGCCCGTAAAATATATGCAGGTAGGAGCAGTGACTTTCCTTCTAAGGCTGATTTCAAAAATGCTCACTTTATCGTGAACGGCCTTTAAGGAATTGTATACATGACTTTAAAGGGCTTAAATCGACATATATATGTATAGTGTAACACCAAAATCAACGCGCAAGCACATCGGGGTCGCGAGCGAGATATTCTGCCCGGAAATTGTTGGCCCATGCCTAAAATTGCTGCAACTCACCCACCCTTCTGCTCTCCCCACCACATCTCGCGCATGCCCGGTGCCAACTCAAGGCCATGCCCGCATCGTATTCGCTTACCCGACAGAACGAGACCACATCTATTTCAATCGTGTTATGAACCACTATTTTTCATCGCCAGAATAAATCACCCTATAAAAGTTACATCGCCGGCTCCGTCCTGGTAACCTGTGTGTGTCGCTCTGATATTAAACACGTATTCACATAAAAAAATTAACAAGGCGTCACGATACCACTTGTCTTGCGCAGCGATCTCCCAACAAGACTTTCCTGATTCGATTCCCTATTTTCGCGTGAGACAAACATTGCGGACATTGCCAGTGGCTTTTTCATGGTGCTCCCATTCCACCCGCCCTGGTGCTCTGTTGCAGCTCCATATCCCCCAAACTTTGCCCCATTGGGCGTTGAAGATCGATCCCTAAATCTCTCGACTCCAATCAAGACTAGGGCTGCGAGATATCCAGTATCCAATATCGTTTTCCTCTTCGGTTCTCAAGACCCCTTAAGAACCTCAACCTCTACACCATTCAATATCGTTTCTAAACATGTTTACCATATCGTTCTCAGTGCTCGTTGAAAAGCAATTTACAAATGCAATACAATATTGTTTCACTATCGATATATTGCCATATCGCGCAAAGCTACTCGAACGCCGGCGTGGCGAAGGGGAAGAGGGGTTGTAGTGTCCCGGCTGGGGAATGCCCATTGTCGGGGGACGACTTTCACCGTCGTCCGTGGTCCGACGACACTCGTGTACCTCGAGGACCCGTCCGGCGACTCTCTCCTCCGTAGCTTGCCCTCGCGGTAGGTTCGCCGCCTACACACTGGCCGACATCCTCACACAACGCCAGCTACAGCCATGGTTCATACGGCAGAATGTAGGTCAGCCACTTGCACCAGCCACACACTTATTGTACGAGCTCGGGCTGGTATTCCTAGTCATTGCAACCACCTTCAGTACGCATCTTGGTTTGCCAGGTAACCCGGATTCTCAACGCTCCGGCCCATAGACTAAAGATGAGGTAAGCCGATCTCGCTAGCTGCGCACAACCAATCTCCATGTCCCAACATTGAACTGTTTTTTTGCCAACACGTCTAGCGAAAATGGCTTGGTTTGGATTTTAGGTTATAAAACTGATTTCTAAACAAACCAATTTGTAATGCAGTTTGACTAAATTCAAATTGGTAAAAGTATATTATTAATATAATAGTACTTGTCATTTAAAAATAAAGATAGAAACAAACATGTTCATAACTTTTGACCATGCGACTTGGACAGCTGTGTAGGATTGGGGTAGGTCAATGTTAGGTACATACGCAGAAGACGAATAAACTGTCTACCTCATATTTAGTGTATGCTCCCGCCTCCACCTGGAGCTGCTGTCCGCGTTTGAGGCCGAGAGACGCAGGATCGATAAGGATGACACTGCCTCGTGCATCAAGTACGCCATCGCCTCTAAGCGCAAGGCTCCGAACTAGCGTGCAGTGTTCTCGTCGCTCTGCGTGTTTTTTACAAAGTTGCATGAGCGGTTTCGCACAACATAGAGCTAACATAGTGAGTATCGGTTTGAACCCAGGGGAATTTTAGTCCACAGTAATTTTTTTTAGAGTTGTCCCAGTACAGCTTCTGAAAGAAAAGCGGTGTTGGATTCTGACGGGATCCAGAGCTGGGTTTTAGCGCCCGCGCGCTCGTGAAGCGATGCGATGGAGGTTCAAACATTAAGGACAAGCTTCACCCACCATTTCGGATTCTCGATTATTCCTTCTCATTTATATTTTTTAACATCAAAATTTCAAAAGTATGTTTATAGCGAACTAGCTGTTGACTTTACGCTGCAGTGCAGAAGTAAAAACTAAAATACGAACCATTAAATGTGTCACAATATAGATTCTATCAAAATTTGCAGAATCGATATTGTGATATAGTTATGAGTTCGTAGTTCAGTTTTTATATCTGTACTGCAGCGTAAAGTCAACAGCTGGTTCGTTATAGACGTACTTTTGAAATTCCCGTGTTAAAAAATATAAATAGGCAAGAAAAACCAAGAATCCAATATAGAAGCTGAAGATTACCCTTAAGGCGTGAATTTCCATTCTCATCACAAGAATAAAATTCTCCTGGACATGTGAACGAAAATGCTTAGTTGGAATTCTCATTGTGTTGGGTTGGCTGAAGGCATTTGCCTATTGAGTATTTGGTATAGGTAAATACATGTTAATGAATTACTTTTTTTATGTTTTTGTTCCTGTCAAAGATAGATGTATACCATCAGGGACTTTTGCTTCTTTGTTATCGAAGCCTTTTGTAACATTAACGTATAGCCTGCTCCCAAGAAATATCTCAAAACATAATAATTAAATAGAAATGACTGAAAAACAAATTGTTATATTTGCCTCGATATGGAGCTCGTGAGTACCGTTTCTCATACTAATTTTTTTGTTTCAAGTTTATATCTTCAAAAATGGCTAGAAAAAAAAAAAATTTACTAACATATATTTTCCTATACCAAATTCTTAACCAAGCAACAGCCTTAAGAGACAATATTTTTTTTTCTCGAAAACGCCAGAACCGAACACAAGTGCGCGCACGTACAATGGCAATGGTTACCTCATCATCCTCGATGGGGCTGAACTGTTGGTCAGTCCCATGGTGTCGCCTGCTAATGGCGGCATTAACTGCTGTACAGCGTGAGCCGGGAGATTCAAATGTAACACGCAGAAAAACGGCAGACACAGTCCATTCTAACGGTCAATTTACGAATGTACAAAGGTTCAAACAAGTTCCATCAAGGCCAATGGCGCACGAAAGCAGTGTGTTTACTCGATTTTCGTTATAACTTGTTTTTCAGAGGGGTATCGAAATTTTTGGCACGAAAAGACGTAAATGTTAATTTTTAACAACTTCTTGCGTTGTTAAATATTCACTACTTTATTATTCTGTGAGCACTGTTGGAAGATGTGAAATAAGATATTCTTTCTTAACTTCCATCAGTGCTCCAATAGTAGTAATGATAGTGAATATCTATCAATGTAAGAAGGTGTTCAAAATAATTCTTTATGTCTTGTCGTGCCAAAAATTTTGAAAAATTATCTCCGAAATTAAGGCAAATACACGGCTTCCGTGCACCATTCCCCTTAAGCATTTTACTGGTAACAGTACCTTTTCGAGTCGGCCGACCTAAGTTTAATATTGTCATTCCACCAGAGAAACTTCATTTATTTTTATTTGGTGAGACTACATTTTAGTCAAGATGCGGACAGCTCCGCAACTTTTACAGTCTGAAAAAGGTTAAGTAAATTTAATATACTGTGCGGGGATGTGTTTTAAGGCGCTATAGGCTGTTCAAGCTTAACCGAGCACTTCTGCAAGTCCTGCCTAGGATATACTTTTCTTCTAATTTTGTATCATTCCGCTATACAGCATTGTAAGCTGCTATGGACCGTCTCACTTCACTTATCCAAATGGAAACCAATGATTTTTTTTTTAAGGGAGGAAGTGAATGTGTTAATAATATGAAAATGTTTTGAAAGTTGAGTTGAAATATTTGGGCGGCCATTAACAACGAGGTTTGAGAGCCGATGAGGGTGAAATTAAGTGATAATGGAGCAGCGCCAGAATGAAAGGGCGGGGAAACGGGAAATCCCCGAGAAAACTCGCCGACCAGCGGCATCGTCCGACCCGATTCCCACTTGTGAAAATCCGGAGTGACCCGGCCGGGGATTGAACCTGGTTCACCTAGGTGGGAATAGTTGCAAACAATCTTGAATTTTACGCGTTTTTTAGTATAAACTTAATTTCAGATTTTAATAAAATAATTTACTATTAAATTAATAACTTTCAAATAAATTTGTTAATAGTTTAGCGTTTGACAAGAATCCAACACTAACTATTCATGTTTCACTTTCCGCAATTTTGGCTACGTGTTAATGGTAATGGCACGTTTCGGTATTAATGCTTCAGCTTATATGGAACTGAAAATCTACTGTAATTAATTAGATGGCCTACCTTCATTTTCTTTACATGTGCCGTCCATAAGAGATTGGTGAACCTTAGGGCCATATAGTCCTACATAGTTGTATATGGTATAGTTTAAGTGGAACTTTAATTATAAAACTAATTATTTTAACAATTTTATGTACTCAGTAATAAGCTGTTCATAAAATGTTATTCAGAAGTAAAGTATTTTAATTGAAAGCCTTGCTCCGACTAAAATACAAATAGAACATGATATTTATTAACCTAAGCTGCGTCAGTAGTTTACTGAGCGGTTTATTTATTTCCTTCTGTTTTATTGTTTTATTCTTACAATTGTTTATGTTGTTTGCATTCTACGTTTTTGTTTCTTGTTTCTTTGGCCTCGAGTCTCACCAGCTGTTTACAGAGATATAAAATTCAAATAAATCAGTTAATTAAAACTGACTCTGCCACCGCACGGCACATGACTCAAATAAATTAACAAACGTTAGTAGCGATTATCGGCATGTATTACTTTCCCACGTGAAATTGTCGTGATTTTATAGATAGTAATAGTGTTGAAAATTCGAATACAAATAACCTCCCAACCAAACATCGTGTGTTTCAGAAACTCTTCTGTACAATTTATTAGCGGTTTCTTCACAATTTTTAAATGAAACCTTGAAAAATCACCCCATATGACGTTTGTGGTTGTTTCCTAAATAAGCGTTTTGCAATCCTGTAAGCATAAAAGTATCTTATTTTGGATTAAATTGAACTTTCACTTATCAATTATCTATAAAATATTATTTAATTTGTAATTAATTCGAATAAAAACACATAAAACAGGTGCGTTGGTAACGCCTAGTAAGAAATAGATCTTATGCAGAATATTATTAAAGTCAGTGAACACGGAAGCGGTTCATTGTCCCTGCAGTGTGATTTCTAGACTACGTTAAGCTTTGTAAAGCGTTCTGTGTGCTAAGGTATGTGGAAAATTCCTTACTTGTTAACATAACAAACGTCCTGTTTTGTTGTTACGATTTTGAAGGCCAAAGTTTTCTATGGGACACAACGGACTAAAAATTCCTTACGCTTTGTTATCACGGTTTGGGGAGAACGTTGCCCACAAATTCGACTCTTTGACGGAGCCGTAGTGGCGGATATTCTGAAAGGCTGTTGTCTGTAGATGGTAGAAAGGGAGGCTGGGTGGGCGTGAGTCAGTAACGAAGGAGTTGTTAGCGCCCGGGCGACTTAGACTCGTTGGCACAGTTCCCACATTCCGGATGTGGCCGTGCCGCCCCCAATCCTGCCTCCTTCCTTGTCTGCTGTCACGAGAAGGGTCGTGGTCTTCACAACGCTCTGGGGAACGAGAATGTGCAACAACATGGCGACTTACACATGCAAACACATGTTCTCGATACTGAACGTCACTGTAACACTAGCAAGTATTGTGAATACGCTCTAACTGTTGCAGTCGTTTCGCGTTACTTCTAACTTTAACGAAGCCTTGCTAAAGTTCTACTTTCAGACTATATCTCCGCCTCATGCAAATTAAGCTTATAGAATATTAGAAAATAACACCAAAGTGTATGGGCACCCATTTTAAAGTTATTTTTCACGAGCACTATTTATTACTAGTTATTACCATCACACCTGTTTTATAACTGTTTTATGGTTATTAATTATAAATAAAATACTATATTAGTAAAAAAAAAGAGACCTTTATGTCAAGAAAAGTGCCAAACGCTTGTGATACGTGATACATTGAGGAAACTACCAAACGTGTGATAGTTGGCGTGAGTCCTCAAAGGTTTGATTTAAAAATTGTGAAGATTCCGTGAACAGCCTATATCGAGAACGCATGCGTATGTCGGGTGTCCTTAGTGCTCAGGTTGTCATGGCGTCAAAACGTCGGAGTAAACAACTACAAAACCACGGCTTTGCCCTTGTTACGTACGTGCGGAGGATCAGCTGAACTCATTTAATGTTGAGAAGCAACAGGAATTGGATGAATATCAGGAATGACTTTACAGGCGAAGCCGGATGGCAATCAAGAGATTTCAACGCGCGAGATTGACAGGTGCTTGTTAACCTTGCGTTTGGAAACCATTGTAACATGCGAGAAATCCGCGTCCTACTAAAAGTGTTCTCGATATCTTTATCTATCGAAGAAAAAATCACTTCAAACAAATTAGGAGTCGTTATTTCAAGACTTCGCGTATTTTAGCAATACTATTCCAGGGCCCATTAACACATCTACGAACGACTTATTCAGAGTGCCTTACCGGGAAAGATTCTATTCCGTTACATGCTTTGAACTTTATGACAGAATTTCCAACAGTAAAATTTTGCAGTAATCGCTTTTAGTTCCATGGTTAAATTAGCACTTCTTTAAACAGGTGAAATTAGACAATTTAAAAATCTGAATTATAAAAGAAAAGTTTGAATGTTGTTTACAAATGCTCTCGCCTTGTGCGAGTGTGTTAATCGGGGAGCGGTTTACATACGCGGCTAAAAAATTGGCACGTTAAAAGGAGTTGACATTTATGTCTTAACCAAGATTCAAATACAAAAGCTTTAGTATTGAACCAACTACGTCGCCGAGATCGACAGTTAAGGGGTTACGCGCGATAAATTAACGATATAGAAGTAAATGGTATTTTACAATTTTATGGAAGCCAGTAGAGAAAAACGAAGAAAGGGAAATCCTACAGAATTGTTTAATAATTACGAAAGCAAATATTTGACTAGTGTGATGTATTCCTGCCGAATAATTTCTGACGCCACAAATGTTTAAACGTTATCGCGATTCTAGAAGGTATGCGAAATAAATGCACCAATAATGCAAAATATATGTTAAAAAAGATGGGAAACTACATTAAACTAAGATTGCCCTAAAGTATATTTGTATTGAATTTATCTGAGAATAATAGTTGATTTCAATTTCAAATAATGTCAAGTTTTAAAAAAAATGGCATCTTAAGAGCTCAGATATGTTTTTTCTGCATACTAAGATAAATAACTATTTCACTGTAGTCCTAAGTCGTAGGCCTACTGTAATTGCCAGTGAGTCTCGACGTAAAAGATGAATAACAAAGTAAGATTAAGAATAACTTTGAGTAGCCGGCGTTTCTAGACGAAACCAAAATCAAAGTTTAAACATTGTTTTACCAACGAAGAGGCGAGGCAGAGATGGTGGAGCAGGGAACTCTGGGTTGGGGTAGGCCAGGAACGAATCAAAGAGTTTATAGTCCGTTCACACGCGGTTGCTTCCGACTTCTCTGGAGCCTTGCATGAGTTGTACTTCCAGGATATTCATCCACTTCGTGCAGACGAAGCTTAACTAGGTCTATACAGTTACTTCAAAGTGGCAACTCACCGCATTCGTGAATAAGAACCATTTCTTACTAGGCATTTCATACACATCTATTTTATCCTTGTCTTTATTCACATTAATTATAAACCCAGTTATAGATATAATATAAGCAAAAGTTCAATTTAACCATAAATAATGTGTTTTTATGTTAACACAAGTATAGGCTGTTCGCGGTAAAATGAGCACTTTTGAAAGCCCTGCATGAGAACTACTTGTATACACGTTGTGTATTCCTCTACCTTATGTCAAATTAACATTGCCATGGGCCTCATCACTTTATCCATGCGTCGGTCAAATTAAACTGTGAAATTATTAAGAAAATAAATACTTTAAAAATCTCCTCATTTTTACACTTCGATGCACTAAAAATCAGAAAACGAAATAAATTTGATTTATTACAAATGGTTACCTATCACTTTTTATTCGACGTTAAGATATGGAACTACTTTCCATCTATCGTTACCAACTTTACTGTGTGAATGTCACTCAGTGCGCCCATTGAATATATGCATGCAAAGGCAGTAATATTTTTCTAAGGTTCATTTCTAAAGTGCTCACTTTATCGTGAACAGCATTTACGTATAGAACGCTTCTGATACATGCCATTTAGGACACAACTAAACACGTCGTACATTGTGTGGTTTTTCAAAGGCTTGTTTCCGAAAGTGCGAAGAAGCCGCGTATAGACTATAGCAGCAGTTGTGTTTGTGTTGGAGAGCGCCCTGCTGTACTCCGGTGCAGCGCGACACTCGCCGCGGGCGGGCGGCATCTTCTCTTCTCTTCTGCTCGCGGAGTGTTCCCGGGGCACTGGGACGACGACCAGGCGATATTGCTTTGCGGGCAGTCAAGCGGCCTGCGCAGGAATATGGATGGCAGTCCCACCACAAGGACGGATGTGCCTCTAACATGCTGGCTCACAAGCCCAGTCACCTCTCTGCTAGTTCTTCGTCACCTATTAAAGCAGCATGGATTCCATACCTGCTATCTCCTGTAGCATTTCTTAATGCTTCCTCAAGTTTTGAACTCTTTCCTATCGGGAGGGGTTTTACCGTGTCTATGCGGGTTTTACCCTCCCCCTTCTTAACTATAGTACAGCTATAGGTACACTTAGGGAGGTAGTCATGGCCCCAAACGCTGGCCATGGCTACCCAATCCCACACTGCCGCGATGCCTGCCTCCTTAGCATGCAATTCCCTCTCCTTTAGGTGTTAGGGGTTCGCCCTGAGTCGCAATTAGAACCCGGCCCTACCTCCGGTCGTACATTTAATACTTAGCAATATGGTAGATTAGAAAGAAAACGACGACAAGAGCTTTACACTCTTCCTCTGCACAAGATCTAGCTCTCGGTGGGCCCAGCACCTGAGAAGTAGCCACCCCCAGCAACAGGCAGACAATTTGAAATGTCAACACTCCCTGCGATATACGTGACTTGTATTTGACTGGATGAGGTTAAAAACGAAAAGATTCCACATTTTTCTCAAACTGAACTAAATCCGTGTCCGATACGGCTGCGAGACAATTATTTAGGTTACTAAATCGACCACGTGACCAAGATTAGTCCTAAATATTTGGGGATTTAGGGCTGAAATTTACTGAGGTGAAGTAGCACACTAAATCCCCAAATAGGTCCGTAAAATCGTCTGCTGTTGTTTATTTACGTTTTATTTTCTCGCGTTGGGGTGGGAACGTCGGTATTTACTGTTCTTGAAACGCTGCACAATGCATGCACGTGAAAAATGTACAACCAGGGATCTGCATGAAGTTATTTAAAAATATAGTTCGTATGTTATATTTAAAAAAAATGCCATCAGTTGTTATTTGAAATGGAACGTTGATTGCGAGGATCAAAGGCATAACAAGAAGCTTGATATAGGCTGGAAAGAAGTACGATCAGTTATTCACAAGACAACGGGCTCACGTGAAAATGATTGGGAGAAAGTTATTTATTGATAGGGTGACAAACAAAATAACGTTGAAATTCCACAAGCCTGTAATTTCCAACTTTGTCGCATGTAGCGCTGTTACATGCTATTCGAAACCATCCACCCTAAATTCCTAAACCCTAATTCCCCAAATTTGCCATTTCGGACACGGCATAAGGTATCCAAGTTGTAGTCCATACCAAGCTGCACCTAATGATGTAAAGAAAGAAATTATTTCATTAATCTGTACACCGCTATAGGACGTTGAAATTTGAAGCGAGCTCTAAAAGGAAAACATTCCTGAAATGCTCCCCTTCTTAAACTCAGCGTCGTGACCTGTTTGGCTATTCGCCGCCAGAGACGCTGCAGTAGTGTTTGTTTTGTTTATGCAGTCCATGTTGTTTGGAGGTTAAAACAGTAACGTTGTATTATTTGTCTGTTTTGTTTGTGTTATTGCATTGTATTTGCATCAATTGATATTTTATCGTATAAACATATCAAATGTGTACTGCACACGAAATTGCAAGTGAAAGTGAAAGGTATGTAAAGGGGGGAGAGAGAGAGAGAGAGAAAACATGACTAAAATAATGAAAGAAGCAAAGCTGAGAGGAGTAGAATTTGTAGTCATAAAAGGAGTAGTTCGACGACATGACAGGATTTACTCTCTTGATTAATGTAATGATATAATAAAAGGGCAAAAAAGAAGAGCCATTTTTTTAGGTTTATTCATGCAAAATGAAGAAATCAAAGACTACAAAAATTGGTGGCCTGTTTATTTTAAGAAAACTTCCAAAAGCTTGGTACCAGTGGTAAAGCATTAATGAGTCTATATAGGCATTTAATTTTCAAACAGAAGGAGAGGGGATATGTCACAGCTCATGGTTTATTGATGGGTTGGTACCCCTTATATTAAAACTGTTACAAGACAGGGAATGTTAATCTTCCTCGCCTAAGCGCATACGATGGTAATATTCCCATCAAGAGAGAGAAAACTTGAAACCTTTCAAAAGTGCTACATTATGTTCCTGATCAGTAGAAACTGCTTTATGATGACATTTTGACCTGGCCAACAACAAATGCCCTGGGTAAAGATGATAGTGTGTAGTCTGAAGATAACGCACTTGATGTGATTGCGAAAATGTAGACATTATAATATAAAACACACTACTTATTCGTGTAATTAATAGCACTTGTTTTAAGAATGAAGCACATTTTGGTTGTAACTTATTCTTTTATCTAGTTTCAAATTTCCCTCAACTCATTGAGATTAAAAAGGAGTATATTCCTTCAACTTTCACTGCACACAACTTCCAATACATAACAGGTATTTACTTGTTCATGTCATATTACGTTTCCTTAAATACTAATAAATACATATGTAACTGTACCTTTTTCACTCAACCAACATGTTGGTGGCAAAGGAGTTTTTATCTTATTTCCGAAAGTTGGACGAAGTAGAATTTTTTCCTTTTTAATCTCACCCATTCATTAAAATCGGCAGGCGGGATATGGAAAAGAAAGTTTCTTATCTCTAAGATTCATTCCTATTTTGTATATGTAGTCAGCTGACCACTCAAATTCATTCGTTATCTACTGTACTGGTCCATTCTGGTTCGTGAAATATTTACAAATTTTAATTTTTCTATTTTCCTTCTGGTGTTCTGTCACTTCCTTTTTTCTTGTTTTAAGAACATTTTTAATCATCCACTTTGTGTGGGCATTCCATTCGCTGTATATATTGTCTACAAATTTTTGGATTCTTTCAGACCACACTGTTCTCCAATACCGAGATTTCTTTACTTGTCAGAATATGCCCTCTTACCTAGAACTAATTTCCACATTTAAGGCACAAGAGCAAAGGAGCGATAAGGGTGACTCTGATATGCGCATCGAGTGCCTAGGTGCCTGTACTCTCAGAGCAGTGAACTAGAGTGCAGACTTTTCTTCTTACAGAGTTTACGAGTGGACTTCAAGCGGTCATCCTCTAGGTGGAAAACCTGCACCAAATCTCATTCCAGGGTTGTATACAAGTTTCGTACATACAAACTTAGAATAGTTTATAATATAGCATTCTGAATGTGCCTTTTATCGCTGTTTTGAAGAGCTTTGAAATAAGAGTTAGTAATAAATACTTGCTGTTCGGAAACTCAGCCGGAATATTTCTGGAGGTTATACCTCGAGGATAACGAATGTAATGTAACTTATAGGCTAGCCAAATTCCTAAGGGATACAAGCGCCCTTGAAAATCGAGTTTAGAAATAGTATTTTTGTAATATTTCAGAAACGATGCGGAATTAAAGTACAATTCTCTGGATAATGGTTTGTGCTCTCTAGATCTTCATCTTGTGGAAAAACTGGTGTTAATAACACCTGCCACCTTACAATGAATAGGGGTACCCACCCATTTATTGCATACAACTGTTTGCCTTCAAATTTTATGTTAATTTAATGCCACCTTATTGAGCAAACAAAAAATCCCTCCTGTTGCACGTGCCTAGGCCTTACTGTTCCCTTTTAAAACGTACACGAAATCTTCAGTGGGAATGGAACAATGCCTGGCACGTAGGCAATACTTCGTAAAGGTTGTTCGCGAAAAAGTGAGCACTTTTGAAATCAACCTTAGGAAAAAGTCACTGCCCATGCCTGTATATACTTCACGGGCCCACTGGGTGACATGCGCCCGGTAAAGTTGGTAACGATAGATGGAAAGTAGTTCCATATCTTAATGTCGAATAAAAAATGTTAGGTAACCATTTGTGATTATTCGCATTAATTATTTCTCTTCCTGTCATTTAAGGCATCAGTGTGTAAAAATTAGCAGTTTTATAAAATGTTTACTTCTCTAATAATTTCACAGTTTCACTTGGCCGACGTATGAATAAAGTGATGAAGCCCATGGCAATGTTAATTTTCATAAGGCGGAAGAACACATAACGTGCATACGAGTAGATCTTAAGCAGGGCTTTCAAAAGTGCTCATTTTACCGTGAACAGCCTATACGAGCGGAGGCAAGCACATCCGAGGTGGTTGCGTTCCAGCCAGTATAGTCCATGCAGTCTGGCTGGAGGGATTTCACGTGTTCAAGATTTAGGAACTCGGGATTGTTCATGGCGATCCAGACACACGCTTTAGATGCTTCTTAGCCTACACACGCAAGACAATGAACTGGCGCTCTGTCTTTATCGGCTACGCCCCTCTAAGAGAGACTATCGTTTTATGGCTCCTTAACAGCCTAAGTTAAAGTTGCGCGGAAGGTTCTTAATACAACTATAAAGATTCAGAACTGGAATTTATTTTACCCTATAAAAACGACCGTGAAGACACTAGTTTTACCCGTCTTCACCCTCAAGAAAAAATGCACGCTTAGAATCACTCAAGAAACTCTCACTTGTATACGTACGCGTAAGGTGTCTTCAGTGTTATCATTAAGTAGATAACACTTTAAAATATAAAGATTTTGAGTGGCAGTTTTTTTTTTTTTTTACTGAATCTCTGCATATTGTTTAGTGGTGCAGAAAGACAAATTTATTTGACTATGTATTTTTAATACACTCCTGTATCATTCTTAAACACAAATGTCGTGTTCGGAGTTCCTCATACACTCTACGTGGTTCAAGTGTGACGTCATGACATGCAGCAGTTTGCAACTAAGGAGTTATTGTACAGTGCGCCTTCATACTTCAGACTAAACTGACATTTCAGAAAGCTCAGATTTAAGAATACTGTAAAGAGGAACATCAGAAATCAGCTAAATCGGCATTCTAGCATATTCAAGCTGCTGGTTTCACTGAACGAAATAGGTATCTTAGTCTAGAGAATCTTATTTTTCAAGGGAAAATACCTGCGTACACCTTTAATCCCAAATAAATTATATCTATCAGTGAAATAACATCCACAGATAGTCAGTTTGATTATCTACTGCTGACTGACAGATCAAGAAAATGAACTAGGAACAAGTGGCTACAGCAGAGGAATTCTCGACATTCAGTGCGAATAACAAATAAATCGGTGAAGTTCAGCCAACATATTAATTAGTTATCTGGCATTGATTATTTGTCGTGCAATTTTCACTGTTTTCACCGATGTGTCTCACTGTTTCAGGTTTAGAGTGTAAATATTAGCCCATATCAAGAAACAAAATTTGCAGTCTCTAGAAATATAATATTTACTAGTCTAGCTAAACATGTTTAGACGTAATAAGTACGACTCTGAATCGATAGGTAGAGGATGAGTACAGTTTTCACAATAACGAAATGGGTTTTAATTCACATTCAGCGGCGAAGAAATATCCTTCAACTAGAACTTGTATTGCGAAATACGCGGCAGGCGAGATGACACACAGGAACACCTTAAACTTATAGGATGAGAACAGCTGATTTGGAGACGAGAAAAATTTCATGCTTCGTTTTTCTACCAGTATTTGGCTGACTAGAAGCAAAACTGAGGCTGTGTTCTATTTGACCGTCTAAGGGCCCTTATCTGGCTTTGTGCCCTTGAAAAGTACATCCCGGATGTGACGTCACATTGCCGCTGTCCGAATTCACAGCAAGGGCACATTATGCACCCTAGAATGTCCCCTTCAGCCATGGGCACGAGCAATTTTCCCTTCTCGAGCCCTAGATAGTTTTCGATTCGCAATTGTTTGAAATATTTTTATTTATTTTTGGTGTTTGTTTTGTGTTTACAACTCTGCGCGGTCGAGGGAAACACTTGCAAACGCCACAAAGACAAATGAAACTCGCATAGAGCGAAAATCGACAGAATAAAACTCGAGGTGGAAACGAAAACAAGCGTCCGATTTCACTAACGAATATTTCTATGGAAGGGAACAAGGGCTCGTGAAACGGGAAGGGATAAAGGGTAAGTGATCAAGGCCACATTGCACCGAAATCGAACACAGCCTGAGCTTTGTTTATTTGTGTAATTGTAGATAGTTCATTACTGTCAGTCGGGTAAGGTGTTACGACAAGGTTATGTTAATTGCAAAGCCATTGTAGGCGGGCGTTTACGCTCTGCCGAATGCGACCTCGAGGAGAAGTCGCTGTTTCCCAAGGCGTGAGATCAGCTCTCAGTGAGCATGCGCAGCGCACGGTCGCCGCAACCATATCGACTTCCGCCTCCCTGCTTCATCGCGCCCTGCACCACAAGAGAAGTGAATACACAATATATGGCGGATCACGTTTTCCTACACTGCGTGGAGATAGTAACTTTAAGTGAGAAATTTCGGCTTAAGACCTGAGAAGAAGATATGGAAATGCATTTTCATGAACAACAAATATTTCTATTAAGTTTTATAACGTCCCCGCTTTTATGTCGGTAGGCAAATTGAGGGCAAGGGGGGGGGGGGGAGGTAATGAGCCGGCTTAAAATATAAATTATACTGACCTTACATTTGAAAACAGCACATACTCTTATAGGGTGTTCACGGTAAAATGAGCCCTTTCGAAAGTCCTGCTTAAGATCTAGTTGTATGCACGTTGTGTGTTCCCCCACCTCATGTAAAATCAACATTGCCATTGGCCTCGTCCCTTAATTCATGCGGTGGTCAAGTGAAACTGAAATTATTACAAATGTTCTCATTTTTACACTTTAATGCATTAGAAAATACAGAAAGCAAAAGAAATAGTTTAAGATATCACAAATAGTTACCTAACACTTTTTATTCGACGTTAAGACATGGAACTACTTTCTATACATCGTTGCCAACTTTAATGGGTGCATGTCACTCAGTGAGCTTATTAAATTATATGCAAACATGAACACTGACATTTTTCTAAGGTTGATTTAAAAAGTGTTCACTTTATCGTGAACAGCCTTTACACAAATTGCTTGCATGAGTATGAAGGCGATGCCAACCACAGGGTTCAACCATGATCAAAAGCGAGCTTTGCAGAATTTTGAATACATATAGAAATATCCTGACGACAACAAACGAAGAGCTCCTATTGTTCATGAAGTTGTAGTTCTGTGGAATGTGAACGGGACAGGTTTTCCTAAACTTTCACGAACAAACAGAGAAGAGCGACTAAGTATAAATAACTGTTGCTCTGCCCTTTGAAGGTTATGTGCTGCATGGATTGTGGCTATTTACATTTTCCTTATGGAACAACGAGTGTCTTTACAAGGAACCTGTCATGTGAACACTGCGGTCAACACTCGACGGTGTTGGATGGAACATCAACGACAGGTTGATGTCAAAAAGCTGGTGTGATGGATCCAGACATGCTATGCTTTGGCTTTGGATCTCAGTCAGCGGTATCTGAGAGCTCTCTAACTAGATGATAGTGAGTCCTACCTTCCAAGCCCAGTGCAGATTGACACTACGGGAAACATTGTTTCCGGTAGAGGCTTGAAGAAGGGAAAAAGGGTAATTAATCGCTGCCCTGACAGGAGAGGTTAGTTTCTACCTGTCTCTCGTGAAGATGCTAGCTGAATCCTTAGGGTTTGAAAGAGAGAGCGACGTTGGCTGGAAATATCTCTGTTCTAGCGCATCATAAATTTTTCGTCCATGAAGAACAAAGCGTAGTATGGCATTAATTTTATGAGTGCTGCATCAAGGTATGTAATCCACACCTACGTCTTATTCTCTCATCTTCCAAGCGTGAAATATTTCTTCCTTGACTTCAGGACTATTTTATCAAAATTTATCTTCACCTCTGTACTGCGGGGAGCTATGATTAAATTATAGAATCATCCTGCCACGTATACTTTGGGCGCCCCACTCTGTAACTCTTCGGCTGGACACCCGCCATCATATGACAAGAAGTGAAGAGTCCAAGTAACATTCATGATAAGTACCTCTCAAACTGCGACCTAACGACGAAATCGGCCTCGCCCTTTGTACTCTCTTTAGTGCATCGTCGTTCTGATTTGACAGCTGTGAAAGTAGTTAACATTATGTGTGTATCTTTCCAACACAGCCGATGGATGTCGTCACAGACAGCTGATGCAAGCGCATGGCTATGGCTTCGTCCTGTAATGGAAGAAAAATGTTCGTCTGGGACATAAAAAAAAACTTCCAAAGTCGTGACAACACTATTTGGACATGAACGACGATTGACAGAGTGGCGGTGACGCAATCTTTTGAGCACTTGAGTAAACAATGTTGCCAGTGTCCACCGGCTGAACGTTGTAATAACTGACATACACAGAATTACTATATCTTAATTATATCATGGTTCGTAAGTGTATTTTACGGGATATATTGTTTATACTTTTTTCATCGAAAACGTTTTATCAGAAAAAAAAGTCTTAAAATGTGAAGTGTAGCAAATCACGATATAAAGTATAACAAAAGAATTTAATACATTTAAGCAGTGAAACATACAATTAAATTTGGTTTAGCAACTACCTTTGAACTTGCTTTAAATACATTTATGGTATTAGTGCAAGATAACTCTCTGCTCGCGACTTTTAACTGTTGCACAACATTCAATTCATCAGTAATTATTGTATAGAACGAGAATCCTATGAAATCAGTTATCAGTTAAGGGGAGTTGCCTAACCCGTTTTCACCCACTGATTGACAAAATATCGTCGAATGTACTGAACGGAAAGTGGTACATGCTTACGGTACTGATACAGATGCGGGTGGTGCTATATCGCAAGTATTGCTAATACCTACATAGAAAATATAGTTATCGGGCATATTACATGTGTATATAACATCAATATTGGCATAACAATAGCCGTCAAAACATTGACATCATAGGTTACATGTCGTAAATAACACCAGACAATCTAAATTACTGATATCAAAAATAAAATAAATTTGGAAATGAAAACATGTATGCCAATATCGCAGATTTTTAAATTTTATTATATAGGCAACAACACGATATCATATAATAGTAAATGTCGTGATATCGGTAATACTGATATATCATAACATGTAATATATTGCTCTTTATTTGTAATGGCAGTATTTATATTTAACAAATATTGCACTGTAACCAACGTATCCTATAGTGATCACGTTTACAGTTATATCTGGTCGTTTACAACAAGCTCTTGTGATGCACACCTAAGTTCTAGCTTCAAGCATAACAAATAATTTACTGAAAATCCTAGGCTAGATTTGTTAGGATGGCGGAAGGAGAAGCATATTGTTTTTTGACGCGTAGAAACTGTAATGGTGGCACACACACGGTTTATTTTTAGTGGAGCCATGGTGGCGTAGTAGTCAGAGCACTTCCCTCCTACTATGGCGAACCGGGTTTGGTTGCCAGTGGGCGCTGTTGTCCGGGTTTTTGCGTGTATAGGCTGTTCACGGTAAAGTGAGCTTTTTTTAATACCCTTAACCACTAATAAATATATTCTATGGCAACTTCAGACGTTAAGGTTTGGGTGTGGTGGAATGTATACACTGTGTTTATTGGTCACATGACAATGTTTATTTTGAAAAATGGCGGAGTGATAGAAATTGGCTAATAGAAAAAAAATTAACAGGGCCTTAAAAAGTGTCCACTTTACCGTGAATGGACCATAGCAGACGTTACAGGTGGCCGGCGGGTTTTCTCGGGGTATCGCCAACATCGCCTATCACCAACATCACATCACCACCAATATCGCATATCACTTATACCGCATATCGCTTTTATCGTGATATTCGTTATATAGCTCTACACTGTTCTATAATATCAGAGTTGCAATATATAATAAATATTGTTTCGTGATCTATACCTTATTTCGTACAACCCTAGTGTTTGCAGTTTTTGGGTGTCAGTAGTTGAGTGTTGTTTGCGGTATACTTTCTACACACACCAGTTGCGCTGCACGACGCAGAAGGTCGCCAGGTAATATCAAGCCGCTAACAGCTACCTGCTTCAGCTCATAGCTGTCACCTAGAGACTCGCGGGTAATGAAAATGGCGAACCTACCGCGACACCTCGATTGGCGCTGCGCTTGCTCGTGGGTGAGCACGCGCGCGTCGATTTATAGCCCGTGAGGCAAACAGTTGTAAAAAGGACAAGGCTGTAAACGTGGCGGGAAAGTAATGGCTGCGCTTTGCGACCCAGCCTCCCACCAAATGTCAAAGCCGGAGATGCCGACACAGATAGCAGCGCTCGTGTCCGTCCACTTGGAGCTGTTAGCGCGTCCTGAGACCCTGAAACAAGGCGGCTGTAGGGGCGAAACTCGCAGGAGCATGAAATGACCCATCGCACAAATAAACAAGGCACCAAACTGGTCAGCAGTCTTGTCGTCGTCGTGCAGAGAGTATCCACGGGATGAGAATATTGATTTAACTATAACTTCAAAAGGAATGGAAGGAAAAATTATAAATTGGATAGTAAACAATAGTATAAGCGATCACAACAAAATAAATTTTGAGATAGAAATTGGAACTCAACAGGAAATCAAGATAGAGAAAAGATTACATTTAAAAGTTACTAAATGGGAAAAGGTTAATGAAGAATTAAATGACGTCGTTAAGATGATAGATGATAGAATGGAGAATGATACAATTGAAGAAAACAATACATAAATTCCAGGAAGTAATAGTTAACATATGTGATAAACAAGAAACGGTAAATAAAACAAAAAATGAAAACATAAATTGGTGGCGTTATAACGAACTAAAAACAATGAGAAATAAAGTAACAAATAAACACAGGGATTATAGGAGCTGTTGTGACTGTAATGCTAAACTGATTTATAAGGAAGATTACAAAACTGTTAGACGGGAATATAAAAAATTAATCACGATAAACTTCAATAATACATGGATTGAATTTGTTAAAGAAGAAGCGAGAAAGGGACCATGGAATTTAGTAGATAAACTGGCAAGGAAGAAGTTGAAGAAAAAAGAAACCATCAGTAGCATAACAATTAGGGAAAAATACACAACAACTAAGGAAACACATAAAGTTATGATGGACGAACTACTACCTAATCTTGAAGGAACAGAAGAAGAAATAGAAATACATACTTTGGAAGAAGAAGAGAGAAAAGAATATGAAGAAATTAAAGAAGAAGATATTGAAAATGCAATAAAAAGATGTAGCGTTAAAACAGCACCGGTAATTGATCGGATAACTATCGAAGTAATAAATAAAAGCTGGGAAACAATTAAATCAACTCTAACAAAAATTATAAATAAATGCTATACATTAAGCAGATATCCGGAAATCTAGAAAAAAAGGAAAGATAGTATTTTTATACAAAAGTAAGAATAAATGAAAAACAGAGGTTTCATCCAGCAGACCAATATGTCTCTTATCAACATAGGGCAAAATATACGAAAGGTTAATATATAGTAAAATTAAATCAGAAATAGATAAACTCTTCACGATAACCAATTTGGATTTAGATTTAAAAAAAAAATCAACCGAACAGACAATAAATTAAGGTATTAAATTTAATAGAAACAAGTGCAAAAAAGTATTTGGTTGGCATTTCAATAGACACAAGCAACGTATTTTCAACAGTGACATAGAAAGACATTAAAGAACAGATTAATAAAATACTAATAGGGAAAAAAATGGAAAGAAATTTTATGGTACTATTTGAATAACCGGAACATAATAGTACAAGATAGTCAGATAACGTTAAAAAGGGAAATAAATCGCGGCTGTCCACAAGGATCAGTAATAGGGCCAAGTCTATGGAATTTAGTAATAAATGATTACATGGTACAAAACAATAATGAGTTTTCAAAAGTTGTGGCATTCGCGGATGATTGTATAATTTTGTTAGAACTTTAATATGGATGAAAGAGAAAAAACTTAAATTATCAGTAGAGAAAACAGTTGCCATAATTTTAAAAGGGAAATGAGATAAAAGACCACCAGTGATAAAGTATGACAAACAAACAATAAAAGTTAAAAAGGAAATAGTATACTTGAGCATTATTTTGGATAATAGATTAAGTTTTGTCCCACATGTTAAATATATAACTGAAAAAGTTAAGAATATATTTTTAAAATTAAAACAAATGGCATGGAATATAAAAAATATAATAAGAAAATAATATATCAGGCATTTTACTGTAATATTATTCAATATGATAGCACTTGTTACAAAAATAAAATTGAAAATACACACGTTAAAAGAATACTAAGAGCATCATAAAGATGTATTTTGATAAAAACAATGAATTTAACACCAACAACATCATATGTATCCACGATAACTGTTAGTAACGAAATCCAAATAGACTGTAGTATAAAAGATAGAAATATGATATATCAAATCAAAAATGAAGTAGACGAAATAGAATACAACGGAAATACATATAATAAGATAGTACAGCACAATAATATTTGTACTGAAAAAAAATAGAAATAATCAACCTATTAGTTTAAAAGAATTAAAGAAAGAAATCTATAAACTAAGTGTTATAAATTGGCAAACAGAGTACGATGCAACAGAAACCGGCCTAAATACTAAACATTATATTTAAAATATACAACAATGGTACGAAAGTAAAAGCAATATAAATAATAGTGTGTTGAAAGTAATAACGGGACACTGTCAAATTAAAGAATAGTTAGATAAAATAAATAAAATAGATGAGGACAGTTGTCAGCGTGAAAAGGGAGCTCAGACGGTATACCGTATTATGTACTTGTGTGACATGTTTAAAGAAGAAAGGAAAGAAATAGAACAGAAATTAAAACTTTTTAATGACAAATGGCTATTACAAAAACATAATATATATGACAAGGAAACTGTAGAAATAATAAATGAAAATATTCGTAAAATATATGATTTGGTAAAAACTATGAATTATGATTTAACTGAGTAGTCTAGGGAGAGGATGAGAGTGTACTGGGACTAAGGGAATTACTGAGCGAGTGTTTGTGTTTGTCTAGTGTTTTATCGTTTAAATAAAATAAAAATTATAAATAACTCTCTATTTTATATAAGAAACAGAATTTTCAGTAAATATTGAAGTTTTGCAGAATAACAGTGGGGAAGAAAAATTGAGAATCTTCAAACACGAAAAAGTTATATAGAAGAACACAGGATCTGAAACGAATGCAAGAAGAATTGAAAGAAATATGGAGAAAAATAGAAGAATAAGAAAGAGGAAGAGAATGAATAGAAGAAGAGGAAAGAAAATGGTTAGGAGAACAGAGAAGGAAAGTATGAGAACAACAGAAGAGAGAAAAGGAGGAGAAGCAGCAAGAAAGAGAAGAAGAAAGACACAATCTGAAACGGATGAAAGAAGAACGGAAGGAATTGCGGAGAAGAAAATCTAAATGAGGGCAAGATGTGATTTGTGATAATATAGTGGTTAATGTCTGTGTACGTGTCTGTGTAAAAAAAGGAAGGCGCCCGTAGGAATGGAGCTTCATTCCCTCGTCCGCCGGGAAACGAACATCTGGGTGTCCAGAAGGGGTAATTCGATGTCCTGAACGATGCTTAAGTTGGAGCGGAACGGTGTGCGAGGGGAAAAAAAAGAACAAAATAGAATAGTACAGATAGGGAGTGGGCTGGGGGCCTTTGGGTTCGTGGGCGGGGCCATTCCACCTTCGGGTGCCATGGCGAACCGGCCGAAAGGCTAGCTAGCTGTGTGCCGGCCCGATGGCGTCTGGTCTCGCGGGCGGATTCGTGGGAATCCCGGTCCCTGGTCTGTTCCGGCGTGGGCGGCCGAAGGATACCCGTCGGGAAGCTGTCTCTATCGAGGCAGAATAGCTCACCACCTTCCTAGGAAGTGTGAATGACGCTTTTGAATAGAAATAGAATTTGTAGTTACAGGCGCCCAGACGAACAGCCGCCCTCCCATAAAAAAAATTGTGAATTTATATAACTAATAGTTAAATTGTAGTAGTCATGATATAATTGAACATCCTGGATGGCTGTACTGCTAAGTAGGGTTAATGAAATAAATATAAAAAAAAGTATCCACGGGATTAGCCTGGTAGCGTGTCGGATTCGCACTCAGGAGTTCGTGAATTCGAACACGGCCGCCTGGACTGGAGGGTTTTTTTTCCGAGAGTAGTTTGCCCACTCCCTTCTACAGGCAAATGCTGGCGCATTTCGTGCACATACATCCTCCAAATCTCCTGCCTTGTGCTGTCCTATAAGAAGGCCTAAAGCTGTCGGCATGCACATGACGATGATAATAATAGTAAGGCAGGAAGGAAAATAAAACAGGTTTGAAATGGTCCGAGGAGAGGAAAAAGACATAGTGAGAAGATGAAGTAGTACTGTAGGAAGAAGTAACAACAGCAAAGGACGAAGCATTGAAATTGGCTCGTGATTCTTAGAAGACTCTAACGGAAGAAGAAGAAGAAATTAAATTAAATTAAAAATATATTATACGCCCCAATACTGCTTCAGAATTTATCTGAAAGGATTTTTGGATCTGAAACTCGCTCTGAAAACTCGCATTAGCAAGTACATGTATAAATGAAGTATTATTTCGAGAACAGTCATGGAACATGTGCTACATTTTCTAAGATGTTTCTCGTAGCCCAAACCTAAAGCAGAATGTTTATAATTTTTCTAACAAAATGCGGATTTATAAAAAAGCAGCGTGTATCTTTGTGTAATAAATATGGGCATCCTAAGGACCTACCGACCTTTTTCAGCAAATGATGTGCATAGCTTCAGTAATACAGTTCCAAAAAAAAAGTCCCAGTGTTCTTGAGTTGTCAATTTTGGTAACTAATATTATTTAAGAAACGTTTTGCGAAGTATGAGATGTTTACACTTCTAGTTTAGTAAAAAATTAGTTTTTGTTAATCTCTCTTGCTGGCTCCCAGGCGAAACTGGGATGAACAGTAGTAGGTACTGTATAACGGCAAACGTCCCATCATCACCGTTTTAAGCAACTCTGCTGGGGACATCGTCAGAAGTTGAAGTACATAGTCGCAAGTTCCGAGTGGATTATCCGTACCGCCAAGTCTTGCGCTATTCACTTACGTTCAACGCGAATGACGCATTTCACGAGTGAAAGTGCTGCCATTCGCCATACTGAAGCGGGTAAGTAAACCCGAGTGTTTTACGCATATCACTAAGGAGTGTGTTGAATGGAAGACTTGGACAGGTCGTTGTTCTAATTTAACCAGTGACGTGTTGATGTAGCTCATTCGCACGTGGGAAATGTCGTCATGAAACTCATGCTTGCAGTCGTTTCTACTTCCTTCGTTAATGTCGGCACACATAGCGTGAGATCCGTTGATATTAAAGTCGCTGCGTCGACGAAACAGCGAATCTTGGAGCGAAGTTGTATTTGTCCACGAAAAAGCGTACCATAGCGAGAATGCACTGTTTATTGCTAGAGGTAAATGATTTACGTTGCATATCTCAATCCTTACAGACACTTCACCCAGAGTACGTGATGGGAGTCACTGAAGAGTAAACAGTGATAACTGTTCTATTGGAATCACGGTCTTTAGGTTATGGTTTAGAATCTCGGATTAGCCATGGACGTATGTTTATTAATTCAATGAGGAATGTAAACCGTCCTTCAATGAGCCCTCCCCCCCTCCTCGCGCCCAAGCATGAAGCAGTGGACATTAATATATTTTAATTACTAATAAACTTTCGATTATGACAACGTCTGAGATATAATATTTAACTGTGAATTATGCTGACTGCAGGCTGTTCGCAGTTTAATTGATCACTTTTGAAAGCCTTTCTTCTCATTTTGTATCCTTCTGCCTTTCCAATGAGCCTTATCACTTTATTCATTCGCCATCCAAGTAAAACCATGGGATTGTTAGAAATGTAAATGTGTAACTAATATGTTTATCCATATTCTAATGTGTATATAAAACAGGAAATACTTCCTCCAGTTGTCATACATTTCAACATTACACTAGTAATACAAGAAATAAATCAAGTCTTACGAACAAAGTTTAATAATTCGCTGTCAACTTAACTGGGTAGTGTATATTGTAGCACATATGTAGTTGTAGGCGGTAATTATTTTTCCAAAGGTTTGTTGACTGTGAACCGCCATCTTTCCGGGTTAATCAGCGGCATCGTTACACTAGTTTCCAGTTCATTCCGCACATTTGCCATTCAGCGTTTTCACTGAATACAACACAGATTCAATTTCACAGAGCCTAAGTGGTGGCTGCAAAGATTATATAATGGCATGCAAAGAAAAATACACCTGTCCAGACACTTCATCGGTTTTCACTGAAAAGTGGTTAATATTCTCTGAAACTACGAAATTAAAATGCCCGAGAGTGTGCGACAGATTAATCACATTTGACGTTTGCCTATTACTTATGGATACTGGAAACATTAAAGATTAATTACTTTATATTTTTGAGAAACTATATTTAACTTTGTAGACAGTCAAAAGATTTTTCAAAAATATTTTTTTCTAGTTTACATATTACTTGTCAAATTAATAATTTTGTTCGTTTTTAATCATATGGATGGAAAATCAAAAGCATAACAAAAAAGATCACAAGAGAGTTCATGTTCATTTAAATATATATACATATAATAAATAAAGAAAATACGTATAAATTGAAGCTATGGAAATTTTTGCGTGTATTGGCACGTTTCAAGATTTTCAGACTTAACAGTCCATTACTATACAGGATTGTCCGGGCATAGACGTCCAAACAGAAGCAGATGACAGAGGGGGTCAAGACAACCAAAATGACCGATACATATGTGGTCCGATTCTGGACCGTTTAACTGTTACGAATTTTGTTTCGAATGTATGGACCTACTCTACACTACACTAAGAATTTAATTATTGTGACAAAAATAAGTGTTCCAGGGAAGTAATATTCCTAGAAATGGTAGCTGACAAGTGGGATCGCATAACCAAATATAATTCATGCTATTGTCATTGCAGCAATCTGGAAAACAAAAACAATAACATGAATGATGTTTGGTTATGTGCCTCCACTTGTTACTACCATTTCTACAACTATTACTTCCTTGGGACACTTACCTTTCATCACAATCATTAAATTCCTAGTGTAGTGTAGAGTATGTACATACATTCGGAACAAAATTCGTAACAGTTAAACGGTCCAGAATCGGACCACATATGCATTGGTCATTTTGGTTGGTCTTGGGCCATCTGCCTCTGTTTGGACGTCTATCTCTGGAACTTCCGGTATATTAATAAATATGTCGCACAATGTAATATATATTATTTGCATGTAATACACACATGTTATTGAATTATTCTGTTAATACATTTGCAATAATATGTACGGCAACATAATCCAGATAGAGTGGTTGACGATGGCCACTCGTCTGGAAAACTTGGGAGACCAGACTCCCGATCTTGGAGATGCTGTGGTTCGTGAGTTTAGAGACATCATCGCGAGCTGTCAGGAAGCTGCTCCAGACGAGGTTAGCTGCGAGTTCGCCCTACACGAGCGCGATTATTATTCACTTCTCCACTTATCGGGAGCCCAACTACGCGAGCATCGTAGTCTGGACGGAGCTGCGTTTACGATATAGGTATCAATGGGCAGGCGACCGCTACAATTCCTGCCACGGCAACTTACACCCCGCTCAATGTTTCCACTACGCAAACACAATGCGTGTGCGCGGACGACCTAATGACCGGCAAGTTAATTAATTTAAAATCCTTGCCTTTCAGCATGACTGATGATGCCCGGTTGCACCAACATCCCCGATACGAGATCGAATGATCCTAGTTCCGAACCAGGATCCAGTTTGATCTTAGTTCCTATGTAAAAGTTTTGCACTAACGAAATTTCATGATTCTGGATTTCCGATTCGACGATTTTGGTTTCAAAGTGAGAGATCCAGATTAAGAATGAAACGAATTTTGCTATTGGTTCCTTAAAATATGACGTCATGGAAGTAGGCGTATAACTAAATGTGCAATGTTTTATCTGTTTTTAGAATTATTGTACGAATTTTACTGAATAATATTAAAGTGCGTATAATGTTGTATTAATTTCCCAAGAAAACAATCGAACGTAGTTCTATCTGTTGGAGTATTTTCAAATTACATTTCTCGACGATGGCTGCTGATCTCGGACTGAGATTCCAAACCGCCAATTTCAGGGGTTCGAAATGAATTTCATCTCGATCTCCCGTCAAGCTCTGAACTCGAATGGTGCAATAGTTTTCTGTGTCGATCTTAGATCCGATCTCGGATCGATTCTCGAACCACGATATGGCAACCGAGCATAAGAGGATGCCGGTCTGTCTGAGATGTACTAAGGAATACCGAAATTGATTTATCCATCTCGACTCGACAGGTGCTCGATGGGTCGTCGTTCTGCCCTCTGCCTCTCTCGCAAACAATTTGCTCAGGCTGGCCGCGGGCACGACCTCATCACGAGGCGAGCGACGCGAAGTTCAGCTTTCACATATTCAGTCTGTACGAAATGTTCTTGTTTTCTTCAAATGTTCTGGTAGCCGCGGTGGCTGAGCGGTTAGACTGCTCTCCTCCCATCATGGCGAACCGAGTCCAAACCCCGGTCGGGTCACTCCCAAATTTTCTCAAGTGGGAATCGTGCCTGACTATGCCGTTGGTCGGCGGGTTTTCTCAAGGATATCCCGTTTCTCCCACCCCTGCATTACGGCGCTGCTAAATTCTCACCTCATTTCATCCGTCATGGGCTCTCAAGACCTCGTTGTTAAGAGCCGCCCAAATCTCTCAACTCTCTACAACTCAACTCTTCAAATATTTTACTTATCCTGTTTTTTTTTTATAATTAAATATATGTTAGCTTTTTAAATTGTATAAGACAGTATTATTTTAAGTTGTTGTATTAGTTAAATTATTAATTTTACTTTTCAAATTTATAAAATTCAAGCTTTAAAAACTAAGTTTTCCGTAAATATTTTGGGAAATGATTGCGAAATATAGTCTCGTTACATACTATTTCGGCACAACTTTTGCGTAACTATCACTATTATAAAGTTGAAAAGTAAACATTTCCCAGAGGAGATATCCCGGGCCAGTGGCCCCTGTTGATGCTCTAACTATGTGGTGCATCCTAACGATGAATGCTATGCACGCCTGTGTACGTAAATGAGTGTAGTCTACTCCATTTTCGGTAACTTCCAACATTTCTGAAGAGTTGCTGAAGTTCTACTTCCAGATATTACTCCGCTTCATACAAAAAACGCTTAGAAAATTACACCAAAAGGCCAACGCACCGCGTTCGTGCGCACTCTGTGTAATATTTTGCATAAAAACTATTTCTTACTAGGCATTACCAACATACATTGAATCAAAAATACGGCACATTTTTGTTAACTAAAGTATAAAATGCTCGTGATACGTGACATATTTGGGAAACAACCAAACACGTAATACATGGGATGTTTTTAAAAGGTTTAACTAAAAAAAAGCGAATGAGAATCGCGCCCTACGTAACAGGGTGATGAGGAGAAAGGCCTGAAAAAAGGGTGGAGGGGGGGAGGCCAAACGACACGTGTACGCGGAGACCCCCCGCGGTGTTGTGGTGGCGGCTGCCGGTTCAAGGTCAAGGACACTGGAGCGGCTCCCGTGATGCTGTTGCCTCACGCCCGCCTCTGGACCGGACGCTCGCTCCGGCCGCGTTTCTGGAACGGGAGCAAGCTACCACCCGCTGTTTATCGACGACGCTCTTGAAGTCAAGGGCCGCCCACTCGCGTACGCCGCCAAGGCCAATAACACGAGCGAAACTGCTCGTCAAGGCCGATACACATTCAAGTGTTTAACACGGGGCTCGTTACCTTACCTTCGTGTTTACTTCGCGTACGTTTTTTAATATATAAAATCGTATCAGTGCTCACATTACAGAAAAGCTCAGTGATAACAAATGAACTGTATCTGGGATCTGGATAAAGGCTAGTGTATACATTTGTATATTTGTAATTAAACGTACTTACATATGAACAGTTGTTATAATATTTAAAACATTTGCCTTTATGTGTCAATACCAGCCTAATCTCTCACCTAAATTGAAGTCAAATCGTACTCACAAAAATTTCATTAATTACAGAGTTTTATAATAGTTAATTTTGTTTACAATTTACATACGCACGAACGAAATTATAACTTCAAAATATGTTGCAGTCATGACATAATAAGGTAAGGTGTTGCACAGTAGACAACTAAAAAACAAAAATAAAAGTTAGTTAATGAATATGTAGAAATGCGCAAACGCTTGCAAAAGTACTGTCATTAATGGCGATAAAGTAAAAACAATTATTTCACAATTATCTTTTTTGTGCTAATATGTAAACGTTTAGCAATGGTCGATACCTGTCTCAAAGTGGTGCACACTGAAATACAATTGAAATTCACATGGTGCAGACTGAAACAGATGTAATTTATATGAAAATAATAATTGTTTAATACAAATGTTTAAGATAATTTATCTCCAAAGTAGAAAGGATCTTAGAACAAATTTTTGATTTTAATATTAATGGTTACGAAGTAGTACATAATGTTACTGATTTTAATAGATCTATTGTTATTATTTTAAGAGTAAGAATTTCCTTGACACGTTATGAGCACATTTTAATGGAAAAAAACTATTAACAAGTTTTGTGTATTTTGGCATGTTTGTTTAACCGGGAATATTAATTAAGCAAAACATTCAGCGAGCAATTGTTTGACACTTGATTCCCTTTACAGCAGCTTCATTACATAGACATAGGATTCTTCTCTGATAGCACTTGGGTTACAGCACTTATATTCGTACTAATATGCTTCAGTTATTTTTATTTGCTAATACTTATAGTTTCACTTAATATAGTTTAATAAAATATATCAGGGAATAAAAGGCTCCCATGGCGCAGAGTTAGACGGCTATGGTGCAGTCTGAGACTCTGTATCATTGTTTGTGCACCATATTTTTATCTCACTCTGCACCCAGTGGCAGCCATCAAATACATCCATATGTCTCGAAACATAAATGTAGTATTATTTCTAACCTTATGGACAATAAACAGCATATTCTAAGGATTCAGTGAACATATAAGAAACAATGTTTATTTTATTGTTATGTGAAGAAAATATTAAATAAATAACACATACAATATTTTAATTTTATTACTTCAAAACACTCACATTTACACACTTCTAGAAACAAACTGACTTTGAGGAAGGCTCACTCGTGGTTTAAGTATTACTTGGAAACACATTTATTCACCAAGCGCCACTTCTAAATGTGCTTCCTATAAAAAAATCGCTTAATCCAGACAGAAGCTGGTGGGAATAATTATGAATGCGGAAAACATAAGAAATAATCGTTCCTTGAATCTGATTGGTCAACACTACGTTAACTTTACCTTTGCGTTGCTCTTAATTCGATGTGAATATACTGTGACGCGACGTATCCCTGAACGTAATGGCAACGGAAAGTTAACGCAACTAGCTGCATGTTAACTACAATGTGAGTCTGTGATATGAATGTGACAACTGTTGCTTTAGCAGATCGGAATTTGCAGACCTCTATGCTTATAGGAATGCTTAAGCGTAATTGACCTCACTGCCCTGTCCAATGTCAGGAACGATGCCTGTGATGTGAATTTGGTGGCCGTAACTTCGGTGGGTGGGAAATGTCGGGCAACTTTGCATATAAGAGGACTTAAAGTGTGCTCGATCCTACCACCCTGTTTGTCATCGGAGGTAATGTATATTATATGCTTATAGGAGGGCTTAGGGCGTACTTGACACTACAATCCTGTTAGTTGTCGGCTGGGATGTCTATGTTGTGAATTTAGCGACTATAGGTTTGGTGGACTGGAAATGGTGGTCGACTATGCTTATAAGATGCCTTAAAGTTTACTTGACCCTACCACCCTGTTCTTCATCAAAGGTGATTTTTATGATATCCGTTTGGTGCCTATAGCTTCGGTTGTTGGGAAATGATGAGCAACTATGCTTATAAGTGGGTTTTGGGCGTGCTTGACTCTGCGGCCGTGTTCATCGTTGGTGACAGTATCTTAAACAGTTCGGAAATGATATCAATGTATGATTTTAAGTTGGCTTAGGGCATACGTTACCTTGTGGTCCTTTTCGTCGCCGGGGTGATGCCTATGTTATACATTTGGTGACTGTATCTTAAAAAGTTCAAAAATTACAGTCACTATGCTTATAAGTGGGCTTAAAGCATACTTGACGCGTACATGGTGTGACTCTTGGCTAGCATGCATTGGTCGGCTTCATTCCATGCTGTGCTGAATGCAGGGACAAGTTGGCTATATAGAAGTGTGCGCGCACACGCTCGTGTGTGATCGCCACACATGTGCGTCGCAGCGTTGTGTGTCGTGCTGAATGCACGGACAAGTTTGAGATACAGAAGTGTGCACACTCACGTGTGATCTCTGCGCATGTGCATCGCAGCACAATTATGTGTGTATGTATGGATGCATGTTACATGCGAATTTAGTTTTAATTGGTTGCCAGTGTTTACGCCAACCGGAGTAGGTATAGTGCAAGTGCTATAAAGTTTTTATATATAACGTCAACACACATAAAATTTTGTGCATGTGTGCGTGGTGCTTACAGTACGTTTCTATATGTATTCAACGTTAAACATCCTCTTTTTTCGTGGTGACAAGTTTATTATCTGGGAGTGCGTAGGCCGATGCGAGTATTTACTTTATTTCTTCTTCTACCTATGCAATTGCAGTTTTTATAAATATATATATTTGCGGCCTGCCCAAAATTCTTTTCCGAATGCTGGTATGGTAATAAATATATACGTTCTCGTCATTAAATATCCTCCCTTCCTAAATGTCGTAGTAGGCTAGTCTTGTGGTTAAAACTCTTGACTGCCGACCCAAGGGGTGCCGGAACGATTCCACATACTCCAGCATTTTCTTGAATTCCGAAATAACAACCAAATAAAATAATTCCAGCGCTCCTAACAACCACCGTTTGAACTAACTCCCCGATGCTAGCGCGCCCTTTAGGCGACGTGATTACGTACACACACAAAATGGCCACATCAATACCAGGGCTTCTAGCTGCGAATGGTAGAACTTAGCACACTCTGATGGTGGGTGAGAGAATTAAAGATGGCCGCCTACAGCAGAAGACTGGTGGCAGGCGCGGGAATTAAAGATAGAGGACGAAAAAAGAAGGAGCGAGGGGAAAGGGACTGGGAGATAAGAAGACAAGAGAGAAAGAGGGAAAATAAGGAGACCAGGGAATACGAGAAAACCAAGGGATAACATGCTAGAGAGAGAAAGGAACGAACGAGAGAGCATGAGAAAAGAAATTCGGAATGCCAGACCATGGAGTAAAAGAATCGGAATGCAAGAACATGAAGAGAAAAGGCGGAATGATGAAGCAGGAAGTCGGGAATAGGGAATAAAGGGAAATTCCTAAGGAAAAATAAGATGGTTGCTGCTGACGAGGAATGACGAGCAGGGGGTTTTGGCGTGACGTCATCCAAGACGGCCGCCGTGGCACCGCTGCACCGCCGTCTGACGCCTAGATGGCATGAAGGAACTATTTCTAGCTACTCGAAGAGTTTTTACTTCTATCCATATCCATCCCGAATTAAGCTCTGCTTTCTGGTCCGTAGGTGGCCACGAATAAGTTTCAGAACAAGGGCAATGAAGTAAAGGCAGCAAAACATCTGGAAAGAAGTCGAGCTAAGCTGCCAGTCCTCACAATTAGATTGCCAATGTTGAAATTCTAACTAGAGATCATTACTTTTTTCTTTGCAATTACGATCTCGAAACAGTGTTCCAACAACACTCGTGCCCTTTGTATCGGTCCTTAGGCACCAGTGGCTTTTACAATTTCTTCCTAAATACGTAATATTTAACTACAAAAAATCTTAAGGTCAAATACTTTTAAAGTTTGCTCCTCTTCACAGTTAAAATTCAGCGAAAACACTTTTTAAGTCAACTCTCCTAAAATTACACGAATTTAAGAATCACTCTGTCAAAATACCAAGGATGATGACCCCACCAGCATTTTTTAAAACCTCAGCGTGATAAATTGTAAAGGCGGGTGAAGTGTTAATTTTATTGTTGATATTGGCTGTCTTCCGGCGAGTGCCTAGAAAAGCATTTACGAATATGGATTAAATTTATATTCTTGTGTTCACTGTAATTTATAATAATATAAGCAACATTTGAAAACTAGTATACCTGAAACAGGAGAAAATAATTTTTTTTTCACTGGTTTAAAAATTAACGATATAATTTAAAAACATTAGATAAAGTTAACGAAAAAGATAATCGTCAGTTCTTTTACCTGTTAATACTTCTGGAAACCCTGTAAACATTTACATAGTTGCAGCAAAGCTGCAGAGTTCTCAGACACGAGATACGCCTATACAAAAAGGTCAGAACAGAGGAGATACTGTAGCTTTCAGCCAGTTTTACGTTTATCGAGGTGTAAATGTTTTTGCTTAAGTCATAAATACGTGTTATTCGTGAATCTGATCATCGTGATCCTACAGGCACGTGGCGACGGGGAAATACGCGTCAAGACAGGAGTTTTCAAGTTGAGATAATATCGCGGTAGTGGGTCATTAATTTACACATTATGATGCATCCAGTCATGGATCCCGGAAAGAAAATTTTTCTTTCCGACTTGGCCAGGAACAGAACCCTGAACGACCGGCTAAACAGTCTCGCGTTCTGAATACTGGACCGAATTCTTCACTTATCACCGGAAATGTTGACTACAGGCTGTCCACAGTAAAGTGAGCAATTCTGAAGCCCTAGTTACTTTTTCCTTCCAGCCACTTATTATCCTTTAGCAACCTTTTTACGTGAATACTGCCATGTAAGTTTTAAACACAGTGTGTATATTCCACCACACTCTGAAGTTAACGTATAAGTTTAAAATTAAATACATTTATTGACTATTATTTCAAACGAGAGTGCTTTCAAAAGTGCTTACTTTACCGTGAATAGCCTATAGTAGGAATACCTGCAAAATCATGATGTCTCCCGGGTGTGATTAGCGATAGCAAGAAGCTTTAGCGTGTTTTGTTTCTAGTACAGAAGTTCTTTCTGTAGTGTCTCAGCGCAAGAAGTGGGGATACAGTTTTGAACAATGAATACTTACTTTACGACGCTGGCCGCGGGATATTGGTGGCTGTGCGATTAGAACGATTGTCACTCATGACGACAATATAGGTTCGATCACCTGCGTATCCGGGTCTTGACTTTAGTGTGTTGGAACCGAGGCGGACGTTGCCGCTGAACGACGAGCAATCTCGGGTTATAGGCTGTTCACAGTAAACTCAGCTCTCTTGAATGCCCTGCTTAAGATTTACGTGTATGCATACTGTGTATTCTTCCACCTTATGTAAAACCAATATTGTTATGGGCCTCGTCACTTTATTCATGTGCCGGTCAAGAGGAAGTGTTATATTATTTGAAAAGTAAATACTTTACAAATTTGCTCATTCTTCCGCTTACACGCTTAAAAAGTAGAACACAAAATAAAATAATGAATTCAATAGTCACAAATATCGACGTAACACTTTTACCTGAATGATAAGCCGTGGTACTACATTCCTTCTGTCGTTAAAGGCTGTTCACGATAAAGTGAGAACTTTTGAAATCAACCTTAGAAAAATGTCACTATCCCTATCTGCATATATTTTAACGGGCGAACTGAGTGGCATGCGCCCAGTAAAGTTGGCAACGATGGAGGGAAAGTAGTTCCGTATATTAACGTCGAGTAAAAAGTGTCAGGTAACAATTTGTTATACTTTAGATTATTTATTTCACTTTGTGTTCTTTTAACGCATCGAAGTGTAAAAATTGCTAGTTTTGCAAAACATTTTCTTTTGTAATAATTTCACAGTTGCACTAGACCGACGCATGAATAAAGTGACAAGGCCCATGGTAATGATAATTTTGCATCAGGCAGAAGAATACACAATGTGCATATAAGTAGATCTTATGCAGGACATTCAAAAGTGCTCTTTTTACCGGGAACAGCCTATACCAACTTTACTGGGCGCATGCCTATCAGCGTGTAAGTTAAAATATACGGAAACATGGGGTGGTGAACATTTTAAAAGGTTGATTTTAAAAGAGCTTCTTTTACTGTGAACAGCTTTAACCACATTTTCCCTCACCACTGCACCATGTAGAATCTCCACCCACACTTCGTTTCACCTCGTCAGGCTGGCTGGACCCAGTAGGACGGCTGGCTCTATTACGCGTCAACTTCATCTCATGTTACATAAGACGACCCTGCTTTAAAGACGGAATGACATACCAAATTATATTTTTCCTTTTCCGTGACTGGGCACGCTCTCTAGTACCGCTTCAAAGCGCCTCGTTAATAGAATTGTTCGAATGATGTCAATTGGCAGAAAGTCCCGTGGCTGACTCACTCGCTGCGGCCTGGTTTCGCATCCCAACACCGGCTACGTGACTTGAAACTGGAACTGTCCAGTCGTCTAGCGAAAATCAACGATATAAGTAGAGCAACCGAGAAATTCTTTTAGTAGGTGTAAATAACTCCCCACCCCTTTACAACCCATCTATCACTTAAGTGACTCCAAACGTCTAACCGAAGAGTTATGGAACGGTTGCTACATAGCAACCATATTTAATAACTTTCATTTAAATGGTTACCAAAGTGATTACGTTCGCATGGTCAACAAAAAAAGAAACAAAAATGCTGTAAACCTCTACATTGCGCTGCCTATAATCGCTTCCAACCAATGTTGAGTTATTTTTTTTTAAATACAGCTGACTTTAATTTGAATGAAACAGTACAAAGTGGGTCGCTATTTGGCCTGTCTTTTTATTTATTTCAACGGACACAGAAAATAACGTCAGTTTCAGCCATTCATTCTATTTATTTACTCTATAGCAGCCATTCGGAGCGTAAGAAGACAAGACGTTCTGATGTACGTACACAACCAGTTTAATTTTAATAAGGAAGTATTGCGATTGGAACGAGTTCGGAGCCAGTGTAACCGTTTGCATCGCTGAACATGTTTGACGAAGTAAGTTCGGTCTCCTGTATTAATAATGCCTTAAATTAAGGGTTAGCTAAGTAAGGAGTTTGACAATAAGGAAATGCACCGGCATTCGTCTGGTGAGATGATAAAAAAAATATGGAAAAAGTTACCCTTTTTCACGATCTTAGTTAGCCAGGACCGTACCTGTGACCTTCCGAACGCAACTCGGGCATGCCAGAACACACGTGGTAAAGAAACGAGTTGTTGATCGCATGGAGAACCGGTTTCCAGTAGTATGTACGCTAAGAATAAGACGTCACGCTATATTTAGATCGCAGTGCGCTTAAGAACAAGTTCACGAGATTGCGTGGGTTCTAGCGTGCGAAGTCTACACTTGAAGAAGAAATTGTTCATAAATTTCCCACGTTAGTACACTGGTGTGGTGATAAATTACGAATGGTAACTTTTTTTTCCCCTCGCATCTATGTTACTTATCCTGAAATTACTTAAGAAAAAACCAAATGCATATTGCAGTGACAAAAATTTCTGCGATAACCGTGCTAAACAATGATGTTCTTTTAGAATGAACGATGTACGTAGGCCCTAAGACCAATTTAAAATTGTTTGTCTAAATTGAAAACTTTCGTTACAGGCCTAGGTATATAACAAGTTATTTTGCATTGCCTAAGATGGGCTTTTAAGGCAGATTTCCATAGTGAACAAAAAACAAAACAGTCTCTTCTTCTTGTTGTGTTTCATCAATGATTATTATGTAGGATAATCTTAGTAGAAACACTTGTTTTCTTTTTTTCTTCTCATAACGAGGTATATCTTTTTCTTTTCTTGCCTGGGCATCACACTCGGCTAATGAAACGAGAATAAAGCGACAAGACTTTATGATCATAGCAGAATCCAAGCGGCCTTGTTACAGAATCGGCGCCCACGTCTCGAGTGGAGAGGACGTTGATGGCAGGTACGTACTTAGGTTTGACGAATCGTCGACAGCGAGGTCATTAGAGACAGTGGGAGTTGCTCAGAGTACATAAAATTTTTTCGTGGTATTTAACCTGCCAAACATTTTTGTGGTGAACATACAATTATTACAGCGAGAATTATTGTGGTCACAAATGTTTGGGGGTGACAGATAAATATTCTGTGTAAACCTGAAGAACATTTAGGCAGGACGAATACTAACAGAACACTATGTAATTGGCACAAGATACTTCTTCCAGTGAAGAAGGAACGGGAAGGAATCGGCCGTGGCCTGTGATAAGGAATCACTCCGCCGCGGCGTTCAGGTGGAGTAATTTCGGGAGACCGTAGTGAGCCTTAATCAGGATAGCCGGACCTGGAATCGAACTCAGGTCCTCCCGAATGAGAGTCCAGTGTGCTACCACTGCGTCACCTCGCTCGCTCGCCACACGATCTGGACGCCGTAACGGCCAAGGAATCACGGTCTGACCAAAAGAGGGAAATATTAGAGGTACTGTAATCACGAGGTACATGGGCATGAAAGTTTACATAATGTGTTCATTGTGCTTATGCACAAAGGGAGAGGTGTATGAATTCTCTTAAAACAAGGAGGAAGTTCACCAATCATTGATATGTCAAGGTAATGCCATTCCATAATACCGGAGAAAGGCTATCAAAATGGTACCGGAAATGCCAGATGATGCGTCGTATAAGTCTCTTACTTATCAGTGCCCTCTGGCTCCATGCACGACCCCTAGCAGTAACTAAGTCAAGCAACGCTAGGTGGTCTCCATGCCAATACTGTATTCTCGCCACCAGAAAAGTCGTATCTGCCCACATGGATTCGACTGATGGTAGGCACCAAGGCCCGACCACGGGGTGGGGTGTTGGATTACTGACCACCCATGTAATTTGGGCCCAAAGTCTGAATTTCGAAGTGAAGACGTTCAAAGGTCATAGTAGTGGACAGTCCGCTGTAAATCACACTAATGACACGGAAATTTAATTAGTACCACGGGACGATTGGTTGTCTCAAACGGAGGTTCTCCCCGGTGAACGATCAACTGAGGTTGGATTCGTGGTGGTAGTGGTTGAAACTACGCATACTGGAGAAGATATTGATGGGAGAAACCCCTTACAAGAAGGGTCGATGGAATCAGCAGTGACACAACTCCGGCATTGTCCTGGACAGATAATGAGAGCAAAAATAACGCTCTGGCAAGATCACGGGTATTATTGAGAACTGATTGTCTCATTACATTATTGAAGGTGACAAAAGTCAGCCAAATGTACCACATTAGGGATCTTCTTTTTGGTTAACTGGTGTATTAACTCGATGTATATTGTGCTTATTGAACTAACCTCTATCCCTAGACTACTGAGCAGTGACCAATTTTAATCATAAATGGGAAATTTCTGCGCTCGGAGAATTCGCAAGCGTTTGGAAAAGCGATACTATAGTCTCTAAACAGCAATTAACATTGTAGTCAGCATGAACGTATCTGGCACTAAGCGGACTTTGGTGCCTTTAAAAACGAATGACGCAATAATGGAAACCAAACAAGACTAGACAAACGTATTGGCGTATTGTGGGATCGCAAACTAGCGAACGTGAATAGACAAAATTTTCCTCGAAAGTACTCAGTATGTAAGAGGGAACCACATTCCTACGAAAAAAAAAAACTTTATTTTTCAGGAAGTGCGACGATGTCAGAGGTGCCAAATAGACAAACAGCTTTCTAAGCAGCATCTTTCGTCATCGTTATGTAAATATCCGGCAGTTGAAAGCGGCGCAAACCAACGGACGACGAATCGTGTGAGAGGTGTCGGAGGTGGACGATAAAGGGCATCTCCACACGGAACTCATCAACGAGATAGGTGCTTGTAATCGCGAGTTACTTGGCCTTGCCTAACGCCAGCAGGCGAACAAGTGTTCCCACAATCAACACTGCAAGATCATCCTGTTTCCCAGACAGTTAATTACTTCCACCCGGCCACATCAACGGAGGTCGTTAATGGGATTTATTTTCAAAAAAGGAGAAAATTAAATACCAGCCTCCATACGCTGATCGGAGGCACATTTCCTCTTTGTTTCCGCAGAGCTGACGACATCAAGAGGACAGCATCTGTCGGCGTGGGTCTGTGTGAGCTAAAAGTCTGAATTCTACGTTGTACGGTTGTATACACGGGCGAGATAAAGAAGATTAGACTTCGTGAATGTAGCATAGGCCCCTAACTACGAGATCACAAACTAGGTTCGCATACATTACGGGCCATCACCGACCCTCGTCCGTCCTCCTTGCCACGTGAGCGTGACTGACGCCTTATAGCGATCCCAAAGTCGAGATGAGACTGGAAGAGTTCCAGGATTGGCGCGGGAAAGAAGAAACGCTTTGCTAATGACCCATGACCCAGGAACACGTAAAGCGTTTCGTAATAACCGGCGAGGTAACTTCTTCCAGTTTATTATATAAAAAAGGAATTAGTTGTAAATGAAAGAAAATTCAGGAAGAATGAAAATAAATATACAGAATTACTTTAAGAAGTTTGGCATGATGTTTGATGTGATTGTGTGATATAATTGTTACCACGGAATCAGGACTTTGCAAAAAAAAAAGTAGCCTAGAGGTTTGTAGAAAGTCTGGGATTAATCGTACGTAGTTGAAATGTCACATCATATATAGCTGGTTAAAGGCTAATTTAACATGTATGAAATTAGTTTGAAAATTCTCTTTCAGTAGACGCTTACCTTTAGATATAAACTGGGACTGGAACACTAAAAGTGATTTTGCCATATAAAACATAGATATCTGAAATTATGTCTTATGAACAGTTTAATTATTCATTTAGTGGCCATTGAAATAGGGTTCTTTTCGTTGTATACATATTAGTGTAAGAACTTTCGCAATGCTCTATTATTTGTGTATCGGACAATTTTACAGTTAACTTCTTGAACGACATGTGGATCTAGTCAGCGGAGAAACAACATCCTTTGGATCTCTAATAAGCTCCATTTTGATGCAATCAAAACCTAAATAGCATGCTGCATAAAATATAGAGTTGATTTGGGCGGTCTTAACAGCGAAGTCTTGAGAGCCGATGAGGGTGAAATCAGGTGAGTATGAAGCAGCGCTGGAATGCAAGGATGGAGGAAACTGGAGTTCGCCGAGAAAATTCACCGACCAGCGGTATCGCCCGGTACGATTCCCACTTGCGAAAATCTGGTGGTGACCCGGCCGGGGATTGCACCCGGTTCGCCTTGGTCGGAGGCAAGCAGGCTAACCTCTCTGCCACCGCAGCCCCCAAAAAGATAGAGAAAAGCCTACGATCCAGATACGAAACTGTATGCAAGCGTCAGAAATCATTACATTGTAACAGTTCATTGGAGAGAGTATACAATATATCATCCCCTCGAAGTTGTTACACCATTGGATCTAAACACTACCGACTTCTCGTGGCGCAGTCGGTTGGTGCGCCACCGATCTGGGGTGCGGGAGGCTTTGGGTTTGAATCCCGGGTAAGGCATGGGTGTTAATTTAAGATAGGTAGTAAGTTAGTCTGAAATCCGTGCCCTGCTAAGCTTTCAAACATATAACCAGGGGACGTTAGAAAGCCCTTTACAATACAATACAAATCTAAACACTGGGTTGTCTTTACATGTTTCGGAAAAACACACAATGAGATGACAAACGAAAAGTTGAGCAGCACCTTCAGGAATTTTCATTAATCCATGGGAACAAACTATAATGCGCTGAGAATGAAAAGTATTGTACAATCCCTAGCATAGTTCATGTAACGTTCTTCCTAAATAAAGCCTAATAAAATCGATCTAGGCATGATATAAAAAAATGCGCTCGACGGTGGCCGTGATTACTAAGGCGTGACGCTCAAGTGGCGTAGTGATGGCCCTACACTCACCCAGGCTGTGAGCGTCTGGAGTCTAGACAGCACCCAGGAGTTTCTTTAGCCGCTCTGAGAATAATCTTGCTACATGAAACCGATAGGCTATTCATGGTAAAATGAGCATTTTTGAAAGCCCGGCCTAGTATCTACTTGTATGCACGTTGTGTATTCTTCCGTCTTATGCGAAATTAACTTTGTTAGGGCCTTATCACGTAATTCATGCGTCGGTCATGTGAAACTGTAAAATTATTAGAAAATTACACATTTTTCAAATTTGCTCATGTTTACACTTCGATCATTAAAAAGACTTAAAGCGAAAGAAATAATATTAGTTATCACAAACGGTTTCCAAGCACTTTTTATTCGACTCTAAGATATGGAACTACTTTCCCAACTTTAATGGACGCATGTCCGCATGCAGGTAGGGGCAGTGACTTTTTTCTAAGGTTGATTTCAAAAGTGCTCACTTTATTGTGAACAGCCTTTAACAACTTACACCGTGGTCTAACAAAGCATCGCTGTACGCCGAAGGCACCAGTGCGGGGAAAACTTATGGAGCAGCAAAGATGAGTGTCAGATATATCACTGAATGTAAAGAATGACAATCGAAGCTTTAAAGATATTTCCCCACTTTTTTGTCCTGGCGTGACACAAGGTGGCTCTGTAATCACTTCCGTTTACCCCGTGGCGCTATAGTGCAGCGAGCCAAGTAGCATTCGCGATGAGCCGTGTTCAATTCCCCGTCTGGCCATGCTGATTTTGATTCTCGAGGCGAATGCTGGGATAGCTCCTTAAATCCTGAATACATACAGTCATGGAGGATTCCTTTCACATTACTGTTGTCTAGTGTTCCTCTACCAAGGCATGGGGTGCAATTAAAACATGTAATGTCCCGGCTCCCTCCCTCTATATTATGTGATAAAGAGTGAAGAGATTTGGACGACTCTTAACAGCGAGTTCTTGAGAGCCGATGTGGGTGATTGAAGTGAATATGGAGCTGCACCGAAATGAAGGGGCGGGGAAATGGGAGATCCCCGAGAAAACCCGCCGACCAACTGCATCGTCTGGCACGATTCCCACTTGCGAAAATCCGGTGACCCGGCCGGGGATTGAGCCCAGTTCGTCTTGGTGGGAGGCGAGCGTGCTAATCGCTCAGCCACCGTGGCCCCTATATGTGATAAAGTTTGTTTGTATATAAGTAACAGTGTTAGTTGGTTATCTTTGCAATTCTACTGTACGCCGTTGGGCATACCTGGACTAAATTTGCAAGGATGCCTCCCAGTACCCAACCTAAAATACTGTGTAGGCTAAAATTGTTTTCCACCTCTCATTGTGCCCGAAACCCCCAAAAAAAAGTGGCCGGGTATCTCTCCGGACAACGTCGGGTAGTTCAACTAGTAATAAATAAATTATTAGTAGTGCTAGCTAGCCACACTTCATTCTCTTCCTACGAGGGTGAAACACAATATGCACTACACTACTGTGGCTACTACAAGGGCGAGAGAAAGAAGAGAAGGCACTATAGTTAGTGTGACTTACATAGTTAGCTCGTCACACAATGCCACCACGAAAAAACGTAAATGTTGGGCCAGGAAAAAAGTTCCAAAACACGGAAGAAATATTTTATGATAGCGTTTCTTTTGTAGTACACTGGCATGCCAAACGTCACTGGATAGCAAGCAGTACGCAAAGGTAATACCTAGTCGGTTGCGCCCGCCACCGTACCGCTACGTCTTGGAAATACTTGGACCTCTTATCAGGCGTGCTCTGACATCGCTTGTGTGGCTGGTATTGGCATTGTGTTGGAGCCCTTGATGGACTTCACGTACCCCCCACAACGATGGAATATTCCAGCAGAATAATGCACCGTACCATCCGCCCAACTTGTCCAGAATTGGTTCGAGGAGCATTCTGGAGAGTTCCAACTACTGCTGTGGCCACCTCGTTCGCCCGATACGAGCCACATAAAGACGCGGTGGAGAGGTTCATTCGCACCCAAGATCCTGCACATACATACAAATGTCAAGGAACTGCGGGTAGCTATCCAGACGGCAAGGGTGAACATCATTCCACAGGTGAATTGTCCACTCGTGGAACAGACGCCCCGACGCGACGGATTGCTAGCCGAGGTAGGAGAGGGACTATAAGATACTAGACGAGTATTCCATTACTTTTGGCATGTCAACGTATAGTTTAGGGTGCAGTTAAACTTAACGCTCGACTTGTCATCTTAATGGGAATGAGTTACAGCATCCATATTTAAACATTTTAAGTTAAATGGTTACCAAAGTGAACATGTTTGCGTGGTTACTCCTCTGTAACTGAGTGAAAATAAAAGGAAATACTAATGTTAACACATTCCGGCATATATTTATAATCGTTCAAACTCTCATTAAAGATGACTTTTTTGTTTTGTTTTAATGCAACTGATCTTACTTTGACTGTAAGAGTACGAAGTACATCGCTGTTTGACGAAGCTATTAATTTATTTCAACATATTCAGAAAGTTTGTTAATTTAAACCATTTTATTGTTTATTAACTTCATAGCAGCCAATCAGGGCCTAACACAGATCTACTTTCACAACAATTTTATTTTCAACAAAGAGTGAATAGTCGATTAAAGTTTGTTCGCTGTCGAATGGACACTACTGAAAGCATTGCTTATGATCTGTTCTTCCCTCTCTTCCCCCTCCAGTTTCGCATCCTTCCGGCGTGTGGAAAAATTTCACATTGTCATGGATTCGTAGATCAAGTAGAACTGCTAAATGGCTAGGAACTTATTTATAAGTTCCTTTTATGCCACGTTTTAACACCCACGTGAATAAATAAACGGAGCCGCGATGGTGAAGTGGCGCGAGAGCACTACACACTCCTGGAAGGTTTTAGTCTGTACGAGTAACCGGCTTGTCATGGGCGTAAGGCTGTCCATGGAAGCTTGGGGTACCACGTGACAAATACCCGGTGGTTTAGTTGTGTGCTGGAAAGGGTAAGACTAATCCTCCTCGACTGTGTGGTTGCAGGTTATGTGACTCACCCGGTGGGAATGCCCGAGATTAAGGGATAGGACCTCCCTACGCTGATGTGAAACTGCTAACCAGCCTTGCGTCGAGAGAAAATTGACAGTGAAGTGTCGGGGCTACTTCATAATCCCAGTATCGGAGCCCATTTGCAACATGGTTACGGAAATGATCAGATATGCGCAAGACCACAGCCTCTTCTGACTCATGAGGACCCACGCCTCCTCGTGGTACTGCCGGGAGGCCCTCCTTGTGGGGGTTAGCAAACGTGGGTAACCCGGGCGTTCCCTATGCCAAGTTTCCTCGCTGAGAGGGGTATCTGCCTTCAGGAAAGGTTTATTACGGCACGTAGTAATGGTCTGAAATGGAGGTGGGCTGATCGACTCCTTTACAGTCAGACCATTGGTGCCAAAAGTCTGGGTTTTAGTGAAGAACCCAATTATATTGAAATGGATGAGAGGCGAGGTAGGTCGGGGACTGTGTGGGCCGGGACCTGGCGCTCATAACCACCGGCTAGTCGGACGTCGGCAAAACCCACGAGTGTTATGGCAAGGAAGTAGGATCACGGGATGGCCTCCGAGCCTGTGTCAAGGATTCTCTTGGCGCCAGGTCACAGAGGGAAAGGATTCGTGATGGCAGTGGTTATATTCGCACTCAGGGGGCTAAAGGAAAGTATAGAGTTACAGCAAACGGATATGATACATTTGCCAACCTGGGAGATAAAACTCTGAACAGCTATTAGCTAAAAGCTATTGAAAAGTAAATGTAGAGGGGATCATTAACTCCCTTATCATGAGTAATGTATATGATAAAGAACAGCTAACAGTTATTGATGAAGATTTGGAGGGCCGAGAGGCATTGAATATCACAAGCAATTACCCTTGCTATGTTGTTGCAGGCTGGCGCTGTGGCTGTGGCTGGGCGCAGCGGTGGCGCAGCACCTGCGGCCGCTCGTCAGGATCCAGCCTCTGCCCGCCGAGCCTCGTGTCGGCATGCCGCACCTCTCGCCCCAGGACATGACGGCGTTCGTCGACCGCGCCGGAGCCGCGCTGCGCGACCGCTTCGAGCTACTCGAGCCCACCATCTTTCGCAAGGGTGAGTATTCCACTGGCCGCCGCTTCCTACAAACACTCCTGCATAGTTTCTCATTTCTGCTCTTCATAATATGCAGCCCATTCTCGCTTGCTTTTAACTTTTCTGAAGCCGTGCTTTAGTTCTACTTCAAGGATAATCCTCCGCCTCATACAAATAAAGATTAAACCGAGCCTAAAATTTACATCAAAAGGACAGTTGACCGCATTCTTGCACACTTGGTGTGATAATATATTGCGTAAGAACAATATTTATTACGCATTACAAACACCTCTATTTTCTTCCTGTTTTTATTCACATTAATTACAAATAACATGGGGCCACGGTGGCTGACTGGTTAGCTTTCTCGCCTCCCACCAGGCGATCCGGGTTCAATCCCCGGCCGGGCCACTTCAGATTCTCGAATGTGGGAATCGTGCCGGACGATGCCGTTGGTCGGCGGATTTTCTCGGGGATCTCTCATTTCCCCCTCCCCTTTATTCCGGCACTACTCCATACTCACCTCAATAACTCTTATCGGCTGTAAATACCTCGATGTTAAGAGCCGCCAAAATATTTCCACTCCGCTATAAATAACATAATATTATTTATAAATAAAATATAAGTAAATGTGTAATTAATAGAAAAAATTTAACAGTAGTATGAAACGCTTGCGATGGTGTGATTTTTCTAAGATCCATTAAAAAAGAAAGTGTGGAGAAACCGAGAACATATTATGCTTGTGTTACGAAGTGAAGGAAATGTAGTAGCTACAGTAGTGATGTATTGTATTGTGTTGGGGTGGCAGGTGTGCAGCAGCAGCCGGGCAGCGCCGCCTGGTTCATGGCGGCGTCGCACGCCAGCTCGGAGGAGTCTCGCAACATGAGCAGGGCGGCTCTCGTTGCTGAGGAGGCCACCAAGTACATCGTGCACGCGTGAGTTACCACTCGCACCTACTCTGCTTCTTACCTGAGCTTCTCTCTCATCAAAGTAATATCTACCAATCTAATAATATTGCTAGTATAATTTACGAAACTAAATTAATAAATGTTCCTCTTGAGCCCTCACTAAGAATACATTACATATCATTATAAACAATAGCACAATCTCGTATATTGATGTCGTCCGACTCACAAACACATCAATATTACAGATACACACAAGAACATATAAACTAAAGAAACAACACTTACACTATACAACACCTACACAAACAACATTACACTGACACCATCACAACACAGACACAAACATCAAACACGCGACGGACACCTCACAAAAACGACAACAACCGTCGGCCCCCCTGTCTCCGGAGAGGATGGCTGGGTGAGGGTTCAAGGGTGGAGGCAGAGGAATTTTAACTTTTGACATTTAAAAATTTTAATGTAACCTTTTTATTTAAGATTATAACAAAATATAATTGTAAGCGTCTGCCATTTTAATATGTTATGTACTCCGTACTACCTATCAGCTTTTCCTCTTCTCACACCTCCCTTGTCATGTGGCAGCATGTTCGACTAGCATCGGAAAAGTCTAGGTGGTGTTGGTTTTTACCGTGGCAGCCTACCTTCTTCGTTCCATCCAAATGCTGCTGTAGTTCTTGAACATACACCTTCTCATCCGTTCACTCATTTCGCTAATGCCTCATTAGATTCCATTTATAGCATTAAAAATATTATGTTTATTTTACAACTTGTGTCTCTAATTTACGAATGAAATACAATTAAATTTCTAATTTTCTTCTCCAAATCCTTTTGCTATTATATTACGTTTCTCTTTCACGTATTACAACTGTACAAACTACCAAGTTATACACAGGATGTTTCACTCGCTCTCGTCTCCTGATGTCCGCTCATCAATATCAAACTATAGGGATTGGTCATAATGCAACGAAATGTGCTACGGACATACTTTGGTGTATGAGATGCATGGTGACGTCACAGTAAGTGTTGCAAGTGGTCGTCACGTATGCCTCTCCGTATTATGTAAGGTATCCTCCAACACATCAGAAGCTACAGCGTCAATTTCTCGCCGAATGCTATCTTGCATTGCCGTGATTGTTTATGGCTTGCTGCGATGGATTTTCTCTTTCAGAATGCCTCACAGGAAGAAAGCCAGTGGGTAAACTCAGATTATCTGGGTGGCCGAAGTCCTTTGGAAATGACACGACCTTGAAAGGAGGACTGCCGTTGTAAGTGTGGCCATCCTGCTAGAAATAGCCAGTACGGAGTTCCACGTCATCCAACTCAGCCACAAAACTCTTCGAAGATTCCCACCTAGACGTTGGTATCGACTGTTGTGCTGAAGAAGATGGGGCCTTAATAAAGCACACTGCACTCTAATTTTTTCATCACGATGAGATGTTTCATGCACAGAATGAGTATTCTCCATAGCCCAAAGACGGGTATTCTAGGAACTAACGAGCCAAATGAGTTGGAAATTTATTGAGGCCAGCTATCTGTTTCTCACTTCCGGCACCATTACGTCTGGCAGTTTTGGACGTTCTCCTTCATACACATCCAACAATGCTCCCCTTGTTTTCTGTTTCTACATCAAAAATTGAATGGCTGACTATGCAGGCAATTTCCGGCCCCAAACTACGCAGTAAATTGTCGCTGGCACATCTTAATGGATTCCGTTTTCCAGTATATGCGGACGATAGACACACGCTGCTCCATTGAGCAAAGACTCAAATTGTGCCTGAACAAACACGAACCACTATCGAGTGCTTCACTACAGCAGGTACAAGAACTCAGACTGAGGACACACGTCCGTACGAGTGGCATCAAACGGCCGAATTGTCCAGATGTACGTGTATGACCGTGCAAAAACTAGAGACCATGGCGCCACCTCCACTGTCGTCACTGGACCACCTCCAGTGACTTCACTGTAATTCTCATACATCAGGGTATGCCCATAACAAATTTCGTTACATTATGGTCAATAACTTGATATTTATGATCGAACATCAAGAAGCAGGAGTCGAGAGCGAGTGTATAGTATTGTACAGTTATATTTTAGTATATTGCTGGGCGCTCTTAAGAACATAATTCCATAGTTCTTAAGGTGCGATAGCTGCAATAATATGGAACTATAATATTCCGACATTTCTGTTTCAAGAATTGCATTTTCGGGTGATTTAATAGAGCAAAAGGAATGTTTTTTTCCTGATAGCTTCAGTAAAAGTGTGATCGTAATGAATGGTTGTTGCGGAGAGAAGCAAACTGCAAGAGTTTTTGAAGGGGCTTAAAAAAGTCTTCAGCGCCGATACGGGTGGAGCAGCTACGGTGGAAATTGGATTATCCCGAGAAAATCCACCAGCCATTTGCCACATCTCGGGATACCCTGCCGGGAATCCAGACTAATTTGCCGTCGTTGGAGGTGACTTACGTGAGGCGGCCCGGGGTGTTTGAGAGGAGACGTAGATGAGTAGTAAAGGTTGCTAACGATAGAGTGAGCACTTTTGAATGTCCTGCTTGAGATCTATTTGAATGTACATTGTGTATTCTTCCGCCTTGTGTAAAATTAACATTGCCGTGGACCTCATCACTTTATCCATGCCTCGGTCAAGTGAAACTGTGAAATTATTGGATAAATAAATATTTTACAGATCTGGTTAGTTATACACTTCCGATGCATAAAAAAAAAAAACAGAAAGCGAAGGAAATAATTTCTGTTATCACAAAGGTTAGCTAACACTTTTTATTTGATTTTAAATATGGAACTACTTTCCATCCGTTATTATCAACTTTACTCGGCGCACGTCACTCAGTGAGCCTGCTGAAATATGCGCAGGTAGGGGATGTAACGTTTTTCTAATCATTCAAAAGTGTTGACTTTATCGTGAACCGCCTCCATCTAGGTGTGTGTGTGTGTGTGTGTGTGTGTGGCAGGTACAAGCTGGACCAGAACCAGGTGAACTACGGGCTGCCGGTGATGGACATGCGCGACACGGTGCTGGGCGCGACCTGCCCCCTGGAAGTGGACCCGCCCTGCCAAGCGCGCAAGTACCGCGCCTACTCGGGCCACTGCAACAACGTGCAGAGCCCGCGCTGGGGCACGGCGAACACGCGCTACATGCGCCTGCTGCCCGCCGACTACGAGGACGGCGTGAGCGTGCCGCGAGGTGCGCGCGCACGCCTGCCCAGCCCGCGCGACGTCTCCCTCGCCGTGCACGGCGACAGCGACCGCCCGCACGCACACCTCATGGCCGCCGCCGCCGTCTGGGCAGAGTTCGTCGCGCACGACGTCGCCTACACGCCGCAGATGACAGGTACCGTACACTAATGACGAGGTAGACCGATCTCGCTGGCTGGGCACAACCAGTCTCCGTGTCCCAACATTGAACTGCTCACCGGCCTACACGTCTAGCAAAAATGGGGTAGACTGGGTTTGAGGTTAGAACACTGTTTAGTAAACAAGTGCTATTGAGATGTTTTTATACTTCCTCTGATCAATTCGTAATGCTTTTTGATTACATTCAAACTGGTAAACGTATTTTATTAATATAATAGTGGTTGTCATTTAAGAATTAAGATGTAAACAAACACATTCATCATTGTTGACCATGTGACTTTGACAGTTGTATAGGATTGGAGTAGGTGAATGTTGGGTACATGCGCAGAAGACTAATAAGCATCTTTAGTCTATGACAGGTACAGCAACTCTCCTGTAGTACTACCTTCACACTATTCCTCCGCCTCGTGTAAACATAACTATGTCCAGATAATCACACCAAAGTGACTACGCACTACATTCGTGCGCACTCTGTTTAATATAGGCTGTTCACGATAAAATAAGGACTTTTGAAATCAACCATAGAAAAATGTATTTGCCCCTACCAGCATATAATTTAACGGGTGCAATGAGTGACACGTGTCCTGTAAAGATGGTAATGGTGGAGAGGTAAGTAGTTCCATATATTATAGTCGAATAAAAATGCTAAGTAACCATTTGTAATAACTTAAAATATTTATCTCGATTTCTGTAATTTTTAATCCATCGAAGTGTAAAAATGAGCAAATTTGTAGAATATTAACATCTCTAATAATTTCATAGTTTCACTTGACCGACGCATGGATAAAGTGATGAGGCCCATGGCAATGTTAATTTTACATAATGTGGAAGAACACACAATATGTGTACATTTTACCGTGAACAGCCTATAATACTTTGCATGAGAACTACTTCTTATAGGCTGTTCACGGTAAAGTGAGCACTTTTTAAGGCTCTCCCAAAAGGCATTAACCCCTGATAAATATATTTTATTGCAGTCTCAGACACTAATTTTTGAGGGTGATGAAATGTTTACACTGTGTTTATTAGTAATATTGCGATGTTTACATTAAAAAGAGGCGGAAAGGTAGAAATTAATTGATAGGAAAATTTTAGCAGTCCCTTAAAAAGTGCTCTCTTTACCTTGAATAGCCTGTACTAGCCATTACCACCACGCCTATTTTCTTCCTGATTTTATTTGTGATAATTATGAATGAAATATTATAATTTGTAGCTAAAACATAAGTAAATATTCAGTATAATAAAAATAAGATACTTTTATGTTAAATAAATTAATAAACGCTATTGATACAATATGACATATTTAGGAAACAAAGCAATACGTCATACCTGTTGCGATTTGTCTATGCTTTAGTCTGAAAAGTGTGCATATACCGCAGATACACTCCTATACATACAGTATATCCACCGTCGAGAGAAGATGTGGTAGCGAGAATGGTCCACAGTAGCCACTCGCCGCGTTCCAACACTGCACCTACTGCTTTACTGCCATTGAAACTGTAGGCTGTTCACGGTAAAATGAGCACTTCTGAAAGCCCTGCTTAAGGTCTACTTTGGAGTTATTAAGAAAGTAATTACTTTATAAATCTGCTCAATTTTATACTTCGATGCATTACAAAACAGAAAGCGCAAGAAATAATTTTATAAGTCATCACATATGGTTATCTAAACTACGTGAATAGGATTTGAGTTTGGAACACTAGTTATGTAGCCTAAACAAGTACTTTGAGAAGATTGTACACCACTTCTAACCAATTTTGAATGCAAGTAAGTTAAATTCATATTGGTAAAGGTATTTTATTCATACAAAAGAGCTCGTATTTTTAAAAGTAACGTATCAACGAACACCTTCTTCACTTTGACAGTTGTATTGGTGTGGGGTAGGTCGATGTTGAGAACATACGCAGGAGACGAAACTCGGCCTATGTAATCTTTGGTCAATGTGAACCACCCTAACCCTCCTTTTGCTAAATTTTCTGTACTAACGCCACAAGTGAATGTAGCGGCTACACACCTTTTCCGTCTGACAGCGTTTAGTTTCCTGATCAGCAGGAAACAATTTAGGAATGCCAATAACCAATAAGTGGGTTCAGTGGCGGAACACTCGTCAGCAGTGAAAATAATGGCGTCCATTTGGCTCAACGGGTTTGTTGTCATGTCATTAGTAATGTATAAGTTTTTCGACGACAAGGATATTAAACAGGGTATAATCGAACAAATGATAATAAACACCAGAGGGGGAGAAATGAGCATAAATGGAGTATATTAAGGAACAAATTGTCTATCGTCCATAATTAGTCCACAACGACGTGGCAAAGTGCAGGGGCATGAATACAACCACAATCATTTGGCAACAGGCAGTGCAATGAAATGGAAGTTCATTTACACATTTGGGCAGAAGGCGTTGGACTCACATTGTCTGTTCAAAGTGTCGGCCACCATTGGCCACATAGACAGTTCAGCGCTGAAGCATGTTGCGATGCACATTGTAAAGGTTTCCGGCGGGGCATTGATGGTAACAAAACTACTTTCTGTACCCGCGTTATGAGCTCATCCTTCGTGTCAGATGGTGTGGCGTACACCATCGATTTGATGTGGCTTCACAGCCAGAAGTTAGGTGGTGTGACGTCAGGTGAGCGTGGCGGCCATGCTGTGGGGTCTCCCCTACCTACGTATCTGCCGGTTCAGGGAGTGCACGTCAAGGTTCCAGCGAACAACAGTGGCGAAGTGAGGTGGGGCCCCATCCTGCTGCAACCAAATCACCTGACGGGCACCCAAAGGAACATCCTCTAAGTATTCCAATAACAAGTCCTGCAGGAACTGGAGATACGTAGTACCTATGAGACTGAGACCATGCGGAATTGCGCGTAGGCTGGTTACAACGCCAATTACACAAATTTGCATACCCGCCACTGCACATTGCCACTACTATTAGCGGGTTAACTTGTTTCTTGTTTCTTTGCCAAACTCCACCTAAACGAAAATTTTGAGTGGCCGGAAGTTACCCCTGCGGGTGCAAAGTAACCAATGTTCACGGTAGCTTAAAATATCAATTAAAACTTTACCACTTTGGAACACTTCGCTCCTAAGCGGTGGGAATTTTCCTCAAGCGGAACTCTCCCACAAGCAAACTCCTAGTTTTGTTCCTAACATGAGTAGAAATAGAAACGCCCGCGGGGAGCAAATATTTGTAGAGTTCCTTATGAAAGTTTTATAGTGTGTACGTTTGTGTGCATGGTTAATTTGTTTTGTGATGATGTCTTTATTTACAGAGAAGTTCAGTTGATGGACAATGTTTATTTACCACAGTATTTTTACTTCCTGAATCCCCTGTAGTACATTTTGTATGAAACTTTCTTGTATGTATTATTACGTACTTAATTACTTCTGTAATTTTTTCATGTAAATAAGGTTAAAGAATTTCTTTTATGTGGTGAGATATTAATTTTTGCTGCGTGATAATTTTTACTATGCAAGAGTGGCATCGTTAAATGAACTTATGCGAAGGTACAACCAAACAAAAAAGTATGCATTTGAATAATACTGTACGATAGTAAGCAAGCTTCGAAGCTGTTCTCCTGAAAAAAACTTTATTAATTATTGTGTGAATGCTAATACCTAGAATAATTACTGAATGCGTGTGCTTTTCTTTGACGTTCGAGATGATTGTTCCAGATGCAATCCAATTTGTGATGCTAGCAGTTAGGTATTAATTAAATTTGAATACAAATAAAATAATGATAGGGGCACGTGTGATTGTCGGCAGGACTGGACGGCAGCCGGCTCAAGTGCTGTGGCGTGGACTTCAGCGACTTCCACCCAGAGTGCTTCCCCATCCGCATAGCCGACAGCGACCCGGTGTTCGGGCGCGCAGGGGAGAAGTGCCAGGAGTACGCCCGCTCGGCGACCGCCCCTCGCACCGGCTGCACGCTCGGTCAGTCATCCTCGCAGTACACATTATACAAATAACAATAATTAGAGATATTATACGGTAATAAATAATTTATATTAAAATATCTTATTATTAGGGACTTGAAAAATTCGCGTTATTACTTGACATCCGGCTGAACTTCACAGTATTGTATGCACCAAAGCCGACGACGTTTCTTAATTGGCTGTTGCATGCATGTGAATTCACTCCCGTTCTTTCTTAACTTCATGTGGTTGGGGCACACAGTCGTGGTGCGTTTATTTATTGGCGCAGAGTTACCCTGGGCGTGTCACATAAAGTATGGTCCAATGACAAAGGTATTGCAAAGGCACACGTGTTTATAGTTTAACGTATCCCCAAATAATAACGCGAATTTTGCAGGTCCCTACTAATTATTTGATAATACTGACTTAATATAGGATATAAAGATTGTGTATAAACTCTTATATACATCAAATTATTATTTTTTCATTTTAATGAAAATAAAAAAAAACCGAAAAAGTAAGGGAGTATTACATAGTTAAGTACCTACTATAATGAATATTTAATTATTACTTATTATTTTTTAATGATAACTTCCTATATTACATTGAATTCTTATTGTATATCATTAAATATCTAATTGATGCGAATAAGTTATTAATAAGTAGTGCCGTGGCTTATTTTCTAATTTAAAGATGTTGAAGTAATTAAGGATACCTTAATTTGTTGTGTTGTACGCTGTAAAATTATTTAATAGTTTTAGTATTTTTATACGTTTGGTTGAGTTGGAAATACTAAATAATATACACAATATAAGTACACATAGTCCCCGTCACTCACACTTCCTCCCAATATTCTGCTGAAGTTGTACTTCCAGGCTGTTTCTTTGCCTCGTGCAAGCAAACACCGAAAGGACATCGCACTGCATTCATGCGCATTACTTAGGGGTTAGATTCATCAAAGTCAGGGTCACCTATCGTGTTTCCCGCCATCAATAAGCCCTCGCCTATCACAATCCATTTTACCCATCCCACAGTCACTTGTCATCGCCAACAACCAAATGTAAGAATTTTAATCCTAACCCCTCTCTCCCCAAAATTATTTGACTTATTTGTTCATATATAGCACACAGGTAATTAAAAAAATTTATGTGAAATCTGAATATAAACAAGTGAGGCTAATCTGTATTGTTGTATCACGTTCCGTTCCGTTAATCACGTATTCTATACAAGTCGTAGTATTTCAAATGAAATATAGTTTAGTAAACATTGTCAAAAAAAGCTGGAAAAATGAATTTTGTGATCAGAAACTACTGATAAATAAACGCTAATGGGGCTTTTAATTACTTTTCCATCATAACATATTTGTAATGGTAAGTTAAATAAAAGAATAATCGTAAGTGATCGGTGTATGCATTAGCGAATATTACCGAGCCTGGGTGTTGCGCACACTGAACCAGTCTTTTGAGGACATTTTTACTGCAGGCTCTCGTTGAGTATTGACCTGTTTTGCATTAAATATGTCAGTACTAAATTTGGCGCACATTTTGGTTAGGCCTGAGGTGGTATTCTGTTCAGTTACCAAAGCTTCGCAATATTTTATATATATACTACAGTTTTTTAAAGAAAACAAATATTGGATAACTTACGTGGAAATTACTTGAGTTATTTACAACAACCCAGCACCTTAACTGAATTAATAATACTGATTATGAAAATAATGTGAAATCTCTCTCGTTATAAAGGATAAAATAAAAACTATAGTGTCGACATATTGACAACTTACCTCAATTACGAACCCACTTTTTCACCTGCTCAAAATGTATGTACAGGTTAATGATATAATCATTCTCGCATTATAGCGACACCATTACATCTCGTGGCGGCGTGATGTAAAAACTTTTCTCTTTTAATTTTTCCTAGGGCCACGTGAGCAGCTGAATAAAGTGACTTCATTCTTGGACGCTTCCATGATCTACGGAAGCTCCCAAGAAGACGTTAACAGACTGAGAAAATTCTCCGGAGGCCAACTGACATACCAGGTGGGACCTAGAGGAGCCACATTGCTCCCGCCGGACCCCAATAACCTGGACTGCAGATTTAACGGCACTTACAAGTAAGCATTCGTACTGTTCTGCATTGTTGAGTTGTCATACTTTAATATTTCACCTTAATCATCATTTTCACCCTTCGCTTTGCATGTTACCACAAATATAATATACAGGAGAACAGGTTTGTGTGAATTTTGCTGTGTGAAGCAAACAGAATTACAACAGGATTTCAGTACGATGCGTGCACAGAAGTATAGTTTCTAGAATATTCGTTCTTTGTTATAGACACGAAGCTGTCTCAATATTTGGAAATCGCACTCGACATTATACGTAGAAATTCAAAAGGAGTTTAATTACTTCTCATCGTAGGTTGACGTTAAGTTACCTTTAGTTTTTTTCTGAAGTATATATTATATAATATATAATATGTATTATATATAAACTGCAACTTATATTGTTCCAAAGAGTACTATTGAAGGTTGTGCTGTAGGTCTAAAGAATTTGGCATAGAGTAACGGTTAGTAGTTACAATGTCGACAAGGATCTCTTTTGTAATGTGTGCTAGAACCCGCAAGGTATTTTCATATTGAGGTTTTCAACCCGTGTACTATAGATGCCATTTTATTTTAGCAGTTCATCATACGTTTTTCAGGAAAAAATGTGTAGTATTGTACGCTAATATGTGCCATTGTTTCCCGTAATATGATTTAATTTACAGTATAGTGTATGCCGATGTTTTATACTCCAAAGCGTGTCTTAATAACAGGCAACTAAACGAGTATAAACATGATTTAATATAATAAATTTAACTTACGAGTTTAGCTTGTTTCTTGTTAGTAAAATCTATTATTATATGCATTATGTCACAAGCGGAATAAATTAATCCACGATTCGCTAAAGCTTTTTGTTAATAAACAGTATTAACTAAGAATACTTAATATGGAGGCGGATGATCTAGACTAGCAGTCTGTGCCATCTCAAGCAAATTTATGGTCATAAGTTGATATTTTTTATGCACCAATGGAGACATAAAAGTGAACAGATATATATTTTTATTATTAATAATTGTAGCGGTTAAGCCTTATTGGCCTAACCCTAACTGTTTTTGGGTGGCGAGACTGATAGTTGTTAATGAGCTATTAATTGGAAGGAGTAGCCTTAAATTAAAAGTGCTGTCATGTCTAATCTCTTTATATAAAACACATTCACGTTTCACTATACACAACACGTACAACTTTACCTTACTTAATTTGGGGAAGTTTATTGATGTGATTAACTCAATTATTATCAGCCACGTAATAATTATGTAATAAATCTCTGCAGTAACTCACTGGAACAATGTCACCTTGTAAATGATGCCGAAGGCTGCTTGCAGAAGTCTCGGAATCGGCGTCGCGTCCGTCTTCATGTGGCAGCTGTCTGGCGGCAGGTCAGCCACAGGCCCTGCTTCAGTCCTCCGCGCGCGATAAATACGCGGCGCCGGATTGTTACGAGTCTCTTGTTTTAATAAGATCTCGCTGCTCGTGGTCTCATCCCAAATACTGTCGTGGTTGGAGTGGTATCCAGCCAAGCGCAGGGAACAGCTTGCTAGATCACTACATAATGTTATTTCTATTTTTAGACAAGATATTTACGGAAGGCTAACTCTGTAGTTCTTTGATGTAAAACAAACAATTTTATGTGGGTGCTATCCAGATTTTTGATGGGTAGGATTTTCGAACTATGGAATTCCTAAACACTGCAGAAAATGCTTAGGAATGTATGCCAGATCTTGAGTTGGGCAGCTTATTACAGTGACAGTGTGCTGGGAACTGCTCTGGAATATTGTCATTTTTCAATGTGCTAAATATTTTAATAATGTTGAGACAAATGAACATTTTTTCAATTATGGCCTGGTATTGAATTACGGATCCTTTGTACTTATGGTGTTTCTTGGTTGTATATACCCTACGACAAGTGCTGTTCTGCTCTGATGCACTAAACTGCAGGCTTCTCTTGGCTGGTAAGATATGTATTTAAATATTTACGGGGGAATGCTCTGGAATAGTCTGTTTACCTAGATGAACCAGATGTTGAGTGGGAGAGTCACTGCAGTGGTAATTTTATGGGTCTGTGTGGTTTTTCAGTGGTCTGTACAGAGAACAAGGTACAGACATTGAGAAATATCACAGCTTCAGGGAACTTCTACAGTAGGCAGAGGTGGATCTAGATACTCATTATGAGGGCGTGAGACATAAATAAATGATAAATACGATAATTGAAGTCTGCAGGTTTTTTTTTTAGCAATAATCCTGCCAAAGTGTTTTATTTATTTAGCAATACATTCTGCGCAGAATCTAAGTACACAAAATTTCGGAGTTAGAAATAGCTCATTAGAAATGGATCGCCGTGGCATAATATTTGGCCATAAAGTTGTAAAAACTATAATATGCGATTGCCCTTCTATGGTTCATCTATATTAGCCTCCAAAACCCGTATAATTTAATTGTCGTGTTTATCATTAATTTTTTACTTACACCCTCTTAACGAGCGGCCTAAAGGATGTGACACTGTGCATTACGTTCATAACACATTACTTACCCGGACGCATTATCATTTTTATAAATTGATTAATTGGGTATTTTCAGCGCCCCCGAACGGCGACCAGGCTTTAGTAGGGGAACACTATTCATTCGGGATTTAATGCTACACATAAATGCCAGTACTTGTCGACAGGCTACCTAAATACTTATTAAAATTTCGTGTTATTATGGTAAGTGTATGTATTATAAATGCATTATTAACTATGTACTTGGTTACAATAACAGTCTCGTTTATCCAGTGTAACATCAATCTCCAAGAGAGGGGTTCAAGCTCTCTTACCGCCCCCCCCCCTCATCTGTTCTTTTTTTTTCATGAAGTAGCGAAATCGAAACAACGTCACCAGCTTGAAAAGGTGCAAGCTGTTAAGTGGTACTTCACTTATAAAATTTATTTAGTGCGATAAAAATCTTAATTACACGTTACATAAAAGATAGAGAAAAGTCTACAAAGCAGAAGCCAAGATATACATTAGTATTATAAATACATTATAAAAATTCATTAAAGATTGTGCACAACATATCAACGCACCTGGGTGCCAATTTATCATTCTGGTTCCCTTTACTAAATTTTTTGATTGGGCTACGTATACCCTTCGTCTCTAGTTGTTGGGCCACTGCTGTTCCTCGGATCCTCACCTGACTGTAGGGACTCCCTGCGTCTGTACATGGTCCATCTGAGATAGGCGCAGTTCTCTTTCACTTTCTCGCATGTCGGGAGCCCAATTACACGAGCATCGCTAACCTGGTGTAGTGGAGTTATAGACTGTTCATGTAAAATGAGCACTTTTGAAAGGCCTGCTTAAGATCTAGTTGTATGCACTTGTGTATTCTTCCGCTTTATGTAAAATTAACGTTGCCTTGGGCCTCATCATTTAATTCATGCGGCGGTCAACAGAAATGATTAGAAAAGTCAATATTTTACAAATCTGTTACTTTTTACACTTCGATGCAAAAACAGATAGTGAAATAAATAATTTGCGTTATCACAAATGGTTACATAATATATTTCATTCGGTGTTAATACACGACACTACTTTCCATCCATCGTTACCAACTTTACTGGGCGCATGTCACTCACTGCGCCCGTTAAGCAGGTAAAGGCAGTGACTTTATTTTAAGGTTGAGTTCAAAAGTGCTCACTTTATCTTGAACAGCCTTTAACGATGTTTTGATAGGAAAGTAGCCAACACACATGGTGCCATGGCAACTTCCGCCCCGCATATTGTTCCCACGGCGTGAATCGTCGACTCCCGAAAAGAGGAATTATAATTAGATTCGCACCTGAGATCCCTGGGAGTGGGACTGTGGAGTGAGTGGAGAGATTTGGGCTGTTCTTAACATTGAGGTCTTGAGAGCCAACGCTGGTGAAGCGAGGTACGGAGAAGCGCCGGAATGAAAGGGTGGGGGAAACGGGAGATCCGCGAGAAAACCCACCGACCAGCGGCGTCGTCCGGCACGACTTCCACATGCGAAAATCCGGGTGTGACTCCGCCGCCGGGAGTTCGCGTTGGTGGGATTGGAGTGTAGTCTGACCACTGCACCACCTGGGACTGTGCCACAGCAGGTGCTTCTTGGCGGGGGACGGGCGCGCCAATGAGCACGTGGGGTTGGCGGCCATGCACACGCTGTGGCTGCGCGAGCACAACCGGCTGGCGCGGGAGCTGCAGGGCCGCAACCCGCACTGGGACGACGAGACGATCTTCCAGGAGGCACGCAGGATCGTCGCCGCGCAGATACAGCACATCACATATTCAGAGTTCCTGCCCGTCATGCTCGGACAGGTATGCCTATATTTGCGGCTCCTTCACACTTTTTCAATTAAACACTTGGAAAATCACCCCAAGGATGAGGTATTTGGTTGTTTCCTAAATATCTCATGCATCACAACCATTTTATAATTGTCTTAAGAAAAATACTCTTTTTTTTTTTTTTTTTTTTTAATGAATTGAAGTTTTACCTACACTTTAACTATAAATTATAACACTTTATATTTATAATTAGTGTAAATATAAATAAACAGTTATAAAATAGGTGTGTTGGCAATACCTAGAAAGAAACAACTCTGATATATTATTACACTGAGTGCGCACGAATGTGGTGCTCTGCCCCTTCGGTGTAATTTCCTAGAATCGGTCAAACTTTGTTTGCATGAGGGGCGGGGGAGAGGAGATGCTGGAAATATACCTATAACAGGGCTTCAGAAAACTTGGCAGTATACATACCAGATGTTATAGTTTCATTCAAGATAAAGTCTGGAAGGATGGAGGAAGGGGATAAAACGTAGTAGAAATAAGAGGGAAGACTAATTAAATAAAGTTTGGCCAGGGCCATTTGCTTTAACATTAATGGGAATGGTGAACGAAAAGCGTATATTTATATAATTTTTTTCCAAAATTTTGTTACAGAAGGTTTTCAGAAATTTTTGGTTTCGACAAGACGTATATAACAATTTTCAACACCTTATCACATGTATAAAAATTACCTGCGTTCGTTATTCTCGGCTCTCTGATTGAAGATGAGAAAAAATAATTAAATTCCTTTCTTCCATCAGTGCTCCGAGAGTAATGAAGGTGGTGAAAATCTAACAACGTAAAAAGGTGTTGATAATTATTATTTATGTCTTGACGAGTCTAAAATTTCGATAAACTCTTTGGAAAATGACACATCGAAAATCGGGTAAATATACCGCTTGCATTCACCATTCCCTTCAGTGACCATTACAATTAAACATGAATAATATAAGATCTGGGTAATTGAAGAGAAGGGGTAAAGGTGTCAAGACTAAGTCAAAGATATAGAAGTTGACACATGGTACAAGGGACTCGCCAGGTCTCGCACCCGGACAAGCTGCTGCCGCGCCGTCTGCCTTCGAGTCGCCGACTGTGTCTTCTCCGGACCTCGTAGCTCACCCCACCACGTGTGTTTGTTGTCGTAATAGATTTTGATTGGTCCCGTCGTGCCCTGGGGGTGGAGTCTTGTCGATGGGATGGACTATGCATACTACATGATTCACGGTAAACTAAACGCTTTTTAAATCAACCTGTGGGGAAAAAAAAATATCACTGCTCATAAAAGCCTGTATTTCAACAGTCATACTGACTAACATGCTACCAATTAAGTTGAAAGCGAAATACGCACGCTAGTTCCATGTGTTAACGTCATATTCAAAGCGTAACTTTCACATTTGTGGCTACCAAACTTATATAAAATATTTTCTAGTTGTTTTACGCCGACTACGTTAAGAACTGGCGTATTGTTTAGATATTTCCTTTCCTAACTATTTTACAGATTTCGCAGTTACACTTGACTAACGGATTAATTAAGTGAGAGGGTCAGTGGCGAATTCTAGATTTACGTGCTTTGGAAAGATACAAAACGGGCAGAGTAATAAATCAATCTTAGGCAGTGATTCCAAAAGTACTCGGTGAACCGTGAACATCCTACAGTAGTCTTCCCTTCAGTTACACTTCGTCATTCGCTGTGGTCTTGCCTCGACGTGGCAAGAAGTATTACTCTATAAACGTGCGCGCGCATCTGCCCGGTACTCGTCGGAGCTCACTGTAACCCATACACGAGATATCTCGCTGGCTGCGCATAGCGAATCTCCTCGTCCCAATATTGAACTGCTTTTCCGCCAATACGACTTGCAAAAAAATAGGGTTTGGCTGTGTTGGGGACACGGCCGTTTTTTTTTGCGTGAACACGTCTACGTGGACGAGCTCGGATGCCTTGATGTTTATTTTACGTTCCTGGCACCGCTTCACTCGATCATATGGGGTTTTGGGTATCACTGGATTACTTTTGAGATGCTCTTTCCAACCGTATACGATTTATGCATTTCGACTTGGCTTTTCGATGAGTATAGGCCGAAATTGTGTTAAATATTCTTAATTTTTTTTTACATTAAATGCATACAATTCCACCATAACCACGCCACGCAAATATTTTTACACACACAGTCGATTGATCTTGACGAGAGCTGTCAATTGAAACCTAAACGAACGTCGTTGCTTCTTCTAGTCAAAAGTAACGTAACATATTCTTTGGTACTTTGGCAATCGAGTTATGTAATCGAATTTTGAATGTAGACGATAGATTCGGAGCTGTAAAAACTTTTTCCCCCGATTTGATCATTATAAGATTTTCTGGATTGTCTTCCACCATGGTTGCAAAAATTAAAGACGTAATCACGTCAAAACTACATGGAATGGATTTGAGTTTAGAATTCTGTTTAGTAAACAGGTGCTTTTAGATACGCATTTTCCTCCCCTTAACCAATTCGCAATGAAACTTGATTAAATTTAAATTGGTACCAGCATTTTATTAAAATAATCACCTGAAAGTAGGATTCAATGAGGGCTTCAGAAAAGTTGGAAGTAGCCGTGAACGGCGTGTACACTGACTGACTGTACATGATCATGCAGCATAATCCATCCAAGGTTGCTTCCAACATTTCTGAAAACCTGCCGAAGTTCTGTTTCCTGGATACTGCCCCGCCTCGTCCACACAAAGCTTATCCAAGTCTAGGGGATCACACCAAAGGCACAACTCACTGCATTCTTGCCGGCTCAATTTAATTATATTTTGCCTAAGAACTATTTCTTACTAGGCATTGCCAGAATAACTGTTTTCTCTCTGTTTTATTCATATTAATTATAAATAAAATATTATATTATAGACAAAATATAAGTGCTATTTAAATGTAACCGAAAATAAGGTACTTTTATGTTAATACAAATATAGGCTGTTCACGGTAAAACGAGTACTTTTGAGGCCGTAGTTACTTTTTTCTTTCAGCATTTTGTTATCCTTTAACTACCTTTTTAAATAAATATTGCCATGAAAGTAATAAACACAATGTGTAGATTACACCGCACTCGAAAGTTAACTGATAAGGCTAAAATAAAATATATTTGTTGACTATTACTCCACATGAGAGGACTTTCAAAAGTGCTCACTTTACCACGAATAGCCTGTATAAAACGTTTGTGATACATGACATATTAAGGAAATCAACGAAGCACGTTACACGTGGGTTTGAATTGTCAAAGACACCGCGAAGTAGACTATAATTGCGAATGTGAAGTGGCTTTGCTGTGTCGCGCAGATGACGGTGGACAAGTACGGGCTGCAGCCGCAGTCCTCCGGCTTCTTCACCGACTACGACATTGACGCCAACCCGGGCGTCGCCAACAGCGTGGCGGCGGCCGCCCTCTGGTTCGTCGCCTCGCTCATGCCCAACACTCTGTCCTCCTTCGATCACGTGAGTCCAGCCCCTAACTGCAACACAGTATTTGTCGCTTTATGTTGACGTACAGCATTTTCAACACGTATTCCGATTTCATGCATGTGCAGTTATTTTGGTATGTTTATAATCATCTATCATAGTCAATATTTATGTGCAAAATGTTGTAAGGTTTTTCGTAATTCACCCGCAATCATCCATTTAAGTGCAACGATTAAGTTCTTAAAAATACTGGTTTAACATAATTAACCATTTTACTATTCACATAATTTAGAGTTTATTAAGCGTATTTATGAAACCCTGATGGTTTTATTTTACCCCAAGAACTACCATAATTATTTGCACAAATAACATAAAATACTAGAGTATTAATTTAACCTAGTATAATATTACCTCTTTGCTGAACTCTTGGCAATTCTTTCGAAAAATTTAATAGCCGATGGAAAAAAAAAATTACTGCCAGTTTAAAAAAATCAATTCAAAGCTATCGTAATTTGTAGCAACACTGACCAAACTCAAAGAAAGAAAATTAACATGCTGATGATCGATAAAAGTAGATATAGTTTCTTACGTGTAGTTTATTTTTTGGGGGCTAAACTTTATTTATGCCTAATTTCATAATTTTTTTCGCTTTCGCCCTATGAGTATAATAAAAATTTTGCATTGAATTGTTTTTACCACTGGGGAGGCTAATTTTCTTTAATTACTATTTTTTTTCGCTTTCGCCCTACGATTATAATATTAATTATAGAATGAATTCTTTTTTCCACTGAGGTAAATGGCAAACATAACCTATTAAATGTAACACGTGAGAAATTATTGATGGCATTCAGCCGATTATTAGTCATAAACAATTATTAAGGAAAATAAGTTTCCTTACATGTGAAAAATTGTTGAGTGAATTGTAAAATATAGACGGAGAGAGAATACGAGTGGGTGGAATACAGGGGGCGGAGGTGGTATAGTGTCAGGCTCGTGTTCTAGACGGGGAGGAAAGTGGACGAGCAGTCCCTGGCTGCGTCCTTCTACGCGCCGGCGCAGCTCTACAAGAGCGAGGGCGTCGCGACGGTGATGCGCAGCTTGATGCACGCGCCTGCGCAGAGCGAGGACGAGCACATCAACGACGTCATGACGAACCACATGTTCCAGGAGCCAGGCAAAGGTGAGCTCCCAAACCACGCAACTCACTACACGCTCTTCGCAATAAACCGAGCACTTCTGAAAAACCCTGCTTAAAACAAACTTGTATGCGTGTGTGTCATCTTCCACCATTCGTGGGGCCGCGGTGACTGTAACCTGTTCGCCTCTCGCCAAGGCGAGCCGGCTTCGATCCCGGGTGAGTCACGTACGGATTTTCGCAAGTGGGTATCGTGCCGGACGATGCCGCTGGTCGGCGGGTTTTCACTGGGATCTCCCGTTTCCCCCGCCCTCTCATTGCGGCGCTGCTCCATACTCACCTCAGTCACATTCATCGTCTCTCCAGACCTCGTTGTTAAGATCCGTTCATATCTATTCACTTCACTCATTCCACCATCTGTAAAACTAAAATGGTCATGGATCTGATCACCTTACTCATCCGCCAGTCGAGTAAAAGTGTAAAATTATTAGACAAGTAAATATTTTACAAATCTGTTAATTCTTACACTTACAAGCACTGAAAAAAGAGAAATAATAATAAACCAATTCAGTAATCACAAATGTTTACGTATCGCTTTTGCCGCTGTGGCAGGCGTGCTGAGTTTACATGTGAACCAGGCATATGCGCCGCTAGGAGCGGGTAAACGACAGGTATAGTCATAAGTATTGCCTGTTCCATGAACGAGTACATTTTTTCGACAGTCATGGAAGCAGCCCTGTGAACAGTTATTTCCCCAGCAAAAGATTTTCTGTTGACGTACTGGACAGGTTGACAAACACCAGAGTGTATTTATGTGAACATCGTCGGTTGCGTGAGGAGAAGCCGCTGTATCCATGAAAACAGCGGTAAACATTATTGTCTTCAAAACTGTCAAGAAAGTGCACTAGTTCGTGGGACAGACTATACTAGGTGTTTTTAAACTACATGTCGAAATTCAAACTGGCATCTACGGGCTAATAGAAGTCCTACAAGAAAAATTTTCGGGAAATTCATCTTATATGTAAAATTGAAATTTAAGTTATCAGAACAGCACTAAGGGTCGGCAACTTTACGTACCTGCGTGCGCAACAAGTTGCATATGACGAAGGCGGAAGGAACTGGCGCGCCAAGCGGACATCACTTGCACGACAAACTCAAGTTGCGTGGGCGCCAATAGTGGTAGCATGGTAGTACACGCGTGTCAAGCGACATGAACAATGGGGGATTAGCAGTTGAGTAGTAAAGTCTGCCAGGAGTGATTGCATTTTATTTCCAACACCACACATACAGTGGCATTGACGATGTTAGGTCTGCGCGCATTTTCTCATGGTGACTTATGTACAGGCGATCGCTGCATGACGCGTCAGTACCGTTCTCTTTCGTGATATGTAGTGTGTTTTTCACGCAGGTACGTGAAGTTGTCGACTACTGGCGCTGTTTTGCTATCTTCAATTTTAAAAAATATGTGGAGGAATTTCCCGAACATTTCGCTCTAGGCTGTTCACGATGAACTGAGCACTTTCGAAAGCCCTGCTTAAAATTTACTTGTGTGCACGTTGTGTAGTCTTCCACCTTATGTAAAATTAACATTGCCACGGGTCTCGTCACTTTATTCATTTGTATTACAAATGAAACTGTAAAATAATTATAAATTTTAGTATTTTAGAAATGTACTCACTTTTTAGATTTTGAGGCATTAAAAAAACGGAAAGGGAAAGAAAATATTTAAGTTATCGCAAATTGTTATCTAATACTTCTTATTTGACGTCAAACTATGGAACTACTTTCCCTCCATTGTTAAAAGCTGTTCACGATAAAGTGAGCACTTTCGAAATCAACCTTAGAAAAAGTTACTGCTCCTACCTGCATATATTTTAACGGGTGCCCTGAGTGACACGTAACCAGTTAAGTTGGTAACGATGAATTGGAAAGTAGTTCCGCATCTTAACGTCGAATAAAAAGTTTTAGGTAACCATTTGCGATAACTTAAATCATTTCTTTCGCTTTCTGTTTTTTTTTCTAATGCGCCGAAGTTTAAAAATGAACAGATTTGTAAAATATTTATTTTTCTAATCATTTCACAGTTTAACTTGACCGACGCATGAATAAAGTGATGACGCATGGCACTGTTGATCTTACATAAGGCGGAAGAATGCTCAACGTGCGTACAAGTAAATATTAAGGAGGGCTTTCAAAAGTGCTCATTTTATCTTGAATATCCTATACCAACGTTACTGGGCGCATACCACTCAGTGCGCCCGTTAAAATGTATGCAGGCAGGAGCAGTGACTTTGTATAAGGTTGAGCCGATAGATGGCGTGGTTTGAATGTCGACATGTGGTGTGCGCAGGGATGGGGCTCGACCTGGCGGCGCAGGTGATCCAGCAAGGGCGGGACCACGGCCTGCCCGGCTACATGCGCTGGAGACAGTTCTGCGGCTTGCCCGTCGCCAAGTCCTTCCAGCAGCTCCAGGACATCCTGCCCGCCGAGGTCTCTGCGCGCCTCCAGCGAGTCTACAGGTACGTGTATACACCCGCTAATTTGTCGGATTCATCCGGTAACTACAGTCCACAATCCTTCGCGTGATAGAGCTTCAGGCTGTTCATCGGACCTTGGGTAATTATTAAGAATAGGGGTTTTCCATAAAACAGTATGAAAATTATATACAGGTTGAGTCCTTTAAAAGAGGCCCCGTGGGACATGTGTGTAACGGAGCGAGGGAACGAGGAAATACAGTCCAGTGTGACCACAAAATACCTAGAGTAGGTGCTGGAAGTGGCCGCCATTGACCTCGACGCATGTGTGCAGACGACACCAAAAGTCGTGAAAGCTGACATACAATTTTTTTAAAAACTGAAACACGCAGCTATCTAGTCTCACTCACACCTGTAAATTTAAACAAACAGCATGCTATTCAAACATTAATTTTAAACTGAAGTAAGCAACATGCCATTTAAACTTTTAATTTAAACTGAAACAAACAACACGTCATTTACACATTTTTTAAAACTGCAACAAACATCTACCTAAAGGTCACTTGGCGGACACTTCCAGTACCTTACTCTATATGTTGTCACACTGTTCTGTATTTCCTTTTTCCCTCGCTCCGTTATACACATGTCCCACAGGGCGTCTTTTAAAGTACTCGCCCTGTATTTAGTTTCTGCAAAGCTAACCTTGTTGAAACGTAAGAAGGGATTTATAAAACGTTTCGTGGATATAGTAGAAACACCAGGCCTTGAGAGCCTTTGTTTACATGTAGCACCTACTTATGTTGTCCTCTAATGACATAGTCACGTGACCAATAGAGAATTAACTCTCGTATTCACTATCACTTATAGTTCAGAATAGAATGATCAGTTGACGGTTGTATACCGGATATTGCGGTTGGCGGTGAGTGGAGTGTTGCTGTGTGTACTAAGTATTCCTTCATAAAGCAGCCGTGTGTAAGTAAGCCTGAGATTTATGATTGAAGTGTTCAAGTACGATTACTTCAGGGGTTAACTATGCGGAGGCTGTTGCCCTTTCGCCGCCAAGGAGTTGTAACCGCCATCTACTTTAAGTGCAGTAAAATTAGTGATTTTCGGTTATTCAATTTAGTGATTTATACTGTGTTGTATTCCATGTTAGCGAGGAAACTGCACTGTTAGCGCACTGTCAGCGCTCAGCCGTGGCAAATGCAGAGTACCTTATAGGATGTTCACGGTAAAGTAAGCACTTTTTAAGGCCCTTCTAAATTTTTCCTTTCATCCAATTTCCATCTTCCTGCTGCTTTTTAATATAAACATTGCAATGTGACCAATTTACACAGTGTATACATTTCCTACCCTCATAATTTAATGCCTGAGGCTGCAATAAGATATATTTATTATTGGTTAATGCCTGTTGGGAGGGATTTAAAAAGTGCTCACTTGACCGTGAACAGCCTATACCTAACTTCACGGAGGGCGAATCACTGGAAGGTGGGACAACCTATGTGTCTGGCCATTAGAACAATGCCCTAGTACGTGACGTGAAGCATGTGTGTGCGCAGGAACTTGTCTGACGTGGACCTGTTCACGGGCGCGCTGGGGGAGGAACCCGAGGAGGGCTCCGTGGTGGGGCCGACCCTGGGCTGCCTGCTGGGACGACAGTTCCACCAGCTGCGGCGGGGAGACCGCTACTGGTACGAGAACGACCTGCCGCCGTCCTCCTTCACCAAGGGCAAGTGCTCCCTGCTTCTCCGTATCTCCCTTATGCGAGCTGCCAACGCCGCCTCGGGCATCAACTAACGCTCAACATGTCTGTCGATTAGACTCGCCAGCTGTTTTGAAATGCAGCGTATAAAAACTACGAATGACGAAAGTTTCCTACAGGTTTTTCAGCACATCTGTTGTCAGAGAAAACCATTTATGTTAGGCCTAAATATTTTTCAACACCGTATACTGCGGTGCAAGAAGTTACGCCAAAGGAATATTTAAAAAATATATCATTATTATCATCATCGTTGTCATCATCACAGTCATCACCATTATCATCACCACCATCGTCATAACCATCATCACCATAGTCATCGCCATCGTCATCACCATTCATATCATAATAATATCATCATCATCCACTGCTGTCTTCGGCCTGGGGCCAAATTAGCATAATAATATGATCCCATCGTCTGTGTTCCCATCATTTCTCCTCCTTCACTTTGCTTCAGTACTCCTGCCATTAGGGCCTAGCTGCCCTTTCCACAACCTCCTTGGTATTTATTGAGGCCTATGTATGATAATGTTCTTCAACAGCACCTGTTGCTAAATCTTAAAATGTATTTATGTTGGCCACAATCGAAAAAGAATGTGCTAGCTGCAACGGATAACTTGTCGATGGCCCCTCAAGGGACATGAAGCAGGTAAAAGATACCAACGTGCTAATGGCTAGTTCACGGCGAACTGGGTATTAAAACAAAATACCTGACCCAATAGCTAGTGTTTGAACGAAAACAGTGACAGTAATGTTGGCAACAAATTACGAAAATTAGTTCTCACACTCAACGTCGTATTAAGTGTGTTCTGATTATATTGGCTGCCAATGAAATATTACTTATTTTTTTATACACATCACAAATAGGAATAGTCTAAATATACGCGTAGAAACCAGACATAATTCCCATGACAGTGTTAATTTCGACATGTTGCAGGATCGTACATAGTAGGCAGAAAGAGGAAACTGAGCAGATAAAAATAATCAGTTAACTGTCTACTTACTGTCGCTGAGGCTGATTTATTAATAGGTTACAAATTTGCTAAAATGAATATCATACAGACAATAATAATATTCATTAACGCTATATCACTATTCTCAGTCATAAATTCTTGGAGAAAAAAAAGTTTTAATATACGGTATGTCTGATCTCCCTCACTTTTGAGTGATATACTGGCGACCCACGCTTCCTTTTGCGTCGGAGACTCAATGAGTATGAAATTAATTTGAGACGGTGTAACGATAAGGTGTAGCAATGGAGAACTTCCGGAAAATCCGCCAGATTTACGAGGAGCATGCGAGTCAGACTGCATTAAAATTTATGCAGTTAACGGTAAGAAAATTGGTTAAAATTTTTCTTTAAAAACTTTAAGTTGAAAGTTCTTAAGAAATCAACTTTCCTTATCTTTTAAAGGAACAACGAAGTGCCTCCGTAACTGTGTTTACGTAAACAAAGAGATGACACGAAGATACTGTCAGAATATACTGGAAGACGAATTTCAATAACTGGAAAACTTGATGATCCAGAATAGGCTATACCTCTAGCTTGGGTAGTAGATTATTTGTTAATCACACCAGTCTGTGCGACTAGCTTTATTTTACTGGCCCACTCGAAACTATCTCAATAATGACGTTTAAATTACGAATATGAATTCTCTCACGCATTTCCTTTCACTTATTTCTGTTGGTTACAGTCCTTGGAGAAGAAGTTTTCAGCAAGCACCCATCTCTCCCCTTTTTCAGTATTCGTACCTGTCCAGCGTGAATTTTTCCTCGCCTCAGGTATCAGCGACATCAGTATTATTCTATGTATCTCTTTGTTTAATACATTTACAGTAGATACTTTATTCCAAATTTTCCTTTTCAAAATATCCACTTCTTTCATTGTGCTACTAGCGTATTCACATATCGAATTCACCATTTATAATAAGTATTCAAATACTTCCGTAGGTAATTTTTTATCTTATTTGAGAGGAACGGGGATGTACTTTTTCTAATACGTTTAATTTTTTTTATCAATTATAACGTCTCCATTAAATATAAGTTTTAATACCAAAACCTTTTACATTCAGTAAGTATTCTATTCAAAAACAGAACTATGTTGAGATCTCTCATTTCACATGAACTCTCAGTTTTGTACTGATTTTTCATTGACCAGTGGTTGAAGTATCGTTTGGCTAAATATATGTGAGCAAATTACGAACATTTGTATGCAGGCAAGCGCTTGATTGTTATTGATATTCCACATACTACATAAATTAACAGATCTTAAAGCCATTCTGTTTCAGTTCCTTTTTTCAAACGTAGTTTGTGTTTAAAAATACTTTAACAGTTGGGAAAGCAGTAAAACATTTACAAGTTTCTTAGACTACCAAGTTTTCCTTCCGAGTTTTTCCTTGCAAGCGAGATGAGAAGTATTCATTCTACGTGGAAATGAGCTTTTGTAAATCATCTCCCTCAAGGAATTACATTTTGAAATGAAGGAATTTAAAACGCTATACATTTTATAGAGATACCGTAGTCTTACAAATGTTATTTTTCAGCTGTACGGGGGTTTGAAGTACCCCGCACCTCATGTAGCACATCAGTAACTAATAACTAACATCCTGTGTTTCTGATCACGCAGAACAACTGAACGAGATCCGAAAAGTGACGTTAGCCCGCGTCATCTGCGACAACACCAAACACATGGACGAGGTTCAGCCCAGGATCTTCTTGGAGAAAGATCCCTTCCTGTAAGTGAAGCTGGTCTTCTGATACGTTCACATAAAACTACAGCGATTTTACAGAAGCATTTCTGCTAGAGCAAAATTAAATATTTAGTCATGCCTTAAAAATTTAAGTTTTCATCGAACGGTTTGGCAACATACAAACTATACTTTGAAAAATGTCTGGTTTAAATAATTTCTGTTATATTTTGACACTATGTATATTAAACTATTTGTAAGATATGGCCTCACCACAACGATGGTTAATTCTTTTTTAAACCCTAGCGCAGTTGTAGGAAGTTATAACTCTGAAAACAAACCTACCTTGTTATGATTAATATTGGATATTCCACATCATACTATAAAAATACGACCGTACTACATTTTTTTACATATCAATAATGGTTTTACTATTGCGCTTTGAAATTTTGCAGTTTAGGGTACATTAAGGAACTTTAAACATATATGAAAAACGTAAGGTTATACCAAAAAAATTTACTTCAAATTATTTTATGGTTAACTGATTCATTTTACACGTCATTGCTCTACTTAATAGATATGAAGGAGGAGGGGAAAGATACTATACTAATTAATAGAAACCGCCCAAGCGAGATCTTATTGTAATGCGCCTGTTAACGAGCGCCAACCGAAACGAACAGTAACATTACTGTAACGAACTGTAGAGGCCTTACCTTCATAGCTGTAATAACTAACATGCTCGTATTCATGGGAGACGAGCCTTTAAGTAACTAGAATAAAATTTGTGCCATTTAACACTGTGAAAATCCATTAGATATTCCGTACTTCAAATAACACATAACTATAACTTGTTCACTAATACAATAATACAGAACAGGGAATAGTATAATTTTCCTGCTCGAAGGTCTAGCCATGAATACGCGAGGAACACTCCTGCCACTCCCGTAGTATTAATTGCGATCTGTCATCCCTGGGACACAGGTTTGGTTCGTAGCATCGATGTTGGGGTATTTTCCCGAGGTTGGGAGGGGGGGAAGGGGGGAGGGGGCTGGTTCACCTTGATATTGCGAAAGAAAATAAAGGCAAACAATCACTATATCATCCTGACACAAGAACGTTGAACATTGTGAATCAGCCGTTAGTAGTACGATCAATTTAGTCATCCACTCATCAATGTTTCGATCAATCTACTACATGGCTGTTATGTTTTAATGGCCAAATTAATGTTTCCCATCCATGGTGAACCGGGTTCGATTCCCGTAAAAGTTAAATCCGAATCTTCACATGTGGGGAAAGTGGCGGACATTACTGTATATATAGTCCATTCACAACTGTAACAGACTTATGAAAATCAACCTTTGGAAAAAAACATCCTAGCCATTAGCTGCATGCATAGCTAGTAAAAAAAAAAGTTGTGGGTCCTGGTATTGTACCCGCTTCCGCCACTTTTTTTTGCTAGGTATGCATGCAGCTAATGGCTAGGGTGTTTTTTCAAAGGTTGATTTTCATCAAATCTGTTCCATTCGTGAATGGACTATAGGTGTTTTTTTTCCCCCGAGTCCCTCCGTTTCTTTCACAAACCATCCCTCTTTCTCCATACTGGGACTTGAGAGCTCATCTTTCGAGGGCCGCCAAAATCTCATGCCTGCTCCAGCGTGACTGTGAGCTGTGCGGTGCTGTCCCCAGGAACGCGATGATGCACTGCTCGGGGCCGGTGATCCCGCGCATGGACCTCGCTCCCTGGAGCACCAGCAGCCCGCACTTCGCCGTCTCCGGCACACTGCTGGCAGACTCCGTCGCCCGCGCCAACAGGGACCTGCGTGACGTCATGCGCAAGGAGCTCGACCTCTGGCAACAGCGTGAGTGCACTTCTCCCTGTCGTCCTGTCTCTGGTCCGTTCACTGTTTAGGTACTTCGAACTTTTCCGAACCCAAGCGAAATTTTCCTCACCAGAATATTCCTCCGCCTCGTGCAAACAAAGCTTCGCGGAATCTAGAAAATTACATCGAAGGTACACCGCAGTACATTCGTGCGCACTCAGTGTAATAATATTTTGATTTAGAACTATTTCTTACTAGGCATTACAAACACACCTTTTTTCTTCATATTTTAATTCAAATTAATTTTGAATGAAATATTATAATATAATGATAAAATATAAGTAAAAGTTAATTTAAACGAAAATTAGTTATTTTTATGTTAACACAAGTATATAAAACGCTTGTGGTACATGTTATATTATATTTAACAAACAACTGAACACGTCATATATAGGATGATTTTTCAAAGGTTTGATTCAAAAAGTATGAATAAACTATATCGGCGGTATGTTCACACTTTGTGAATCAAACCTTTGAAAATCACCCCATGTATGGCGTATTTGGTTGTTTCCTAAATATGTCTTGCGTCTCAAGCGTGTTATACTTCCGTATAAATAAATGTATTTTATTTCCGATGAAGTTGAAATTTGACCTATACTTTATTCATAAATTACAAGATTTCACTTATAATTGATGAAAATACAGAGAGAGAATAGTTGAGTTATTTCTTCTGCAAACTATTAATAGACCGTGCAAAATTTTCTAGTCTTAGTTAATCTTTGGTTGTATGAGGCTGAGGAATAGCCTGGACTTTAGTAGCGCCACACAGAGAAGGCGGTGATGGGGTGGGGGGGGGGGGGGTCTCCGGAGAAGTCGTAAAATAGAATGGACTATAGAAGAACAGGTCTTGACATTGAAGTGAACAACTGCCATCCTTATGAGACTTACACAGATAATGAAATATACGCAGAGCGCTTTTATCAGGTAGTGCTAGTTTTACAAGCCATGCATAGAAGTAGTTTCAGTAGTTATTCTTAAAACGTGCATTAAAATAACTTGAGAATATCTCAAAACTGTGCTTGAATAGTTATATTAGTACAGTTTTGGGAGCTTAAGAAGAGAAGTAAGACAATATTTTGGACAACAGGTGCGAGGAATATATTCTAGGCCGTGGTATTATTTACGAAGGCAAGATGTTCTTCATTTTAACCTCCATGGTATTACCCTATACAAACAACACAGGCAACGCTACTTCAGTACAGCGCTGTGTGACTACTATTTTAATTAAATCGGTCAATATGAGTGACAATTCGCGAACGTCAGTAGATAGGCAAGTGTCTAGGCCTGACATTCTACGGCCGTGGTAAATTGAACATTTTTGAAAGTCCTGCTTGGGATATACTTACATAATTGTATTGTATCCTTCCACCATATGTAAATTTAACATTACAGTGCGATTTATGAATTTATGAGTTATCCAAATGAAATCGTGGAATTATTAGTCATGTAAATGTGTTAGTTATTTGCAAATTCTTACTATATTGTGAATAATACAAGATACACCAACCTCACTGGACGTGAATGTAAACATTACGCTTGAAATACAAAGCCGATACTTAGGACTTTTTTTAATTTCTTTGCTGCCAACTTAACTCGAAGCCCGCATGACAATGTGTACTGTAACGTAGGTATTTGTAGTCATGGCCAGTAATTTTGTCAAATGTTGATTCCAGAAGTGCTCACTTTACCTGTGAACAGTCCGTAGTGAGTATGCTGGTATTTTCTTATTGTGTTTGGTTTCACATCGAACATCTATGAATTAGCTGGAAAAGTAGTTGTACACATTATGTTTATAAATAATATGTTGATAGTCGTGACGTCAGACAGGATTAGGAGTGATGTAATAGAAAAACAGGAGTACGCGACCTCAATGCAATTATAGGAAAGAGGCAAGAATCAGACGGTATGATTACGTCTTGGAAAGGAGAGGACGCCCAAGAGAATTATGAGGAGCAAGCTGGAGTACATTACAAGGAAGCCCCGTAAAAGATGAAGGAACAAGTGGGGAGAGCAGATAATTGCAGGCGTGCAGGAGAGAGATGAAATAAGTTGAGTGCACCGAAGGTGGATTAATGGCACACAGTCAAAGGAGAAAGGTGACATTTTCCTGACTTGGCGCAGGCTGGAAGCATCTGTGGGTGATGAGATGAGTTGTGAGCAAGGTGGCCACATATGAGGTCCTCCAGGTTATAGTGCACCCAATTTAACAACTTGGTGCTGAAATATTGGGTGATGCCATCTGAGGAAAAAGAACTGCGGTTCCGGCCTACCAGTCGTGATGAGATGGGATGGAGAAACAGTGGAATGGATTATTTTTAAAATTCGTTTCTTTGCATTCCGTTTATCTCAAGCGAACCAGAATAACTATGTGATATAAAAGTAATATATAGTCAGTTGAAATCAAATACATATAAAAAAAAACTTACATGTGAAAACATACTTGTCAAATACAAAAAAGAAAATGTAGAAATCATACCCAATTTACTTCTAGTAAGGCTGAAACGCACCAAGACGAGAAAAAGACATACATTTAGGGGATAAACTTATAAACTGTTTTTATATGAATTAACTTACTAATGGAACAGATTGATGAGTTACATTTGGCATTATTGTATTACCCAAGTGTACAATAGCTGAAACTGAGACGATACTAGGTGCAAATCTGCAGACTGAGAAATTCATCGCTGCGTAGATGCATATGTATGTATGTGTGTGTATGTGTATGTATATATATATATATGTGTGTGTGTGTGTGTATATATATAAACAAATATTAACTTTTCTTAGTTTTTTTTTCAATTACTTACAAAGTGTTATATGATCATTTATAATTACTAAACAAGTTAGCGTTAATAGGAATATGAAAAGGAAATTGAGGTTACCTGAGAAAACTTCCATATCCATTCATTCCAGCTCGATCACATCGGAGTTCGCACCACATTTACCACACGAGAGTTTCTGTAACAGTTCATTAAAACATGGTGTGTGGCTATCTTCTAACAACTGTATCCATTACAGGTTTTGGCAGCTGCTCAGTGATGCCACTATCTGTATAGTATATTCGCGGTTTCTTCACACTTTTTGAATTAAACCTTTGAAAAATCACCCCATGTACGAAGTGTTTACTATTTCCTAAATGTGCCATTTATCATAACCGTTTTATACCTCTGTTAACATTAAAGTATCTTATTTTCCGACAAAAAGGAAGTTTAATCCTTATTTTATTTATAAATTATAACATTTAACTTACAATAAGAAATAGTAAGAAATAGTTATCGGGAAAAATATTATTACAACTCAGTGTGCACGAATTCGGCGCGTTGTCCTTTGGTGTAATAATATAGACTTAGTTAAGCTTAGTTTGCACGAGGCGGAGGGATATCCTGGAAGTAGAACTTTAGCAGGGCTTCAGAAAAGTGTGAAGTAACCGTGAATGGACTATATTCAACCTGCCTCCAGCGAAGAAGTTGGACAGTTGCTGGAGAAGTATGCTTCAGTACCTGTCATATTTACAGACTGAGGCAGAAGTCTTACTAATCACATTATGCACATGAGCCTGATGTGTGTCGCTGTTGGGCGTAGCCCACTGCCAAGTCATGTTTCAGTTTGTTGCTGCGGTTCAATTCTCAAGTTCTCCTTACGAATATACCGTTTCTTTACCATCATCTTACTTTGTCGCCCATCTTTTTTTTTTTTGGGCTACAGAATATCATCCAGAAATACAATGCCTTTTGCCAAGGTTTCGTGTCCCATGGGGACCGCGGTGACCGCGGGGTTAGCTCGCTCGCCTCCCACCAAGGTGATCCGGGTTTAATCACCGGCCGAGTCACCGGATTTTCGCATGAGGGAATCGTGCCGGACGATGCCGTTGGTGGGCGGATTTTCTCAGAGATCTCCCGTTTCCCCCGCTCCTTCATTCCGGCGTTGCTCCATACTCACCTCAATCGCTCTCATCGGCTCTCAAGATCTCGCTGTTAAGAGCCGCCCAATTCTCTTCAATCACTCACTCGGGTCACATGCACATATAAAATGTTCACGGTAAACTGAGCACTTTCGAAAGCCCTGTTTAAGATCTACTTGTATGCAAATTGTGTAGTTTCCCGCCGTATGTAAAATTAACATTGTTTTGGGCCTAATCGCTTTATTCATGCGCCGTTCAAAAGAAACTGCAAATCATTAGAAAAGTAAATATTTTACAGAAGTTGCTAATTCTCACACTTGCATGCATTAAAAAAGAACAGAAAGTGCAAGGAATCATTTCAGCATTCACGAATGTTTGACTAACACTTTTAATTCCACGGTGAGACACGGAACTACCTTCCCCACTTAGTTACCAGCTTTCCTGGGCGCCCAGTGCCAGTCGGTGCAGTGCCCGTTAAAATAGTGACGTTTTTCAAAAGTAGATTCCATAAGTGCTCAAATAACCGCGAACGCCCTATAATTGACTTTCAAGTGTCGTTACCGCCCTTAAGATAGGTCAACACGCCTGAGACGAGGCTGATACTTAATGGAACCGACTTTGCTACTAGAAGACGCCCGCTTCAAGAATGTACGAAGTAAGAGCAAGTGCGGTTGGAAAGACAACGGAATGAGGTCGTAGAAGAAACTGGAGTTGCTGAGAAAATCCATAGCCTACGTACAACGTACACCATATTTCCCATCATGCGGATAACTGTGACTCGGGTACAGCGGGGATTGAGCCCGGATCACCAGCGGTGGTAGGCCAGTATGCTGACCACGCAACCATAAAGGCGCCTTGGCCTAAGCTCAAATCCGCCGTTTCAAATAGTTTATCATCCCGGAATGCATGTTTTATTTCAACAATAGCCAACACATTCTTTTCTCATCGCTAGTGAGTGAATCCTCTTCAGCCATTCAAAGTCGTAATTTACGTGACTTCATCCTTTCAAGTGCTCCGCATGTTATCTCTAAGGCGGGATTTACGACAGCCCGTCGCGTCCGTCTGTCATACGTTCGTCCGGCTCCCAGCCGAGCGATTTACAACCAAACTTCGTACGTCCATCGAAAGTACATTGCTGCAAACTAATAAAACAAAACTGTTTACAAATAGGAAAAAATTCTCCACAATAAGTGAAAATATTTAGCGGTATTGTGTTTCTAAGTACCAAAAACAAACATACACGTACGTAACGGAAATTAATAGATAGAAAAAAATATTAATAGCATATAAAGCATAATTATATTATTTTTACTATTGCACAAAAGAAGCTCGTGTTTCCAAACGTAATTATCAATTAATCTTCAGGGAAAATGTAACATCATTTCATATTACAGTTACACAGTTACATAAACAAACATGTGAAAAAAGGACAGAAAAAAACAGAACACCGCACACACTGCTGCTGTGTGTTTGCAGAGCGTGGGGCGGATCCACTCTCGCCCATCGGGACTGCGTACGGCTTCAACAGGCCGAAGAGGCAGGCCGCCGAGATCGCCAACACCTCATTCCTGCTGCAGTTTGCCTCCCAGAGATTTGTCAACAGCTTCCTCCAGAAGTAAGTTAGCTCCTAGAGAACTGCTGTGCACCAATATTCTGTTGTAGATGCTGCAAGCTTCATGAATTCCCATTTTGCAAACCCAGAAGGTTGGTTTCTAGAGACCAAGTAATGCAATTTAACTCATTATTGTTTTTCTGTGGTTACTAAGTACATCAACATCGGGTTAATCAAAACACAGCCAGCATAGACGAAAATATTGTTCTTTATCATATTACGATAATACAGTATTTCCGGTCAACAAACATTGTTATCATTCAGTTGCATGGGTAGACCAGGTAACCATATAAGGTAACATTGTATTAGTTAAAAAATGTGTTTACGTGTGATCTTGTTAACGGATAACGGCTACTACCCTACCTACGTTAAAGTTTTGACGTAGACGAGGCAGATCAGTTTTTATTTATCTTTTATAAGTGCTGGAGCAATTGGTAACATCTGTATGCAGATAATTGGCTGGTCATCACTATAGTTATGCGGGATAATGCTTATGGAGTCACACAAAGTAATAATTTAAAAACAATCAATCACTATGTGTGCTTAGTAGTGAACTATGCAGGGGCGCAGCAACGTTTTGATCTTAGAGGGGGCCAAGACAAACACAGATCACCCACCACCCCTGGTCTGGCGAACAGAATATCAAAGTTTTTTTTATATGTTTGTGTATAGTGTGTGTGTTCTATACTAATCAATCCAATCTGGAAAATTTCTTCGACCATTTGCTATTAGCGATGATATTTAAATGTTCGAAGAACATCTTATACAGGATGTTGACACGTAAGAATATAACTGTCGCTCTTGTAAATAATGTTTTCTCACATTAAGCTTAAAACTAAGTAAGAATAGCTGAATTGGTGACTGATAAGGGACTAACTAAATGATAAGTAATAACGACCTTATTAAGTAGTTCTTAGTTGAATTTTTTTGTACGATTTGAAATCACAACTTCAGTTCTACCATTTTCAAAATGTTATTGTTTCTATAGTATTTAGGGCCCGTTACATCAGCGCCTGATTTTCAACCTTCGGAAATTTTTTATAAACTTAATTATTCGTCGACAAGAAATTCAATACTATTGAAAGCTAACTATGGCTAAATAAATATTTTCTACTAGAAAAAACATAGACTTTTAACAATATCTATTTCTAAGTGGAACATATACATAACGTGGGAAAGTAATGAAAGACTTCTATGTACACGAAACCAAGAAAGAGCGAGTACTAATCAATAAACACTAATAATATCATTGTTTAAAAATCAGAAAACAATTTCCTATGGAAAACAGTTAGTACTCATACTAAGAGTGAAAAATATTTTCATTCAAATTCCAAAAAAATTAGGGGTTGTTACACCTAAGAAGCACAACCTCCACCATATTGATAAAAGTAATTTTTCAATATAAAAATAAGAATTGTTTTAAACAATTGAGAATATGATACATATTAAATACATCAGTGTTTCATATATCAAACATTAACTATGAGCGTATTAGTTATTTTTCGCCAAATACATGGACCTGTACTCATTTTTGTTAACGAACTCTGATATGAGTTTTTCAATATTGAGATCATCAGTGAGTTTACCATACACATTTAGAATACACAATGAATTCAGTCTCGTCTGTGTTATTGTCGTTCACATGTAGCTTTTCAGAATTCGAAGTGTGGAGAGAGAACTTTCGGCTGTTGCAGATGTGACAGGTGTGACCATAAGATAACAAAGAAGTTTTTCCAGCTCCGGAAAAAGAGATCTGGTCTCAGGGTGCATATCCCTTAAGCGCTGCACATATTCCAGTGTTTTTGTACACAGGAGAGAGATTTTTCAAGATTTCAATGTGATGTCCTAGCTATTGCAGATCGAAATCTTTTTCTTGAAAAGTTTCTGTTACCTTAGAGTTCCATTCTATTAGCTGAGAAGAATGTGCCTCTTCAAGGTAAGCATATTTTTTGTAGCCAGTTTGTTCACTTCTCCTTTGTATTTCTCCAGAAATACTGTCTAGTGCTTCGAAGTACACTTTCCTGTACAACTCTTCTGGGGATGAAAACTAGTTGCGTGGCAAAGCGTAATTTGACTGTTGAAGTCTTCTGGAGTCTTTCTGCTTCTTGGTAAAGTTGGGAAAATAAGTTCATGTTCTACGACCTTCGAATCCATCTCAGAACATAGATGGTTGAAACCATCTACATTCCTTTTTTCCCCTCAAACACTTCAAGACAACATTTATTGCCTCACTAGCACCTGCTACAATCATTATTTTCTTTTGCAACACAACACTAAGACATTCAGTCTCAGAAAACAACTCCAGGCATATTCGCAAGCCTAGATACACTTGTCCTTTAGAAAACTGATCGTATAAACCCCGTGCTTTACCTGCAACATCTTCGTTACTTTCTGCGAGAGACTGCAAAAAGTGAAGAATCACCGGATAAGAGTTGATCACACTGGTAATAGATTTTACTCTGACTGGCCAGCGTGTGGGGCATAGTGGTTTGGGATCATGGGTTTCCTTTAGATCTAAATCAGCAAACTTCTTTTTTCTTTTTGGAGAACCTTTAACAATATTACCAATTTCCTGCACCCACTGCATGCAGTCTCTCAGTTGAGAAATGTTTTTAACACAGTCCTGAAGAGCAAGATTTAGTGAGTGACTAGCACAATGGTAATATTGTGCGTTTGGCTGTTTTTCAGTTATTATTGCCTGAACTCCTTTGACAGCGCCAGACATGTTGCTCCCACCATCATAACATTGTCCTCCGAGATCTTGAATGATAAATTGAAACTACAAAGAACATCTTCAACAACAGCAAATTGTCTCTCTCCTGTGATAATGGGTGTTTCATATAAACCCAAAAATACTTCTTCTGCCTCGAGAATTTGCGAGTTTACCATTCGTATACAGATTGACACCTATTCCTTGCAGCTTTTGTCTCTAGTTTCATCTACTATAATACTAAACTCCTTCCTGTTTCTAATTTCGCTCAATAATCCTCTCAAGATTGAGTGTGCCATATCATTTATTACTTCATTCTGAGTTTCCCGGGACGCAAAATTCTTTTTGTTTTTTAAGAAGTGCTGTAGCTCAGGAATGCCATTAGTTCGTAAATTTAAAAGCTGATCAAAGTTCCCTGATATGTCATCATGAGAACGAAAAGCTAGTCCTTGACGTGCCAAATACTTCGCATTTGTAAAAATTGCTCGCAAGATTCGTCAGGGGCCAGGCCGTGCCTCGAATTTCAGACATCTATTCTCGGTTGCCTCGCGTGGACACTCTCAGTTACGTCGCACCAGTCAGATCGTGTCGTCTGCGTATCATTCTGTTCTGGCAATAATTGACATACGATTAAAATAATTAGTGCCATCTGAAGCTTAATTTGCAGACCTGGTAGCATAGGACTCGGCCCTGTTTTATCGCCCTTTTATCACATGTATCAGAGCTGTGAAGGGCGCGTCAGTAAAAATATCTTCCGATTTCAATAGAAAATATTTTAATAAAAGAGTCTGAAATTAGCTTGGCCTTAAATGATTCCATATATTTCTAGAGGAAGTTAAAGTAAACACATGTGTTTTAACGCTTATAAACTCGCCCCTCCCTGGGCCTCCTTGACTGCCAGCAGGGAGGGCCAATGGCCCCCTGGTCCGCCCTGTTGCTGCGCCACTGGAACTATGCAGGAATTACGGTGACATTCATATACAATGAACTGAAGGAGACAAAGTTGTCACACGCGCACACACTCAGGCACGCACCCATAGGGTTGCCATAAGTGTCCAAGTAGCATATACAGGAACAGATGTGCGTCAGTGTTAGAACCATTAAGATGGAGTAAACTTACTTACGTCCTTTGCGCATGTCCCCAAATTTGGCTCAGGATTCGCCAGCAAAACGGGCAAAATCATTCATATTAATAGCGATGTTTTGTTACGTCAGAACTCAACCGGAGGAAGATTAAACAACTTTGATAACAAGTATTTCAAGCTATGTAGTTTTGACAGAACTAATGTCCTCCGTGGTGTAGTGGGTAGCTTTCACACCTTTCCCACAGAGATATCGGGTTGTGGTTCTTGGCACCGGTCCTTGTAATTTCCCAAGTGGATATTTGATTTGGCTCTGCCACACTCAGGTAGTCTTTGTCAACATCCTCTTCATTGGCAGAATTGCCTCTCAGTGTTGAGCTACTGCGCAGCTATATGCTCACCGAGATTGTTGATTTTCAATTCAAATTGCCGTGAGAAGGACGTGAAAAAATTAAATGTTTAAGAAAATTGGGTGTCGCCAGTATTCATTGTCTAATTGTAAAATGTATTGTATGCCCAAGCATGTATGCCAGATTTTCACTGGATGAACAGTTGGTGAAAACTAAGTAAAAGCAAAGTCACCTAGGCATTGGTGATCTTGGTGAATATGGGCTCCCTAAATTCGTCAATGTTCGTGGTCTTTCGTATACACTCGGTTTACAGGCAACGCAATGCTTGAATTCGCAACTTTTCATCGTATTGACGTTCTTTGACGAATGTGTTTACGTTGAAAAGAAAAGCGTGAAATGTTAAACATTTATAGCCCCAAATAGTAGAAGGAGTGTAGGATGGAGTGCTGACGCAGGCTGCGCAGTAGCCCACTTTCCGTGTTCCGGCTTGTTCCAATGTTAGATTGCTTTTCTGTCAGTAGCACTATATAACGATAACAACGTCGTTGTAATTTGAGGTCACAACGCTGTTTACATGACGGCTTGGCTGCAATCGTGTTGATGGTACAATAACGCATTACAATAAGTCGTGAATCTATGCAGATTAATGCCACTGGCTATAACCGACGTTAAATGTTGTCAGGACGCTAACGTCTAACGCAACGCGTTAAAAGTAGGCGGACCTTCGAGTATTTGTGTTTAACATTTGATGCCAGCCAATCAGAATTCAAGACACCACAGACAAGCGAAAACAAATAGTACAGACATTTGGCAGTAAATGTCACTGCAGTCGCCATCTATTTTTATTTTGTAAATGTTATAGTTATCAATTAACAAATAACGTAAAATGCATTTAAAAATTATTTAGCGTAATTATGAAACTTGCGGAATCCGTTTATTTTACTGAAGTATTTTATTAAAATTACAAACACAATTAAATAATATTTGTGTATACACACACCTACGTTATTTTTATTGTTAAAAGCCAATATCGCTCCCACGTACTTGGCACCTGAACCGCGTTGCTGTGTGTTTGAAATACGTGTCTTCCAGCGAAACTATTAAATGCGCGTTCATAATTCTGATCTACGAAAAGAACACACACTTCAGGCGAGGGTTGTTGAAAGTTTTCAAAACGTCACGCACATTAGAAACATTATTTTTTAGAATTCCAAAATGGCTAAAAATGTTTTTTTTTTCGAAGCGTTATATCTCGAAATGTACGCATGAGATACATACAAAATTACTCAAGGGCCCTGCACATCAATAAAATAATGTAGGGTAACGGCTGAAAGTCTCACAAGTACACGCAAACACCACACGTCAGTTCAAAGTCTCGCCCTTATATGCTGTTCACGGTAAAGTGAGCACTTTTGTGGCCCTAGTTACTTTTTTTCTTTCAGCCATTTTATATCGTATAACCACCTTTTTAAATACATATCGCTGTGTCGGTAATAAACACAATGTGTATATTCCACTGCACTCGGAATTTAACGTCTAACGCTCAAATAAAATATATTTATTGACTACTGTTCTAAATGAAGGCATTTGTAAAGTGCTCACTTTACTTATGCGCGTTGCAGTGTCGCTGCCCTTATCGCTCCCGCGCTTCTTGGTCTCAGATGTCCGGGTATAGCTCTGTATCTAGGCGGCGGGAGCATTAAGGGGAATGGTGACGCAAACCGTATATTTATATAATTTTTGTCGTAACTGGTTTTACAGCGGATTTCTCACAATTTTTGGCTCTCCAAGATGTAAGTAACAATTTTGAGAAACATCTTGCACTGTTACAAATTCACTATGTTCGTTATTATTGGAGCACTGATTGAAGATAACAAAACAAATATTCTTTATTTTCTTCCATCAGTGCTCCGAGAATAATGACTGCGGCGAATATCTAACAACGTATAGAAAGGCGTTGAAAATGATTATTTACGCCTTGTCGAGCCAAAAATTTCGTTAAACCCTTTGGAAAACGACTTATATCGAAAATCAAGTATAGGCTATTCACGGTAAAATGAGCACTTTGGATAGCTCTGCTTAAGAGCTACTTGTATGCTAGTTGTGTATTATTCCGCCGTATGTAAAAACAATATTGCCACAGGCCTCAGCACTTTATTTATGCGTCGGTTAAGTGAAACTGTAAAATTATCAGGAAAGTAAATATTTAAAAAATCTGCTCATTTTTACACTTCTGTGCATTAAAAAAAGCAGAACGGTGACGAAATAATTTAAGTTATCACGAATTCTTTACGTAAATCTTTTTATTCGACGTTACGGTATGGAACTACTTTCCATCCTTCGTTACCAACTTTACTAGGCGCATGTCACTCAGTGCGCCCGTTAAAATATATGCAGGCAGGGCCAGTGACTTATTTCTAAGGTTAATTTCTGCAGTGTTCACTTTATTGTGAACAGCCTTTAAGTTGCAGCAAGGAGCAGGAAGTGTTAAGGGGGCGCTCTGGCTGCGCAGTCAGTTGCAGGACGAGGAGAGCGGGCGGAGCTCGCGCGTCAGCCTCAAGGAGCTGGTGGCCTTGCTGCCCAACATCGACTTGACGGACACACTGGAGATCCCGCGCGTCTTCCGCTGCGACGAGCAGACGTTGCCGTGCGACCACACGAGTCGGCACCGCACCGCCACAGGCTGGTGCAACAACCTGCGCCGCCCGGAGCTCGGCAAGTCGCTGCGCGCCTTCGCGCGCCTCCTGCCGCCACACTACCACGACGGTCAGTCGTTATACTCTTCCCCCCCCCCTCTCTCTCTATATATATATACACACACATCCCCACCATCTACACACTTTCTGAATAATCAAACATGTGAAAAATCACCCTCTGCAACCTATGTTACTTAAGCTAAGCGGTTTGTCTACCACGCGGGCACAGTAAAAAATTAACTAATCCAGTACACCGTTTTTGAGTTGTATACCGTTTCAGTCGCACATGCACCTAATGACAACTGCAAAATGACAGCATTCACAGTTCGCCGCACAACTATGCAGCCTGTTTCGCGTACGTTGACCAGCCTGACTACTTAGCTTTGGCTGGTGTATTTGCAGAAAGATAATGACCTTGCAGTGCGCCGAGTTAGACCATTGTGAGCCTGCTATCGATAACCGTGACTGGTAGGTAATGTGCGAGTGTGTCAGTGTGTTCTGAACAAGTGCAGTGGAACGGTAGACTTCGCTAGAGCTCGCCGATACGCATTTAGCGTATGGTGCTGCTGGTTGCAACAGCAGATCAGCAGTAAGGCTGTACGCCGAGAGGTTTCCTCAACGTAATAAAAACCCGACCACCAAGTGTTCCAACGACTTCCCTAGCGGCTTCGGGATACTGGTTCACTGCTGGCAAAAAGATAAATATCCGTGTTGGACTGTGAAGACACCTGCACTTGAAGACTATTTTTTCGTGTCTGTGAATGCGCCTTAGACAAGTACACGTGCTATTGCAAATGATGTCACGGAGAGAGCGACGCGTTATCCATGGTTAGTTCTTGCTGCTCTATCAGCTACAACGTTTATAACATTTCTCCCCGAATGATTAAACAAGACGACTTCTGTTTTGCGTGTGGTTTTCTCAATACTTCGGCTATTAACGGCTCCACAGAATGGCCTGCGCACTCACCCGATCTAAGTCATCTTTATTTTTTTTTCCAATGGGGTCATTTAAAGAGTCTGGTGTAGGAAATCCCTGTGGAACAAGAGGACCTATTGCCGCAAATCATGGACGCCTGCAACTTAACATGAAACACACCAGGCATGTTGGGAAGTACCCAGAAATCCTTGCTGCGGTGTTGCCAGTTGTGGGCTGGCGTCCACGGTTGCCACTTTGAGAGCAATTATCGTAACACTTTCTGTTACATTAACACAATAACCGAACGGATAACTGTTGTAAGACAATTAGTTCTAATAAGCGTCTGCAATGTACTATGTTATTTTATTATCTTTATTATTTGTTGGTTATTATTAATATCATCGATGTTATTTGGCAGTTGTCACTCAGTGCATGCACGATTGAAACGGCATACAGGTCCTGAATGGTGACTCAACAACAGTGTACTGGATTAGTTAACTTTGTACTGCGCCCGCGCAGTAGACAAGTAGTTACTCAACCCAAACATGCCAACTGCTTGAAATGTGCAGCATGGACTGTTATAATTTTAGCAGGTGATATATTAAACTGTGGAAACATGTAACACATTTTGGATTCAGCGTGTGTCTAAAGAATTATTTGCTTTTCTTTTCTTTTTTTTGCAAAATACTGTAAGAGTATTTAGAAGTGTTATCAGTGAGGATGGCGGCGAGTGTGTAGCGAGATGCATGTGTTGGCAGGAGTGGGCAGCCCGAGGGCAGTGTCTGTGACGGGCAGGTCGCTGCCGAGCGCGCGCCTCGTGTCGGTCGGCGTGCACCCCGACACGAGCCGACCTCACCTCCGCTACTCCCTCATGTTCATGCAGCTCGGCCAGCTGCTCGACCACGACCTCACCCACACGCCCGTCAACAGAGGTGAGTCCTACCTAGCCCTCGCTATCTGCTTGCGCCCTCCCCCTGCTTTCTTTTTGCTGCAGAGGAGCGTTGAGAAGAGATTTCTCGTCTGTTCCGCGTCTAGCCAAGTTCGATCACGCATTCTCCTGTCTCCCAGGCACCTGTGCCCTTTATGGGTAATGCGGGGACATAAGATACTCCTTTTTTTTTTTTTTTTTTTTTTTTTTTTTAAATGCTTACTTTCCTATTACTCAATTTGTGAATTACATTTTAAGATTGCAAACTGACTACACTAAGCTGCTCTAAAAATGCATTCCAACCTGACTCGCCTGGCAGCTTGGGGGTTAATTTATTGACATTATTTTCTAGTGATGATTAAGTTATGTCCATATAGCCGGTCTGGCCTGCTACTTATATTATTTACATTTTAATTCCATCCAACAGTGTTGCGAATGCCAGTCGGGAAAGGAGGACAGGGGGAGGGGACCCCGTTTTGATCCCCCCCCCCCCCTGACATAGTCCGTTCCTTCAGACTGTAACCATGTCGTTCCATTTCTCTGCATACCAATACATCGCTCAAGTCTTCTACGCCCTGATTCACTTCCTGTTTACTTCCCTTGGTCATTGCTATTCCGATTTCTCATGTATTTTGAGCATTGTTTTGGTCTTCATAATTCCTTCTAGGGTTATTCCGATTTCTCATGTATTTTGAGCATTGTTTTGGTCTTCATAATTCCTTCTAGGGTTATTCCGATTTCTCATGTATTTTGAGCATTGTTTTCGTCTTCATAATTCCTTCTAGGGTTATTTCGAGTGCTAGGCGAGGCTGTCCAACTCATTTGTCGCCTTACGATTTTTTATTTCCGGGTTATACTTGACATGCGTTGGGAAAACCAAGCTGTGTGGTGGGGCCGTTACCAACACAATGTTTTTATAGTGGTATTTCAGTGTCGCTTCAGGTAAAGAATATTTTTTGTTGGGCATTGGGAGCCTTTATCTATGGAGGAGAGTCGTTCATAAACTCTTGCGGATTTTCTTTAATCCACTGTTCGAATTCTTCCAGATGGTTACTTGTCTTCCATGCAAAGTCATCGATTTTCTTGGCGGTATTTCTATTTACCATGATATTTCTAAGATATATTTCATTTTCCTCTATTTAAAGAATTTCTACAAATTGTTATTCGTACATATTCTATTATTAGACATTTTAAAAGTAGGCCTACGTGTTCAGCAGTATCTTCCACCTTACAGATTCGGCAGAAGGGAGAGACAATTAAATTAAATCCATATAATTTTGCTTTATAGTTTCCGTGCCCAGTATGTTACTGTGAGAGGTAATGATGTGTAACGGACCAGTGGTGGTTATATATTTCCATTATGTCAGGAAAAATTATAACTTCTCTGAATTACCCCATCTTTCCTGCCAGAGGGACATTATTACTCTTCTGGTTCCTTTCTTCACGATCCCGTCCAAGAACTCCCTTGAGTTTCTTGCATTTTCTGTCCTCGTTCTTCTGCACGAAAATTAAATGGGATTTCTCCAGCGATTAACTGTAGTGCTTCAGTTGATGTTGTCCTGTACGCCATTTATATATCTAGTAGCGCAATTCTTTGGGTTTTTAGTAATAACCTATGAGTGTGTACCAACTTGATTTCTTACACCACATTGCAGCTCCATAATCGGCAATTCCTAGGAATGCGCTCTTTTCAATGTTATCATGGTCTTGAATCAATGTCCCCATGATGACGTTGAGCCTGCCCTCATTTTAGTGAATAGATTCACTGCCTTATCAATCAAATATCTGATGATTTCCTGGAAGCAAAACTTGCTATTCAGGATCACACCAAAGTATTCTTTGCTTTCTAGATGTAGTGGGCTTTTCTTGAAGCGGACCAAAGGCTCTCGCTTCAAGCTTCTTTTAAGAGGACTCGCTAGTTTGTCTGTGAAATCAGTATTTGCCTGTATACGTGTATCCAAATAAATGTTCTGGGAATACGATTATTTCCAGAAAAGGTTAAAAATTACTATCCAGAGTCGCTAAATTTTACTTTTATCCTATTAAATATATTCAAAGAGACTAAAATAGTGCACATGGTTTAAAGCACCATTTTTATGGCTTTATTATGCAGTTTATTAAGGAGAGGGGAAATGTTCAAAGTGCTGTTTAATCCACTGGCTTTCATCGCGTGTGATAATATCCTACTTTTATAGATCTAATTTGCGATTAATCCATCTGCCCGCCCGGGAATATATGTCGCAGCATCACAATGCTTACCTATATGACCAGACGTCACCTCGAGGCATTCAAAATGTCTACTAGCGATTTTTCTTAAGTAACACTAGGTTTGTCTGCTTTACTGAAAATTGTAGCTTTACACTGCTACCCCAAATATCAGTATTGTTCATTAATTCATCAGCTTTTGTCTCAGTTTCAGCGGGACTCCAGGCTGAAATCAGAAGCAACACATCGTTTCCACACGTAAAAATCTCGCAATCTTCTGGTAGCTGCAGCCGAAGAAGTGTGCCACACACATCAAATGACCGGTCCTTGGGGACATAACTTTAAGTTTCCTCGTAACTATCACACGATTCACTTCATACTGGCTGTTATTTAAACTAATTAACTAGCAATAATGTTGTAGAAGCTTCTTGGACATTCTCAGTTATCAGAGCACCTCTGATCACCATGCATTATTAAGTAAACCACACTGATATCCAGGAAAACGCCTAATTCATAGGTCTGTTTGCATGGGTTCACTTTTGCAACCCCACCAAAGCGAACCGGGTTCGATTCTCGGTGGGGTTGCCCACGGATTTTAGTATGTGGGAATCGTGCCGGACCATGCCGCTGGTCGGCGGGTTTTCTCGAGGATCTGCCGTTTCTTTCCCCCGCCCCTTAACTCCGGCACTGCTCCGCATTCACCTCGCTTCACCCTCAACAGCTCTCAAGACCTTAATGTTAAGAGCCGCCAAAATCTCTTCACTCATTCACGTTTGCAACCACATCCATGACTGCATTGTCGGTACCTTGTCCATTTCTAAACCCAGGTAGTTTTGTGTGGTGGAGTCCTTGGGAAGCTTCAATGCATCTTATCAGTCTCATATTGATGCATTTGTTTGAACATTTTCTCCGTATATGGCAACAGAGTTAAAGGGCGGCAGAACTTAGCTGATGTTAAATCTTTATTGCCTCCCTTATAGCGAATTCTCAGTATTCTCTGTTTTTTGATGTTGGGAAAACAGCCACTTTCAAGCAGTCAGACATCAACTTCAACATATCGAGTTTATTTCGAGGATAAACTCTTTTAATTATTTCATATGTGATTTTATAATGTCCTGGTGCTTTTTGTTTTTCAATTCCTTAATTTATTTATCCAGTTCTTTTATAGGGAATTCAGTGGTGGGAGGAGTGTTTGGCATATCAGACATCTTCTATCTTTTAATTTGATAAATTTCATCTTCATCTTCCACACTATTCTCTGGCAGAAGGTCACATACAAGTTCTCCCGCATTCTTATGCTGATCAATAACAATCCATTATTGGATTTTATGCCTATTCACGACTTGATTACGTTTGAACTTGTTTGCAAGGATACATACTTTCATAGTTGTGTCGTTGGACTCAGCATTCTTCAAATATTCTAATCTTCGTCGGGTGGAGTTTTTGTCCGTCTGAATTCTTTGAACCTGCTTTCTCATACATTCCAGTTCATCATTCCACCATTGATTTAGTAGGATGCTAGATTTTGGTATTCTTAATGTTTATTCGCATACATCCAGGGTCAGTTTTGTAATTGCATTTGCGCATTGGTTTGGATCCTCTAAGTGTTCCTCTCGGAGAAAAATCCATATACTAACGACAATGTCCACCACATTTTCGGCTTGCGAAAATCCAGTTGGAACTACGACGGGAGCCGAACCCGGTTCGCTTTGGTGTTAAGACAAGTGGTCTGATGCGACTGCCGCGTTCGCTGCGAATAAAAGGTCGAAGGGCTAGCAGAGGGAGTTGAAACTATCTCACTCCACTAAATACAGTACTCTCTCATTAAAATGGCAGTTTAAATAAATATAACTTTGTGTAATTATTAAAATTTTTTGTCAAGTCTGCCTTAATTTTCATATTATTCACGAAAACTGTGGTTAAACCACTAGCTTCAATATCAGTACTCTGATCCCCCCCCCCCCCTTCCTCAAAAAATAATCTAGAATACACAATTTTCTTACTGCATATAACGCACTTAACATCATTGGGAAATTGACTAATGACGCAACATTCTGGTTCCGGAATAATTTTGCAGGACGCTGACTAGTTTTTATAATTTTGAAAACAATGCGAATTAAATAATATAACAATAAATATGATTACTTCAAAATTATAGTGAAAACTGTTTAAATACATTATGCAAAATGTTTTGCGTTGATGAAAACAATGATTTATATAGTTGCTGATGTGATATTTCTTACTGATTTAAAAATTAGTTCTAATTTTGAAATCACTAAGAAAAAGTTCTGCTGGTATCCATTATAACAAAATATTTTGTAAATACAATTTTTTAGAATGTGTGTTTATAGAAAATAGGATATATAAGTACTGTGTAACATATGTTAATTTCATTTGGAAACTACACAAGAAATGCAGAAATCTTCAATGCGATGAGTGAATTTTTGTGCGCAAGTAAATTGTTGCAAGTGTTTGCTTGTTTAGTTACATGTTCCACATGAACGAGTGCACTTTTTCGTCAGTTCTGAAAGTATTCTTGCGCAAAGTAGCCTCATTTCCACGGCAAAATATTTCCTGTCGACATACTGGACAGGCTGATAGCTGAGTGTGTCTATGTAAAATAACATCTGTAACAGAGGGAAACACTGCTGTATCCACAGAAGCAGCTTTGAACAGGGTTGCCTTCAGAACTATTCAAAGTCCACTCGTTCGTGGGACAGACTATACAACGTGTAACTAAAAATCACCGACAAACTCCGGGAGATGATTCCTGAAGAAAATATATTTAACATTTCTCCTTAAAGTGACTATTTGGAGCGCTATAAACCCCCAAAAATCGAATTGTTGACACTATTTTCGTACAACTATCAGGAACTACTTGAGAGTAAGCAACAAATGGGCACATAGTGTGTTTTAGAACGGAGATCCTATACCTAAGAAAACGTGGTTGGTAATATCACCCTCCTTCGTCTGGAAAATAAGGGTCGCCACCCTGTGTTTTTTTACGAATCGGCACTACAATTTCCCCGATAAAGGGGGATGTTCTTACCAACCTCATTTTCATAAATGTAACATCTCCGTTCTACGAAACACTATTCCCCGATTTGTTGTTTAATAGAAAGAAGTTCCTGATATTTGAAACTAATATCGTTTAAAAATTTGATTTTGGGGGACGCACAGTTCTATAAATCACTTTAAGGAAAAACAGTACGTACATTTTAGTCTTATATTTTCGCAAGGAATCCCCTCCCGTAGTTCGTCGGTGATTTCTAGTTACCTACGCGCTGTACAGATGAGGTTGTTTGTGTGCGATGTGCTGCAGCGTTCGTCGGGGAGGCGATCCTGGACTGCCAGCCTTGCGACGCCTCCAAGACGGTGCACCCCGAGTGCTTCCCCATCCCCATCCCGGACAGCGACCCCTACTTCCCGCGCGTCAACATCAGTACGGGCAAGCCGCTCTGCATCCCCGTCACACGCTCCATGCCAGGACAGCTCACCCTCGGTAAGCCATCCTCTCAGCCACGCCCAATTCATACTCATAGCCTAGCATTCATCGGAAGCATTTTACACCCGTGTTAATATTAAAAAAAATAATTTTTATATATAGTCAACCTCCCGTGGCGCAGTCGGTTGGTGCACCAACGATTTGGGGTGCGGGAGGCTCTACGTTCGAATCCCGGGCAAGGCATGGGTGTTAATTTAAGTTAGGTTACATTTTAGCCTGTAAGGTGTCCCCTGCTAGGCTTTCAAGCCTAAAACCGGGGGACGTTAAAGTCCCCTATACAATACAACACTTTTATTTATATACCATTTATAAATTGTAATACTTAGTCTATGATTAGTATGACTAAAAACAGGGGAAAAATAGGTGTGTTGGTAATGCCTAGTAAAAAATTACCTCTCACGCAAAGTATTACCAGAGCAAGTGCGTACGAATGCGGTGCGTAGTCCCTTTGGTGTGATTTCGTGAACTCGGTTAAGCTTTGTTTTCACGTGGTGGAGGAACATCCTGGAAGTAAAACTTTTACAGGGCTTCAGAAAAGTTAGAAGTAACTGTGAATGGACTTTACTTCCAACTTTTCTGAAGCCTGCGCTGCTGAAGTTCTGCTCTTGGGGCATCTTCCTCCGCCTCTCCGCCTGATACAAACAATGCGTAACCGAGTCCAGAAAATTACGCCAAACGGACAACGCACCGCTTTCGGGCGCACTCACTCTTAATAATTTTTTCCTACGAGTTACCAACACACCTATTTTCTCCTTGTCTTTATTCATATTAATTATATATTAAATATTACAATTTATAAACATAATACAAGAAAAGGTTTAGTTTAACTAAAGATAACTTACTTTCATGTTGAGAGAAGTATATAACGCTTGTGATATATGGCATGTTTAGGATACAACCAAACACGTCATACATTAGTTTCATTTATCAAAGGTTCATCGAAAAGTGCGAATATACCGCGAATAGGCAATTTGACAGGAGCGAAGCCACTGAGTATTTTCACCGCGATATTGGAGATAGTTTCACGACTCGATCCGTGGTGGCTCTGTAATCGTCTTAGTATGCTGGTGGCGCCGTTATGTAGGGAGATATAACTTAGTCTCTTTCTAAGAGCGCGAAAACTGCCCAATACCACCTTTCCTCATCAATCTAGCTGCAGATGTAATATGGGGTAGAGTACACATGCCAGTGGCGCAGTTTGCCGCTCTGTGTTCCAATATAAGCGTCTGCGAACTGGTGCGACCGTGGCTACTGTGCACGCACGTGTATAAACTAGCCACTTGTTCAACAATTTTCCTAGGTCAGCTTAAACTGAAAAAAAAATAAAAACACTCGTTCAGTTAGTAATACAGGTCAATTTGAACCATAAAAACATGTGAAACCTGTCCACCATATTGCGACACCAAAAAGTCAGGAATGTAGTACAAGTATTGTTTGAAAGCATGTTAATTTTCGGCTTAAAAGTTAAGATGTAGCAGTCTCATTTATTTGAACGCAATTAACATTCATTCGATGCATAAACAAGAAACCACGTTTTCATTGATTTGGGTATCAGCATGACGGTGGTCGAAAATGTAGCTTCGACTACGTCATAGCATGCCGTCTGCTAATTATCCTTACTATTTTCCCTACTATTTTGGCTCTTGAATGGTTTTAACATGGCTATGGACGTACTTAGTGACTTGCATCCATACGTGAAATTGTTAGAAAAATTAATATGTTTCTGTTCAGCCATTTATTACTTTAATCCGAGTTGAACAGATAGAAACCATCAGTGATCCCCAAATTTAAAAGTTACGCATTAAATCAAGCGTTACGGCATGAAATTACTTTCCGCAATTTGCTACCAATATTAAGCCTACTGTATGCTACCCTATCATTGTTTATCTACATTAAAATATTTACAAGTATAGGCAGGGAGTTTTTAAAAGTTTATATATAAAAAAACGATCAGTTGACTACATCCCATGGCAATACAAACTATCCAGCGACTGCATAGAGGAACGCGGGAAGAATCATGCTACTGAGCTGCAAAGGAATTTACCTGGAAAGAGGATGAAAAACAAGCGAGGAAGACCGAGCTTCTCCCCATTCCATCGCAGAAGGTGCCAACATCCTCATCGTGATTGGTTGCAACGCCGGATCACAGTACTGGGTTCAAAACCCGGGTAATGCACGGGTATGCGTGTCTTTAATTAAAAGTTATTTTTAGTGTTTTAAGGTTTCTTGTGGAAATTCATTACATAAAAACTTGTCTTAAGATTTAAGTGAATCTGTTACAGCGATGTTGCTCTTCTGCAGACATTACATTTATATTCGTTGATAAATTTGTTACAGAACTCATCGAAGGAGGAAAGGCGTAGGACCGTAACACATGCCATTCTTTTTCTTTACTTTTGACATAATAATAGACAACTTGTGGTTTAACAAAACAGTTATTCTTCCGCGTAACGAAATTTAATGCACAAACTAAGCACAGCACGTTTAATCATTTAATGGAATAATTTGACAGCAGCGACAGGTTTTTTAGTGGTTAGAGATGTTAACCCAACTACTCACCAACACATGAAATGTTTCTTCTCAAATATTTCATAAGCATCAGTTACAGTAACTAGTGATTTATCTTCAACTACGAAAACGTGTATCGACCGTAGTAATTACTTTGGACTCTGTAAGTTGGGTATGTTTGCGACGAACCTACAAGCGCGGGTTGTCGGTGTAACTAAGTCACAAATAGCAACATTTAAAAGGACATAGTTCTACCCATGTAGGCCTGAACACAAACTTTACATTTAAATGTTACACGCTACATTAACGTTTCCAGAAGTTAAACTCATTACACCTTGACAGCAAAATTCGCGAAATTATTGTTTTGTGTAAATGAATGGTTTCTTACAAGCAAAATATTTGAAAAAATAGGAGATTATGAGATAGAGCCACACGATACTCTATAGCATGGTGCACTCTCTACAAGTCGCGTTATCTGATGACATACTCCACTTCCGAGAGACTAGGTACGTTGAGAAATAAACACAGGTTATGTACGAGTTTATCTACAAGAATAAAACTAGTCCATCGCCTTTCCACCAAGAGCCAAACTAGTCCAGAACCTGTTTGAGTTAACACAGTGGACGGGCTGCACTAGCGCGTGAGTGAGCGAGTAGAGATTTGGGCGGCCCTCAGCGGCGAGGTCTTGAGAGCCGATGAGGGTGATTGAGGTGAGTATGGAGCAGCACCTGAATGAAAGGACGGGGGAAGCGGGAGATCCCCGAGAAAACCCGTCGACCAGCGCAATCGTGCGGCACGATTCCCACTTGCGAAAATCCGGGAGTGACCCGCCGGGGGTTTGAACCCGGTTCGCCATGGTGGGAGGCGAGCAGGCTACCCGTTCAACCACCGCGGCCCCTGCACTAGCACAGAATAGATAAAGACACAGAGGCGAAATGTCAGTTACTTCGATGTGAGCGTACCCATTCTCTTATTGGTTGCGCGATGTTCTTGAAGTGGGACCTGTGGCTGATAGGCTACTGCGCGTGATGCGAAAGGTTCCCTATTGGACGGGAGTTACCAGGCGCTATTTGGTAAACGATGTCCCGATATGTTGATGGCAAGTGACGCCATCTTGTTGACTGGAGTTGCCGGCATAAGCGGTTGTTTTACTTCTGTATTGTCAGGTACTCTGTGGCACTAGCCCTAGCTCCTCACTGCTGCTGATATTTGCTGAGAAACACTGCGATAACTTATCTTTGGCTCATTGATTTAAAACAATCACGTGAGTTGTGCAGATTTCAAAGATGCATTTCATAATGAAAAGTAAAAGTGTGCCATGCAAGCTGAAAAGGAAGAGAAGCATATATTTAAAATTAATTTATTAAGCGCCTCCCTCTTTACCCCATACTGACCGCAGCTTTTCAAGCAGGATGTTAAGAGTTCATTAGCTTGCATATGAGAGTGTAGCAATATTCCAGTATTGCTCGTTAGCTTAAGCATGAAAGGAACAAAAGCGTGAGAACAATTATAACAGTATTTTAGAGTTTATTAACAAGAACCCACATTCACAGATATGTGAAGAGCTAGTTTTGATAAGAAATGATTTTACTGGTTAAACACCGATAAGAGTAGCCTAAATATATTTCTCATAATTTGATATTTTATTGTTCTGAATCTGTTCAAAATATGCCATAGTTGCTTGTCGACAGTTACAAGGAAACGTATATCATACGCTACCGAGATTCTAGAGAAATGGGAAAGATGTTTGAGAAAGAAAACCATTCCCTGCCTCCAATCTTAAGATTATGCATTCTGACGACCAGTAAGGAATGGAAGGTAGCAGCTTACATTTTTTTCTTTGAGACAACAAAGCTTCCATTCAAACTTCAACAGGAGGGGGTCATTCATGGAGACGAAAAAGAAACGTATAAAAGGCGGAGATCCCACATTACTAGAAAAATAATGTTACTAGTTCATTTAAACTTCAACATCACAATAGAGATTCAGGATTAAAGCCGACTAAGATTAGGACCATTGTAAAGAAAAGTTTTTTAAAATTCTGCAAAAGTCCATTACTTAGTGATATTTGCAGTCTGTAAAGCTAACCTAAATTATATGCATACAACGAAATTCGTACACGTAACCTACATGGTGACTGAATGACAAAACAGATATATTTTTCCACTCGTAGTTAAATGGCGAAAAGTTGTTTAGTTCCTTGAAAAATATGCTACTTCGAGTATTGTTCAGTCCTTGTAAGAAACCCGTTAAAATTCGTGAATTCATAAGGAAAAACATATTTTCAAATATGAATGTTAATTACAGCGTTTCTTTTAGGAAATTTCTTTATTTATATATTTTGACTACAGTTACACTCGGCTCGTTCTTCCTGTTGGTTTCACGTCTCAGACTTGATTTCCTGTGACGACACAGTGAAGCGTGTACACAGATGGCGTATGTCCGAAATACTCCACGTAATTTATTTGAAGCCTTTTGACAGCGTGACGAGAGTTTCGACGAGGTTGGAGTGAGAGAGGAGTGTGTGCGGCAGGTTTCAGGGAGCAGACGAACCAGGTGACGGCCTACATGGACGCGTCCTTCGTGTACGGCTCTGACGTGTGCGAGACGGGTGCGCTGAGGACTTTCTCCAGCGGCAAGATGAACGTGACCCGGCGACCGTCTGGAGGCAAGCCGCTGCTGCCAACCATCGCCACGCACCCCGAGTGCAAGTCCAGCAACAAGGTCTGCTTCAGGGCAGGTACGTGCTACTGCTACTGCTACCACTGCAGTTCACGATAAAGCGAGCACTTTTGATACCAACCGTAGGAAAACAAATCACTGCCCTGCCTGCATGTATTACAACGGGTGCACTGAGTGACAAACCCCCCAGTAAAGTTGGTAACGGTGTGTGGGAAATTATTCCATTTCTTAACGTTAAATTGAAAGTGTTGGATAACCAGTTGTAACAACTGAAATTATTTCTTTGGCTTTGTACTTTCTTAATGTACCGAAGTTTAAAAAAATAGCAGATTTGAGAAATATTTACTTTTCTAATAATTTCAAAGTTTCACGTGATCGACGCATGAATAAAGTGATGAGGTCCATGACAGCGTTAATATTACATAAGGTGGAAGAATACGCAACGTGCTTACAAGTATATCTTAATCTGGGCTTTCAAAAGTGCTCATTTTACCGTGAACAGCCTTTTTACTGTGATTCCTCCCGTAGTAGAGTGAGCGTGTGTGGTAGCGAAACAGACAGAGATTGAGAGTAGAGAGAGAGAGAGAGAGAGAGAGAGAGAGAGAGAGAGAGAGAGAGAGAGAGAGAGAGATAGAGAGAAAAAAGGGGAGGGGGGAGGTTGCTGGCTGCGCACAACCAGTCTCCGTGTCCCAACGTTGAACTGCAGTGCTGCTAACACGACTGTCATAAACGACGTGGATAGCATTTATGTAAACAAGTGCTTTGAGATGTCCGTACACTTGCTCTAATCAATTCGCAATGCAGTTTCATTAATATATAATAGGTAAAACTATTTCATTCATATGAAAGTACCAGTCGTCTGACTATTTAGACATAAACAAACACGTCCATCGGTGTTGACTATGTGACTTTGACCGTTTTGCTGGTTTCGAGCAGGACAACGTTGGGTTCATGCACCGAAGACCAATAATCGGTCTACCTCATCTTTAGTCTACGATTCCCCCCAACGTACCTTTGTATCCAACTAGCTACTCGCCTTACACTGCTGTACAGAGGTTACGGCTCAACTATGAACTCGTATTTATATCACAATATCGATTTTGCCAAGTTCCGGCCGAAATAAAATTGCGACATTGTAATTATTAGTGCATAGTGTCCTTGTCTTCTCCATACTGCACTGTAATATCAATACATATTTGGGTATAGGGGTGGGTACTTTTGAAATTTAATTTTTTAAAAACTTAAACTAGCTGGAAAAACCAAGAATCCGATATGGCGGAGGAAGGTTACTCCCCTCGAGGAGGCACCAAGGAAACTGGTATGTTAGTTCAGTCGCCTACCTTCAAGACCGCAATGTTCAAGTCTGCTGCTGCCTATTTTGGCCGATTCTCGATAAGCGTATTGTAGATAAAGTAAAAAAAAAAAAAAATACGAAAACAATTTAATATTCTTTAGGTGATGTTTGATTTGCGAATAGAATTCAAGAAACGTCTCACGTCCGAAATCTTACATATTTTTATTTCAGTGCTTGAATATTTTATAAAAGTAAAAATCGTTAAATGTCAGTGTTTACATTATTTTTAGCGGTTGTGAAAAATCTGGTATGGGGTATTTAAAGTAGTACAGGTATGTGCAGAACATCTTTCTTATTATTATTATTATTATTATGGTTATTATTACGTCGGAAAATGGCAGTGTATCGTAGATGCGAGTTGCCGAAAGAAAGCCATTGGATTAACAGAATGATATGCTAGGCAGTTGAATGTGGTGGTGTTCTGACTAAACCTTACAAAATGCTAAACTCGAAACGAACTGGAACACGGCCTGAGTCACGCAGTGTTGAGAACCTTCCTGCGCGCGTGTTGTGTTCGCAGGTACAGTGTTTACTGAGCTTGTTAATGACGGCTCGGAAAAAGAGATGTTTAGTCCATTAACGGTAACTTCCAACTCTTTTGAAGCCCTGTGCTTACGTTCTACTTCTGGGAAGTTCCTCCGCCTCATGCAAACAAAGCTTAGAAAATGACACCAAAGGAACCACGCACCGCGTTCAGTGTAGTAATATTTTAAATGCTATTTCTTACGAGGCGTTAAAGGCTGTTCACGTTAAAGTGAGCCTGCATATATTTTAACGGGCGCACCGAGTGACATTCATTCGCCCAGCGAAGTTGGTGACCATGTATGGAAAGTTGTTCCATAACTTAACGTCGAATAAATGTGTTAGGTAACCATTTGTGATAACTTAAATTATTTCTTTCGCTTTTTTTTTTGTGCATCGACGTGTAAAAATGAGCAGATTTGTAAAATACTTACTTCTAGTAATTTCATAGTTTCACTTAACCGACACATGAAGAAAGTGATGAGACCTGCGGCAATGTTAATTTTACACAAGGCGTAAGAGTACACAACGTTCATGCAAGTAGATCTTAAGCAGAGCTTTAAAAAGTACTCATTTTACCATAAACAGCCTATACCAATAAACCTATATTCTCTCTGTTGTCATTCGTATTAATTATAAGCGAAATATTACAACTGATAGATAAATTATATGTAAACGTTTAATTTAACCAAAAATAATGTACCTACTTTAATGTTAACACAAGTACAAAACGCTTGTGACACGTCACATATTTAGAAATCATTTAAAAACGTCATCCACGGAGTGATTTTTCAAACGTCTGAATAAAAAAGTTAGCTGAAACCGCGAGCTGTAGCCTATTCGCAGTTTCTTCACACTTTTCTGAATCAAACCTTCGAAAAAAACACCCCATTTGTGACGTATTTCGGTCTTTCCTAAGTATGTCTTGTGTCACAAGCGGTTTATTCTTGTGCTAACATAAAATTACCTTATTTTTGTTAGGTTCGGTTTTACTTACATTTTATCTATAAATTATAATATTTCATTTATAGCCAATATGAATAAAGACAGTAAAGAAATAAGTGTGTTGGTAACTCCTAGTAGTAAATAGTTCTGATGCAAAACGTTATTAAAGGCTGTTCGCGGTAAAATGAGCACTTTTGAAAGCCCTGCGTAAGATCTACTTGTAAGCACGTTGCGTATTCTTCCGCCTTATGTAAAATTATCACTGTCATAGACCTCATCACTTTATTCGTGCGTCGATCAGATGAAACTTTGAAATTATTAGAAAACGAAATATTTCACAAATCTGATCTTTTTTTTACTTCGATACATTAAAGAGTACAAAGCCAAAGAAATTACTTAAGTTGTTACGAATGGTTACCCAACACTTTCAATTTGACGTTAAGATATGGAACTATTGTATTTTCCGTCCATCGTTACCAACATTACTGGGCGTATGTCGCTCAGTGCGCCCGTTGTAATATATGCAGGCAGGGGCAATGATTGTTTCCTAAGGTTATTTTAAAAGTGCTCACTTAACTGCCTTTATAACTGCGTGCGCACGAATTCGTTGCGTTGTTCCTCAGGGGTAGTTTTCTAAGCTCTGTTTGCATGAGGTGGAGGAATATCCCGGAAGTAGAACTTCAGCAGGGCTTTAGGAAAGTGTGGAGTAAAGGCCTGTCTACAATCGGCCGTTCCTTTGGACGCGGACGTGTCCGAAACTCGGCGTCAAGTGACGTCACATTGACACAGTCCAAATATGGTCTACAAATGCATTGTCCGAAGTGAGCTTTCAGAATATGACACTAGATCGCAGTAAAATCGGCACATTATTTGTTTTTACGTTTACATGTTAAAATTTGCTGAATTATTGATTATTTAATGTTTACGAAAGGGGTGATTCTAATATTTAATTATTATAAACGCCTTAACGGTTTTAATTTAAATAAGTTCGCCAACTGACATCCAAATTGTATTATTTAAACTTACGTTTTAAAAGTTTTAGCCTTCAAATAAAACTGTCGGACTGAACGAATACATCACTAATTAGTTATTAGCATTTCATCATATTTGTTTTGAGAAAGCCCACCTTGCACATCCATCGTTTACATTAATAACGTAAACATTCCATGAATGCGCGCGAAAGTATTTGAAGTCTTCTTCTTTTTCCATCAACTTCGGACACAACTTCGGACAAAAGTTCAGTTTACCGAATGCTTTAACTTGGAACACTGGTTGACTTGGGGTCACGGCAGCTTGGGACAGCACCGTGACGTCAGAGGGTCACGTGCACCAATCAACGCATCCTTTTCCTAAGACACAGGTTGGGATAGCGCAATTGCAGACAGACATTAATAACCGCGAAAGTAGTACGGACCAGGGGCCTGTCACTTCATAGGGCTTTCGCTGTTCTTATCGAGCACTAACAATTCCGTTTGTACCAATATCGAAAAGTCATTCAATTGTAAAATAATTTATTCATCGGATTGGCGATCAAGTAGAGTTATCATTTTTTACGTTTAATGTCAAATCAACTTTAATCGTACACTTTAAGCATTAAGCAAACAATTTAATAAATGTTTACAAGCTTCGTAAGTGAATTGGAATCCCAATCATCTAATTTTGAAATAGGGAAAATAGAAAATAAATTTGTAACAAGATGTTGGGTTCTTCGCTGTGAAAATTCGAAGCCAAACACATTTGTGAAATACTTCACCTTTCTCAGCAATCCAGAAAGGTAAGTTTCTAAACCAATTTTGTTTGCTTTGATTGGTATCTATGTTTGGGCTGTTTATGTGGTTACGAACTTTCAATTGTTTCCTATAATAATACATACTTTGCCTAAATACTTGTCTCTTTTATTCAAATACTGCAGTTAACTGTCAAAACAAACAAAATTGGTTTCGAAACTTTACTTTTTGGATTGCTGGGAATCTCGGATAAAAGTACCGCCCTGCAAAAAAAAAAAAAAAAAAAAACTACAAACCAATTGGATTACCGTACATCAGTTTGGTAATTATTGATGCTAAAAAGTCATTACCATGCCCTCTAAATTTACATTATACCAATTTAATGTTATAAAATAGCCACGACAAAATAATGATTTTTTAAAATGTTGTTCACAAGAGAAGCGTTAGTGGCCCGATCGCACAGAGGTAATAAGCAAAGAAGTTCAGCCTGGCAGTGAAATATCTTTTTCCCTTCCGTACTCTTTGGTACGGGACTATAGAGGAGCGTGTGTTGTGTATTTCTCAGGGGACGCGCGGGCGAGCGAGCAGCCGGCCTTGGCGGCCTTACACACGCTCTTCCTGCGCGAGCACAACCGGCTGGCGAAGGAGCTGGTCGCCCTCAATCCGCACTGGGCCGACGAGACGCTGTACCAGGCGGCGCGACGCATCCTCTCCGCCGTCTGGCAGCACGTAGCCTACGCCGAGTTCCTGCCGCGTCTCTTCGGCTGGGAGGGCGTCCATCGCCACGGCCTCACCCTCCAGCCCGAGGGCTACTACGACGGTGAGTCTCTCCATCCAGCCAGTCCGCATCCCCCTGCTGATCACATTCCTTCCGTAACTTACTGCTGCAGGCTGTTCACCATAAAGTGAGCACTTTTGAAATCAACCTTAGGATAAAGTCACTACCCCTATCTCTCGTATATTTTAGCGGGAACCCTGACTCGAATTTGCCCCGTAAAGTTGCCAACGATGGAGTGAAAGTAATCCCTTGTTTTAATGTTGAACTGCAAGTGTCAGGTAAACATTTCTGAATACTTGAAATTATTTAGATTGCTTTCTGTTTTTTTTAAAGCTAGTAAGTGTAATAATCAGTACATTTGTCAAATGCTTACTTTACTGATATTATTACAGTTTGACTTGCCGACGGATGAATGAAGTGATAAAGCTCATATTAATGTTAACTTTACGCACGGCAGAAGGATACAAGATGTGCATATATGTAGATCTTAAGCCAGGATTTCAAAAGTGCCCAGTTTATCGTAAACAGCCATATAATGTATGACTTTCGAGTCACGTAGGTATACAATGACCGTTATGAACATAGGCGTGCGCATAGTTAGGTAATGGGAGGTGCAAACAGCAAAATTAAGATCCTCAATTACGAAATTAATAATACAAAGTAAGAACATTCTTAAACATGTTTATCACAAATAGTCTTAGTTATATTAAACATATTTCTAAGTCACTGGTCATTTTAAACACGCAGACTGTCTGGTGAAAGACAAAATTGGCAATTTTTTTTCCCTGATGTGATGCAACGAGGGGTGCGGCTACACCCTCTTCCCCCTCCCTGCGCACGCCAATGGTTCTGACGTCAGTTACGGGCAGTGTTGCCGGACGTACCATAATTCTGATATTTGTACCAGATTTTCTATCTTGGTACCAGGTACCAAATTTTTCTCATTCTGGTATGCATATACACCAGCTTTTTTTTTTTGGCCACGAAAATTTGTTAAAATTTGCTGATGTAGCAAAAGTATCTGTAAGTTTAAATTATTTTATAAACTAAAATATCCATGATTGTAAAGAACAGCTTAAGAGTATTTTGTTATATTGTAACTGAATATGATTTCCCCTATCTAGCAACACTGGTTACGAGTGCAGGGTATGTCTTGTTGCCGGCGAGGTGCGGCAGAGTGTAGGCTAGGTGTTGTGTTGTACTGATGGCAGGCTACGACCCGGAGTGCGACGCGACCATCGTCAACGAGTTTGCAGCGGCGGCGTTCCGGTTCGGGCACAGCCTGCTGCGGCCCAGCCTGCCGCGCATGGACGAGGAGTATGGCTTGCGGCAGCCGGCCGTGAGGCTCCGCGACACCTTCTTCAACCCGGAGTTGCTCAACCGAGACGGCATGGTGGACGAGTTGATGCGCGGGCTCGCTGCCACGCCCATGGAGACTCTCGACCAGTTCATCACCAGCGAGGTCACCAACCACCTCTTCGAGAACGGCCGCACGCCATACTCCGGGATGGACCTCGCCGCCATCAACATACAGCGCGGTGAGTCCTTCCCCCACTGGGCTATGACGCTCTCTGGCGCCTCCGGCAGGCGGCACACATTTTCACCTTACCGTAAGGCAGATTCCCAACTGCCATCTTGGATGTATGGAATTTTTGCCATACTCTGGAAATACAGTTTTGTATCATGTTTTCTTTTTTGCAACGACAGAGCACAGAGCATTGCCTAGTGCATTGTCTGCGGTCAGTATTTCTTGATTACTGTTGATATCGTTGCCTTTGTAACCGTTCGCAAGAAATAATCTCGCGTTTCGCCTCTACTCTTACCAGCTAAAATTCAATAAATTTAGTGAATCTTTTGTAGTTCGATAAAGTTTGGGAAGCTGTTATTTAGGATATGTCGTGCGGGTAATTTCAATACAACTTCTGAAATAGAAGCTTTGCCGAAAAATTGATAAATACAAGATGGCGGGTGGGAGTCCGCCTTAACCCTTTTACAATCACTTTGATTTTACGGTTTCAGGCGCTGAAAAAAAATTGTGATGCGTGCTGTACTCAAGTCGGCACAACACTTGTTACGTTGTCACAGCCAATGAGCTGTAGGTTTGTATGTTCGGCTACAGTAACATGAACGAATTATCACCTAGAGCAGTAAAACGGTTTGCGAATTATTTACCCACAGATGAGAACATTGATCATTGAGCTTCGCATTGTGCAGTACAGACCAAACCTATTCGTGCGTAATGAGAAAAATTGTGTACACTGGGTTCGAATGGGGTAAAACACCACACATGTCCAAGAATCACATTCATCCCCTGATGCTATTAGGTTTTAAGATTTGACATCGCGAGCTTAACACAGTTTATGAAATTTTAGAAACGTGGTGAGGCCTCTTGCCGACACACATGTCGTTGGCCAACCTGGAAGGGTTAAAAAAAGGGGGAGGGGGTTCTCAGTGTATTTAGTTTACCTTTCCTTCGCCTTCCTTGGCTTCTCCATCTCCAACTCACTTTGTTCGCATCGTCGCTTATGAGCCCAGCTGTTAAAACATCTGAGACCTCTCGCTCACTCACTGTTTAGTACGACATTTTACACAGACATACCACTTGCACAGTTTGTATTGTTTTTGTTCATTCAAATTAATGTACACTTTGAAGTTCCATAAAAGTATTTAATAAACATAATATACCTGTACTTAACACACTGTAAGTGCTTCTGCTCACGCCGAATAGGCCGTGTGATATTGGGAAGCAGGTGGGTGGTTAGTAGTTAAGTTGTAACACAAACTTAACAGGTTACTGCCAAGTGTTTGGAGACCGTACCAATGAAGGCCTAGGTTTACAAGAATGTATGTTCACTGCGTCGTGTTCCAGAACGTGACAGCACATCCGACACTTTACCGATTTCAAAGAACCAGATAACTGAAGCAAGCGTTTGTGCGCGGTTTGTTAAAAAAGGGAGATGAACTTTACTGTTTGTTTTCTTGAACGATACTGAACGAGGCGAAGATTTTATCAACTACATAACTTTTTTTTAAATCTGGGCGTCTGATGCACAAAGAAGAACGAAAGAAGCTTTTGAATGTAGCATAAAAGTATGTATGGAATCATTAGCAAAATTCGGAGAGCATTTTTAGGAGCGCCTAAAGGTTTTTTTTAAACACTTCCAATGTTTTTAGGAAGGGTTCCAGGAAAGCATATAACCGCTATAAGAACATGTACTATTTTTCATATCCACATCGCTGTAACTCTCGCTTTTAACTTCATAAATAAATGGGCAATGCAGTATCCAGTTCACTAGTATTTCATACTCTTGATTTGCTAAATTCCTCTAAAAAGGAGGATGCAGCAATAAAATCACACATAACCCCAGATAACTTTTAACAAGATGACTACACATGTTTTTCCAGGTAGCTTATATCTGGGGTCTAGCTGGATGACTACGTTGATTTGTACATAGCACAGAAGACAGCTGCGCGCCTTCTGTTCAGCTGGGAGTCTGCGTGGAGTTCAAAAATAACATTTGAAACAATTACTCACTAATTTCATATTTCCCAGTTAGGTGCGAGTGCTTCTTGCGCCTGCCGATGTGGTCGCACTGTTCTTGGACATATTAATTTCCTAACACGTCAAACGAATTCTACAGATTTTTTGGAAGACAACGTAGAAAAACTGAAACAAGGCAATCCTATATAATGGGTTTTACTAACTTTGTGAGCAACTATTTTGCGCTACTGATACATTTATTTCGCATAATTTCTTGCACCGTGATAACATACAAATTTACGGCGTCAGGAAGAATTTGGCAGAAATACATCGCTCTGGTTAAATATTTGCTTTCATGGCTGTTAAAAAAAATTATGTAGGGTTGCGTTTCTTCGTTTTTCTTTATTGTCTTCCATGAAATTGTACGTAATGGTACAGTGTCAGTAGTTACTTGGAACCCGAGATTGTGACACGAAAACGAAAAAATTTCTGTAAAACTGTCAAATTATCTTTATATATTTTCAGCCAGAAATTCGACTTCAGGAGGTGCATTGCAATTTTTTGGTATGACAAAGCTTTAATAATACCTTGCCCAATGTCCCTGAATTGTTACAGCTTCTCTGGATTTGATATTTTCTAACTTGTAACAACCGATGTGAAATAATTTATTATTTTGTGGGAGCGACAACGGAGGTCATAATAGCTACGGCAGTCTAACAGAATATATTTCAGAAAACGCATTAAGTTACACCCTAAAACAAATAGTCCGAAATAATCTATCCAAAATCCACGTTTGCGGGTAGTATCCGGAAAGAAAAACGTGTCCAAGATGGTAGGACGTAATCCCCCTGAAGGCAGCAAGCATGTTGTTTCTCGGCAGGGAGGGACCACGGGCTGGCCGGCTACAATGAATACCGACAGTGGTGCAACCTGACGCGCGCGCTCGACTTCGACGGGCTGAAGGAGGAGGTGCCGTCCCCGGTGGCGGAGCGCCTTCGCCGGCTGTACGCGCACGTCGACGACGTCGACCTTTTCCCCGGCGGACTGGCCGAGACGCCGCTGCCCGGGGGCGTCGTCGGCCCCACCTTCGCCTGCATCATCGGCCACCAGTTCCGCCTGTTGCGGCGCTGCGATCGCTTCTGGTACGTAACCCCACCCCCCCCCTTCTTTCTTTCTCTCTCTCTCTCTCTCTCTCTCTCTCTCTCTCTATGTACACTAGCGACCGATCTCGCTGGCTGCGCGCAACCAGTCTCCGTGTCTCAACATTGAACTACTCACCTGCCAATACGCCTAGCGAAAACGGCGTGGATTGTATTTGAGGTTCGAATTTTGATGAGTAAATAAGTGCTTTGAGATGTTTTTATGCTACCACTAGTTAATTTGTAATGAAGTTTGATTAAAATAAAAATTGGTAAAAGAATTTTATTAATATATAATAGTGCTTGTCTTTTAAAAATTAAGATATAAACAAACACGTCCATCATTGTTGACCACGTGACTTTGACAGTTGTGTTAATTTGGGTACATGCGCAGGAGACAATCGGTCTACCTCGACCTTAGTCTAAGGGTAGCTCCTAGCAGACCGTCAGTAACTCTGACACAGTTATTCGCTTCGAGTTCTACGCTAGTTTATTCGCGGAGTCTCCATACTTTTTGAATGGTATTGTATTGTGCAGGACTTATAACGTCCCCGCTGTTATGCCTGAAGTCTTATTAGGGGACAGCTTACAAACTAACTTACGACCTAACTTAAGTTAACACCCATGCCTTGCCTGTGATTTGAACCCAGAGCCTCCCACACCGCAGACCCGCGGCGCTTCAACCGACTGCGCCACGGAAGGTCGCCATCTTTTGAATCAAATATTCGAAAACTCAGCCTACGTATGAGGTGTTCGGTTGTTTCCTAAATATTGCACTTGTATTGCAAGCGTTTGATACTTGTATTACTATAAAAGTATACCTTATGTTTAGTTAAAATGAACTTTTACTTATATTCTGTCTATAAATGATAATATTTCATTTGTAATTAATGTAAATAAAACAGGAGGGAAATATGTGCATTGGTGATGCTAAGTAAGAACTAGTTCTTATGCAAAGTATTTTTATATTGAGTGCGCACGAATGCTTTGTCTTGTCACGTTGGTGAAATTTTCTAGACTCGGTTAAGCTTAGTATGCATGAGGCGGAGTAATATCTTGAAAGTATAACTTAAGCAGGGCTTCAGGAAAGTTGGAAGTAACCGTGAATGGACTCGAAAAATGATTTCCAACTTTGGTAGTTTATGACTGCCGAAGGAGTGTTGCTGTTGGAAAGAGTTTTTCATGATACCTAGCTGCCCCCAAGTAGTGTGAGCGGGTATGTCCTAGCTGCCCCCGACTGTAAATATTTCCACCAACAAACAAACAGACTAGCATGCGTTCCAAGTTAGGCGTGGGAACTATGTACGTCAAGTAGTCCCAAGTTTGATGGTAGTATTAAGTCAACAAAGTGACGATTCATCTAATAATGGGGAAGTAATTTTTGGAAACATTTTAATAACTAGTTCTGTTTCCTTTATTATAGCATACCTGGGATCGAACCTCGTTATTTGAGACAGCAAACCTCTAGCCAATTAATAAGTGGCTCTAAAACAATCGCAGATCTCCATAAAGATTATTTTACAGATTGCAGAAATCATAATGTACAGTTTGGTAACTATAAAGCCTACAGAAATACTTTTATAACACAGTTAAACTTAGGGTATTTTATTCCCCCCCCCCAAAAAAAACAGTGTTCTTTCTGTGCAACTTGGAAGAATTCCAGGTATAACGAAAACTTGCAGGAAAGTTACTACAAACACAAGGAAGAATGTGAGCTCAACAGGCGGGCAAAACAAATGGACTCAAATCGATCTAAAGAAGGGGAGTGCATTGCAGCCTGCTTTGACATGTAAGCTGTCCTGCCTAAACCAAGAGGAGACGTTTCAAAATTATACTACAAATGTAGGTTCTCGACATACAACTTCACTATATTCAACACGGGTATTAGCACTGGCCATTGCTTCATTTGGTACGAGGGCCAAGCTAAACGTGGCTCTAATGAAATTAGTTCCTGCCTACGTACCGTTCTGCAGAGAAATTGTGTAGGAAAGCCCATTGTTTTTTATTCCGATATCTCTTCGGGGCAAAATAAAAACAAGTTTGTTGTTTCGTTATACATGTTTGCTGTAATTTCATACAACATTCCCTCAATATCTCACAAAATTTTAATTACTGGCCACACGCAAAATGAAGGTGATTACATGCACGCCCTCATTGAAAAACAGAAGAAACGTGTGTTGAAGGGAGGGCCCATTTATGTTTCCGTCCAGTAGGTAGTTGTTATACAGTCTGCCAAGAAAACTGGATCACCATTTGAAATAAATGAAATGGACACAGCGGATATATATATATAACCTGAAACAATTGTGCACCTCCTTTGGATCGAACTTCAGCATAAATGAAAATGGTGAAAAGGTATCGTGGAATGAAATAACAGAAATAAAATTTGAGAAGGAAGAACCATATGAAATTAAATACAAATTACGTTATGAGGCTAATGAATACAGCATCATCAATGTTTATCGCCGAAAAAGAGGAAAACACCCAGGGACTCATGAACTTACTCCGGCATACACCCAGGCCACAGGAAGCAGTGCTGTAAAGAAGATAGATCTTCTCCTCCCGTGTGAAGCAAAACATTTAAAGCCACAGAACCATTATTTCTTTTTAAAAGCCTTCGTGTTTCTGCCGATTTTGCGGAAGGAAGTGAACATTAAGTGTGATAAAATATTTCTTCAAAACAGTCTTATGTTTTCAATATCCATGCATGTATTTAACATAATGTTCTTTAGATGACATGCATTTTGACTAAAATTGTGATGTATAATGTTTATTATATTAATGCTTGTACTATTAATTAATACTTGAGTTTAACAACTGGCAAACTTTTATGTTCCTTTTTGTCAAAAAATACTAATTTGTAATGAAATATATATGGCCATAATACAACGAATTGAGATTCAGTTATATTTCAATATGGCCACAAGTGCAAAAAAAAATTATTTATAACTAAATATATTACATTTTATATAAACATGAAATACTGTATTTAAAGAACTGCTAATGTTATACAAATCCTCAAGAAATAGATTTAGCATATTACAAATAAATTTTCCAGAATTTTTAAATATAAAATCGTAAATATCACAGAACTACCAGTTTTGCATTTGTGGCCGTCTTCTTCCCAAGGTGCGTACTTTTGGAATGTGTGCTCTTTCAAACCTTCAAATACTGAAGTAATGTAATGTGGTAATGACAATACTATTTAGAAGCTAACTTCTTAAACCAGTTCTCTTAGAGGTGCCTGTTTTCAGCATGCTATTGGGGGGGGGGGGGGGAGACATCATAAGCACCCAATGAAATATTTTTTGGTTTATGTTCCATGAAGGCGAACAAACTCCAACAGACCTAGAAAGCACATTAGAATTGCGGTTCTTCGCAGACATCGTTCGTTGCAATTGATTTTTTTCACCAGCTCATCGAAGTTTGAGGTGCGAAAACCATGGACTTCATCGTACATCCACGAGCAAGGCCAGTCTCTTTGTTAAGTAGTGGCACCAATTCGTCCCAGAAAATTTTCGTTAGTGAGAGAGATAGTCATAGGATCACCCCTCTAGCCAGGATAGCGCCACTGATAACTTTGTGGCTGCATGGATCTTGTCGCCACACCTGTAATTGGCTACATGGTCATTGAGAAGAGTTAAATTGGATTAGCACCATGTATGGCGAGGGCAGTTGGAGACATTACTCACTGACGAGGATAGATCCTCGTTAGGAATTAGATCGACATTCTAATCTCATACGACGCTGTAGGATCAAAAAAATGCGAAATCATGTGGTAAAATGGAACGAGAGATATAAAAATGGTTGAGTGAGACTAGACTAAATATATGGTGTGTTTAAATGGACAAACTTAAATGATTGAACTCATCTTGATTAACTGGTTTTTATGTTAAACAATGATATTCCAACACAGGATATGCTGCCAATTCAGTATGGCGAAGATTGGAAACCATTTTCAAAAGCACTACATCGTACAAGTTGTTTGGGAACACAAAAGGAAATTCACGCATCTTATTTTTATATAATACTGAATTTTTTGGAAACATTTTCTTCAGTTTGCAATATAAGCATACTATCACAACAAACACAGTTTCAAACCCGTGCTGGAAGGTATATGGAACAAGTATTTATTATATATGTATATATATATATTTGGAACAAGTATTTATTAATATATATATGGAACAAGTATTTATTATATATATATATATATATATATATATATATATATACAGTCGAATTACATTATTATGATCACCTGCTAATATCCAGAGTAACCACTCTTCGCAGCACGGAGAACAGCTAGACGAGCTGGCAGTGACTCAGTCAGGTGCTGACAGATCTCCACGGGTATCTGGAGCCGTGCTGTCTGCAGTGCGTCCCACAAGTGTTGAAGGGTGCGTGGTGTAGGAGACAGGCGATGAACACGACGATCGAGCGGGTCCCACAGATGTTCAATTGGACTGAGATCGGGACTGTTTAGGGGTCAGAGAAGAACTTTGAAGTCTTGGTCGTGCTCTTCTAGCCACGTGTGGACGCTTCTAGCCAGGTGACAAGTCGTATTATCGTGCTGGAAGATCCCATCCTCCCAAGGAAAGACAATCATCATGTAAGGGTGGACGTGATTGCCGAGGATGGATTCTTAACCAAATCGATCAACAGTGCTTTCCACACAGATGATGGGACCTAGAGAATACCACAAGAACATTCCCCAGACCATAACACTGCCCCACCGCCTTGTGTTCGTCCAGTAATGGATGCAGGGTATCGGTCGGTTCTCTGACGTTTCTCTCCGGACAAGCATTGAAGAGCATGTTTAACCCTGGTAAGCAAAGCTTGATACAGTGTCTTACTTCGAGGTTATTTCAATGTTGGAAAATCATCGTCTGCCACTTATTTATTTCCAATTTATGTGCCTCAGTGTCAAGTTATTTCCTTGGTACAAATCAGAATACCGCGTATTTTGAATAAAATACCAAGTATTAGTAAGTTACATGTTGTAGAAATATTGCTGTCAATTTACTGTAGTTTATCCAACAAAATAATTACATAGTAAATTATGTGTTACATAATATTGTATGTATTTCCGAAAAGTCGATTGTAGCAGTCTCATCGAAAAATGTAAAAATTAGTTGCAAAACTGCACCTCGATTGACACTAACGAAACAAAAATAAGAATAAATCTTCTTGATGAAACTTTCGGTTGAAGGTAAAATTTCTTTATTTTAGAATGGTAAATTAATTGTGGTTTGGAATGTTCAGGAAAGAACTTGTCCCTAACAGGAGGCATTTAAATACTAACTTTAGTGCAGTTTTCAGTACATTATCGTAGCCCCTTTATTTAAAGTTTCCAATTTGGCTGTGGCAGGATTCTTCTTATGATCATGACTTCTCAGGCGTCGCGTTTGCGTTGCGAGAAAGTGGAACAGGCGATGGTTTGGGTCAAGCCTCTCAAACGACTCATCATTTGTGAGTACCGAGTCAGTTAAAATGCAGTTCGAAACTCAAAATGATCGGAAGGTCCAGCGCCTTTCTGTAACTACTACTTCTTTGGAAAAGATAAAACTTTAAAACCAAATAAAAGCTTTCTCGTTTAAGGCGACGAATAGTAACCAGAAGACATTGTCTTGATTCTACGGTGGGTTTGAATTTTCAGCTCCTGTAACAAAGCTGTTCATGTCAGCCTACTTTATGATTAAGGTATGCGTGGGGTATACCTTTCGTGGCAGCCCTCCGTATCAATATATTTGGAAAGAAAAATATTGTAGCACAACGTATAACAAAAATCTTGTAAAGGAAGACTATTATCCATAATCACCAATATGTATCAAAGCTCTACTTCAATGGAGTCACCAAAATGCCAAAAGATAATTCACTTAGATATTCATGTTTGGGAACATCATACCGTCGTGGTATACCTTAAAGCATAAACATAACTTTGCTTAGTTGAGAAATGTTTTATAAGTGGATAATTTATAGTATTTTCGATTTTTAGTGTTAATTATAGTAGAACGTCATATTTGCAACTTAAAATATGCACGTATAGTAAATTTAAATGCACAGACACACACACAAATTGATTACGTTTCTCGAGACACCTTGATTGCAAAATTTTTCTTCGTCCATCTCCTTTAAACGAAGTGCACTCAGCATCGCCTCCTATCCTGTGGTAATATTTTCATCTCTATATAAATGGAGTAACTTACACCTCATATGATATGCAGATATTTAAAGTCTATAATATATTTTTCTCTAGATTTTGTCATAAGTATCTTGTATATCTTCGTCCGTAATTCGATTTCCATTTCTTAGTTGCACGCTAAATATTTAGGTAACAACCAAGCATGTAATTCATGGGGAGATTTTCTAAAGGTTCCATTCAAAAGGTGTGAAGTAGCAGTGACTTGGCGTTGTTCCCAAGGAGTGCCGTGGCGAGAGGACAGTGGACCCTCCCTGCAGAATATTGCCTTGTGTCGTAGGTACGAGAACAGCGACCCGCTGGTGCGGTTCACGGAGGCCCAGCTGGCCGATATACGTAAGGCGACGCTCTCCAAGCTGGTTTGCGACAATATGGACCGTGTGGACACCATACAGCGGTCGCTGCTGGACCTCGCCGACCCCTTCCTGTGAGTATCTCACATGCGGGCAGCGCTCTTCCGAACCTGCTTGCCGGAGATAGTATTTACAGTATAGCGGTAAAGTGAGAGAAGATATTTGGGCGGCTCTTAAGAACCGATGGGGGTGAAGCGAGGTGAGTATGGAGCAGCGCCGGAATGAAAGGGCGGGGAAATGGGAGATCTCCGAGAAAACCCGTCGTCCGTCACGATTCCCACATGCGAAAATCTGGGGGTGATCCCGCCGGGAATCGAACCCGGTTCGTCTCGGTGGGAGGCGAGTAGGCTAACCACTGCACCACCGTAAATATAGAGCCTGTAGCTTTAACTTTGCGTTGTCGTTATGTTCAGGTGAATCATATCGTGCATTAGTGATTAACATTGGATTAAGAGTGACGTAAAGGTAAAATTTTCATGCGACCCAACTTGAACAATGTATAGTTGTGTCAGTCAATTACTTTCAAAGGACGATATTTTCTGTACTTATTTATAGTTCTACCATCTTCCGTCTGCACTGTATATCGGATTATGCCACGATTGCAACTAACGTTTAAGTTTTAATTTAATTTGTGTGTAAATATACGAATGATAGAAAAATTAACAATTTGAGAAGAAAAACTGTGGAAATAAAGAAAATTTATGGGTGCAGTTTGCATCAATTTTAGTTAGATTCGTGGTCCCTGTGGTGTAACTTTCTGAACCTAGTTAAGATTTGTTTGCATGGGGCGGAGGAATATCCAGGAAGTAGAACTTCAGAAGGGCCTCAGAAACGTCGGAATTAAGCGTGAATGGATTATATTTCGTGAGCTAGCATATTGGGCATTGCAGTATCATGTGTTAAAGGCTGTTCACGATAAAGGTGAGCACTTTTCAAATCAACCTAGAAAAATGTCATTGCTTCTACCTGCATATATTTTAACGGGCGCACTGAGCGGCATTCAGCCTCTAAAGTTGGTAATGATGGAGGGGAAAGTAGTTCTATATCTTAACGTCGAATAAAAAGTGCTAGGTTATCATTTGTGATAACTTAAATTACAAATTACTTCTATCACTTCCTGTTTTCTTTAATGCGTCGAAGTGTAAAAATTGGAAGATTTTAAAAATATTTTCTTTTCTAATAATTTTATAGTTTCATTTGACCGAAGCATGAATAAAGCGATGAGGCCCATGGCAATGATAATTTTACATAAGGCGGAAGAACACACAACAGGCATGCAAGTAAAACCTAAGCAGGGCCTTCAAAAGTGCTTATTTTACCGTGAACAGCCTACAAGTGAGTGTACAGTATAGTTATTGGACGGCGACGGCGTGGTTGCAGGAACCCGCGGGTGCCGTGCTCCGCCATCCCGGGCCTTGACCTGGAGTTGTGGAAGGAGCGGCACTCCTGCGTCGTCGGCCTCACCACCATCGACGTGGGCTCCGCCGAGAGGATCTCCCCCTGCGTCATGTGCACCTGCACCACGGAAGGGGTGAGTCTCCCTCCCCCCAGTCTCCCTCGCTGGCGCGTTGCCACTGTGCGGAGCTGTTGCCCATGTTGTTTGTTTAGAAGTTATTTCGTACGGTCTTACCGGAAGACGAATTGTAGCAATCCCCTTTCCTCCTATTTCTTACCACTAGACTATAACTGCAATCTGAATGTTGGAATCATTTAATAGTTATCACCGTAGGAGGGGGATTAGCTCATGGAGTGCGTAGCTATTAATGACTGACTAGTAAACCAGAATACCTTTAAACACAACACCTTTATTATGACATTAATTACACGTTTGTGAATAAGGTTATTAACATAAGACTGGCTTATACAAAGCATTAACTCTTCAACAATATACACGAAGTTACAGGTTATTATCGAACACAAGAGTCTAAATGAATCTGCATAACCTTGCTAGATATATTCGCTTAAGATAGCTGGGTAACGGAGGCTAGAGAGATAGTGTTACGCCTAATTGCCATGCAGATTTATGCTCACCATATATGAAGTCTGTAGGATGAACTAGAGCTCCTCTAGGCCTGATTATAATGATGCCTTCTTTTTCGTGGTCAGCTCCGACTGACCTGTCTTGCACGGCAGTGAGCGTCTGGGGCGTGGGTGGTACGTTGCACGAGTATTTATAGTCCTTAGGTAGTGGATCATGCCGAGCGTGTTATGGCAACAAGTGGCTCGCTCCAAATACTATACCCCATCGTACCTTAAGATGTTTGTGTGCAGTGCCTTGGTGGTCGCTACAGAATGAAAATGGGCACTCCTTATTACAGCGGGATCTGTACCATTTCATAATCGGTGCTCAAACCATCGCCTGACCTGACTTCTCGTCACATGAGTGGAAATGCCTTAGCAACTCCGGTCATTGAGTGAGTGAGTGAATAAATTTGGGCGGCCCTTAACATCGAGGTTTTGAGAGCCGATGCGGGTGATGTGAGGGGAGCATGGACAAGAGTCGGAATGAAAGGGCGGGGAAAACGGGAGATCCCCGAGAAAACCCGTCGATCAGTGACATCATCCGCCACAATTCCCACGTGCGACAATCCGGGAGCAACCCCGCATGGAATCGAGCCCGGCTCGCCTAGGTGGGAGGTGTTCAGTCTAACCACTGCCTCACCGCGGCCACCCGGTCGCTGAGGACTCATGGGGTAATGAGAGTGTTTCTGAGTCCCAACCTGAGTGACTTGCTTGGTAAGTTTACACAAAAAAGTGTTTTGAAATTTAACTACATGTATTCTCGTTAAGTTTAAATGCAACAAAAGCACATGCTTACGGATAAATCGCGCGAACATTAACAATCATGTTAATCACTCATGAAATTTTGACAGTGCTGGTAGTAGTTTCGGAGTGAATGCTGGAGACAAGTGCAAAAGATATAATAAATCATTCCACCTAATGCTTAGTCTATATTTACTACCGCGGTTAAGGTGGTTGTGATCGTTATGGTTTGACACTCACGTCACTCGCAGTATGAGCAACGAATAGTTCATTAAGTGTTTCGTAGAGAACTGCAACAAGATTCGTGAAAAATGGATACAGGGAATGGACAGAGTAATGGAAACAGTTGTAATGAAAACACACTTCTTTATTGATACAACGTTGTACCAAACTAAAATTATGATCTTCTTAGTGTATGAAGAAATCTCATGTTATGCGATATATGGCGAATAAAGGAATTAGTACCTCACTTGGCCATTTAAAAGTGACCACATTAATTAGATGGTATTTAGGTCAGACAAATTTACTGGCCAGGAAAAATGTTTGTTTCTTTTCATCTCGACGTTTTACAAATAAAAATAGGAACATCTTGATGTATATATGAAAATTATCTTCAGGAAAATAATGGAGCACAGACTGCACACGGCTTCTTTGGGCGTTCTAAAAACGTAAATTTTGGCTGGAAGGAGAGAACGGTGTCGACGAGTTATCCAACCGTATAATATGTAGAAAACAAACTAATGTCGGCAATTCATGATAACTACTATGTTTTTATTCATTAACGTTTTATTCTGTAATCAGAGTTTTATCAACAGTTCTGCCTGTTTTATATGATTGAACTGTTTCATGTATAATGTATGTATATTCACATTTATATTTTACATGATGAAACTGATTTGTAATACTTGATATGTCTTTAATCTCCAAAAAAGTTCTGTAAGTTACTTAAAACTTTTTACCTTTATTTATTTTAATAGATGACGTATTTCAATCGAGTTTGGTCTCTTTGGAAATCTGACAAATCAACTCTTTCAGTGTTTTTCCAGTGCAGTTTTTCGCAGCATTGTGTAACGCACTGGTCTGGCTCTACAGAGAATAGACCAACATTCGCAATAAATAATAAACACAACTCATGATATTTAAGTATACATAACAAATATTTATTCCGTTGTGGGTCTATGTATAGTGTTCCAATATCTTAAATTATCGCTTGTATTTAATACCTTGTCTATTTACGACTAAAAAGCTGCATGCAATATGCGTACATATGCTAGCAGCCATTCTTTGCTATTACTGTGATCATAAATCTTCAGTTATTTTGTATTATTTCATTTCGACAGGAAAGGCAATTTTCTAGGTAACTTGTGCTATTATAATATTTTTCTTTTAAATTTTAACTCTATCGTTGTACCAGTGACGTATTCTGAGGGCACTTGCATGATATTCTCTTTAGTACATGTCGATGTAAAATGATGTATCTCCACGGCCGAGGTTACTAAGGTCCCACCAGGTTCCGAGTTCGAGTTGAGTTTATGTTGGTTTAGCGTGTATGCCGCCCGCTAATTAGCCTATCGACGTACCGCAAGACAGTAAATAAACAAAATATAAATAAACTAACCGCTATTAACGTAATTTCACTAGTTATAATGTTTGCAGGAAGTCTATAATTTTGTGTTATGGTTTTGGTGCATGGCCACTTTACGAAGTCGTATATTTATTTCTTGTTTGTGCTATCAAACTATCACATTATGTGAACTATGGACCAATGTAGCACTCGGAGTGGCTGAACTCCGAGTGACATGGTCAGAAAGAAAATGTGATTTAATGAAAAGAGTGGCTTCTGTGAACATATGACAATTTCTTAGAGGACTGTGAAGTCTCATCTTGCATGGTAATTTAATATTTTTCTAACAACAGAATATTTTCGTATCACCTGTTGTGTGGAAAAATGTTCCAATGCTTAGTTGTCAAAAATTTAGCAAGAAACCATTGCTGTGTTTCAAATTTTAACATAAAATGTACATTGAGTTTCTGTAGCTAGCCATTAAAACTATGAAAAGATTGCAGTTACAGAGAATGGACCATACCGAACTACAAAGTTGGTGTACAGTTCAATATTCTGCCTAGTATGCAATAACCTATTTGCATCATGCACAAGTTGTTTTGTGCTCCGGTCCACCTCATATGTAGGCTTACTTCTTAAACGTGCTTCGAATAATGCTGATATGCTCTTGGAACAAGTCACACACGGGTGATAGGGTAATGTATGTCATGGCTTTGTTTGAACGGGCGTTCTAGCTACAAAATTGAATACAGAAAGGCATTTCAAACTTAGTCACGACATTTAATGTACACTTAACTTCTGATAACCATCTGTTTGTGTTGTGCCCTGCAGCCCATCTGCCAGTCGTTGAAGATAGGCAACTGCTTCACCCTGGCCAAGTCCTTCAGTCACTCGGCCGTGCTCAGCGATCACGTGTGCAAGGTCCAGTGCGCGTTTGCCTTCCGCGCCCTCCCCAAGGTCATGGATCAGATCGACAACCAGCTGGGCTTCAGCTAGTGCATTCCGTCCTCCTCACTCCCCGGTACAGGGCAACGCCACGCCCTCTCTTGGATCGTCACGAATTCCTTCAGGCCGACTCTTGCCGCCAGACCAGATCGACCTCCATCTGAACTTGAGCTAGTTCAGTCCGCGGCTCTTGCTCGGATTCTCTGTGGATCTACCTTTCTCGCTTGGTTCTGGCCGATTACTTCCCCGGCATCACTTCTGCCCACCTGCGAGATACAGTCGGTTCAAGTACTGCAGCCAACACCATGTGAAGGTTATAGATGAACATGCACAATCATTAATTCTCACCTATATATTACTGTTTAATTTTTTTACAAAATTAATTATAAATGTAAAGATTTTACTTTGTGGTATGAAATTACTGGGTTAGAAGTTAAACATTGTATAGTTTCTATGACCTGTTCACGGTTAATTGAACATCTAAAAGCCCTGCTGAAGATCTACTTTTCTCCTCATTTTCTATTATTTCGCTGTATGTAAACTTTAGATTGCTATGGGACTATCGACTTTATTCACACGCTAGTAATTTGAAAACTGAAATTTTAGGAACTAAATTTGTTTATAATATGCTAATTCGTATTTTAATGTGTAAGATGCAATAAACCACCAACTTGACTTGCTATAAATATTATCATTCTGAATAGAACGTCGAGGGGCTTAGAACTATTTTCATTAATCGTTTCCATCTAACTGGGCCTGCGTGCCGGTGTATACGATAGCATATGTTCAGTTATTGGGCACACATTTTCTCCGGTTGATTTTTAAGGTGCTTATTTTGCCGTGAACAGCCTACATAGGTTAGTGTTAAGGTAATAAGGCGGTTTGTTGGACGTGTACCGCTTGTTTGTGGAATTATAAATCCGACCAAGAGCGAGATCTCCAGTCCTTCTGTTACGGCAAAATGTCCGTTCACTAATGACACGCAATCGATGTGACTGCTCACTCATTTGGCTCTATAAATCGGCAACGCCTATCAGTCGCCCATTGCTACAAAATTCGACTGAGAAGTCAGAAGACAGATATTATCTTTCAAATGGAAACTGATTTTCCAGAAGAATTACTTAGCCGTAAGTTATTTATGTTTACTCTTTAGAATTTCTTTGATGACACATACAAGAGCTTTCTTTTCTTTTAAAATATTTTCCAATCTGCGCTTTGAATGTGTATTTAATTTATCCACAAATGAATTTTATGAACTGCCAATACCTAGGTAAACACAAGTGAAATCGTTTTTTATAAGAAGTATTAAGGGTGGCCGAGACTGTAAATCAATGTGCCTATAAATTATTTCCTCTAATGTCAATATTTGTATACAGTTTTGACAATATGAAGCTGACGTCTTCTGAAGTGCTATGAGCATCAGGCAATATTTAGACTAAATGTGTGCAATTTGAATGAACAATTGTAAATTATTTTAATTTATGGTTACGATTTAGTAATCAATATGCACTGCATACCGTACGCTTTAGTTGTATATGCATTAACATCTGTACAGACAACATTGTTCCCAAATTATATTTATGTGATCTATTCTGTAGTTAATTGTTAGGAGTCGCAGCAGTCAAGCCTAGAGATGTAGTCTGACTAGTCACCTAAGTGTTACCTATATTTTATAGCAAGCTGAACGAATGTTCTCGCTTAGTATACGTTGTGAATAATACGTTTTGAATTTAGATCAATGTAGAAATATTCTTTTGTATATTTTAATGATTAGATTTAGTGAATAGTTTTTGTAAGTGTATGAAATGTAAATAAAAATTATTTTAATAAGATGGTGTGTTGTGGCTACAAAAAACTTTTTTTTATTTGAAATTTGAAATATAGTTGGAAAAAGACATTAAAACTTTTGAAAATGCATACTCCTAATGGCATCGGAATTCAAAAGTTCTTTAAAGTGGCCTGTAGCTTAGTTCTTTCGAATTAATATAAAATACATGATGTAATGATTTAGTGTAAACTACACCAAGATCAGCTCTGTGCAACTAAATATATCCTGGTTAATGCCTGTATAAATCTGTACTAGAAATCAATTAAAACAAATTAAAATTTAATTGAAGACATAGTAGTAGGGGGGTATAGGCCGTTTCAGACCACTGGGGAAGCAAAATTAGGCTAAGTGTCATTTGATTAACCTTGGAAAGGGTCACTCAGAGAGGGATAACAATTGCCTACACCCTTCAAAGGTTACACCACAGCACTCCTCTCCCCCTTCCTTGATAGGTGTGTTTTGGTTGGTTGATGGGTTGTCACGCCCCTACTGAGGTGCTCTGTGATTGGCTGTTGCTTGTGGGGGTACCCTTTTGGTGGAAAAAAAGTCCAGGCGACATTTGCGGGACTATGAAGTTCTTTGAGGATGTATGGTCAGTCCTTGGTTTGAGACCCATACAGAGTAATAAGATAAAATTGTATTATGATTAACTGCATAATTGTGTTATTAGTAATTGCATAATGAACAAGTACCAAGAGCAATTACACACTAAGTAAACATGTTTACCCTTCGGCTGCCGAAACAAGTGACGAGGTTGGTGGGATAAGGGTAAGGGGAGCGTGTAGGATTGAGAAGTTAGTCCTTGGTTCGACACCCATAGAGGGTAATTATGTGTAATTAGGTAATTAGTAACAGCATAATAAGTACCAAAAGTAATTACATACTAAGTGAACATGTTTACCTATCGTCTGCCGAAACACAAGTGACGAGGTTGGAAGGCTTAGGGGAAAGGGTAGGGTGTAGCAATGAGGAGTTAGTCCTTGGTTGACACCCATAGAGCATAATGATGTGTAATTAGGTAATGAGTAATTGTGTAATTAGTAATTGCATAGTGAGTAATTGCATAATGAATAAGTTCTGAAAGTAATTACATGTACCAAGTATAAGTACATGTACCAAGAGTAATTACACACTAATTACACCTTTTACCCCAAGCACTGCCGACTGGCAACTGAGCTGTGAATTGCTAATATGTTTATAATATACATCCGCCATCTTGGAATGGGGCTCCGGTCGGCTCCGACTCCAAGTTCCTGAAGCCCTTTCTGCCGGGAACGATCGCCACAGCAGGCGTTGGCTGCCAGGAAGCATCCCCAACGCCGCTCAGAAAGTGAAAGTTCCCTACCCAAGCGGAGATACCTTTGTGTCAAACAAGTCTTTCAGAATTCATGATGTTGTAATTGGCTTTACCCACTACCATTCCTCACATAAAATTTCTATTTTTAAAAATCAACACAAGTAAACTTATAATTTGTCATGTATTTGTCAGTTATGTTTTTCTCATGTAACCAGTTCTCATTCTACATATTCCCACTCCTATTAAAACCATTTATTCCAAGTTTTCACCACACTCTTACTTCGTAAAAAATGTGTATATTTCCATATGGATAATTAAGTAAATCATTATATTAAATTAAGAGTGTTTGTGGAGTAAAAGTGTAAAATATTTAGTGAGAAAAAGAACTTGTTCACTTTTTTCATGTAAGTGTCAGCTAGATTTTTCGCATAACCGTTTTAAAAGCCACGTGTTCCCACTCATGTTAACACCATTTATTTCATGTTTTCACCACACTAATATGTAGTTTAAAAATACGTATAATTCAATATGATTAAGAAAAACAATGTATTAGAATAAGACTGTTTGTGGATTAAAAGTGTAAAATATTTTGTGTGGAAATAAAACATGTTTAGAACACAGTATTTTTTCCACCACATTGTGTGTCAGATAATCTTTGCTAGATTATCCGAAAATATCTCTGTGTACCTACTCTGTTAAACTTACTATCAACAATTCCATTACCTATGTTCACCAACACTGTGTATATGTCAGTTATGCTCTATTCATGTAACCATTTTATAAGCTATGTATACTCACCTGTTGCAAGAAACATTCATACACAAATATACACTTTGAGGCATGGTAGAAAAACACACACTCAGAAATGTGTTGAAATAACTGTTTTACTACTCACACACTATATACACAACTGCTCTTGCAGTGGGAGGGCGTTTAGCTGGCGCTGCGGATATGATCCCGAGTTTTGTGCAAAAACAGATGATGTGGAGTAGCAGGCAGATGTTTAAGAGATGTATTACTAGACAGATGAAGTAATTGTTGGATGGCAAGCTGTAGGGCAGGATACGATATTGATGAGGAAGTTAACTTTATATTGGAATATGGTAATGGCGAAACGTTATCTGACACGACATTACGTTTGTCATCATCACTTGACAAAGCGACCTTGGTTATATCCGTTCAGTGAAGACATTGTGGGCACGCGAACGGAAATTATACTAGGTCCCCACAAACCATGAATTTTTTCATGTGCCATTACAGATAGTCCTCGTACAGGAGATTGCAACGTGCTAGATCTTACACCCTTAGTGTTATGCACCACTACTCATATAGAAACAGTGTATGTGTAAAGTTTAGGATGCAAACCTACAAACTATGTGATAGTAAAGCCAGCACATTTATCTTTCATAACTCCTGTAAGACCTTTATTTACTAGATGGAACGTTTGTGGATTATCTGGCGCATAATTAGAAGTGTCAAATCGTGTAGGCAAATCAGGAGAAATGCTTTCGTACACATCGTGACAGTGCATTTCATAGACCAGGGAATCGTTATCACAGTATAGCAGGTGTAAAGATGGCTGAGGGAATTTATGTTGCATATAATTACAATGAAAGTCATATAGAAATAATTATGACAAATCCACGACAGCAACACACCTGTAAGTTATAAAAAGGTTTATTAAATGTAACATATATCTTTACATTTATATTAGGACCAAATTATCATCGAGTTGTACAGGATAATTCAAATTTATAATACAATATCGATTTTAGTGTATTTTATTACCAAGAAGCCAAGCATATATGCAGTTCACTTTTCAGGTACCTTAACATTTATTTTACAACAACGTTAAAAGGAGCCAACAAATGGCGCAAGCTTTCATTTAACAGAGGTGCATGAACAACTAAGTATTAAAAGCCCTTTAAAAATCTTCATAACGTCGCTTTAAAATTTAAAATTGATACAACTAACTGCAATCATAATACTTTCTGATACATTAAAAAATCGAAATGCGCCAGCAATGCATGATAAATACACCTGGAATTTCTAAAATATGTAAATTTAAATTAAAATAGTAAAGCACAAGAATTAAATGTTGCTAAAAAAAATATGTGGAAAATAACTTGAAAGATAGAATTACTTTTATCAGTAATCAAGTTGACTAGACCAATCAAAATATCATTAACATGCGGTTATGACATCAATCACAAACCAATCTAAATTATTCAAATTCATTTCAAGGCAAATATTTAATAGCAACCTATCAGAGAACTAGTTTCATTAAAATTCACATTGGCACAATCTTTAAAACATGTAAGTGCCTTAAAAATATCAATCTTAGTATTCATTTAAACATATTCTCATAAAATCATATATAAAATTAAATTCTGTGCATAAAGATAATGCACTCGTGCCACATTGGGTAAAATTGCACTTCATTAAACAACGGGCGACACCAAAGTCACCATTTGACACTTTCCCAGACGGGCTGATGTGCTACAAACAAATTAAAAAATATATTTAAAAACATTATAACAATCAAAACATAATACACAAAAAGGAAGGCAAAATGCAGCAGCTGTGTAAGCGCTGTAAGGTGCGAGATGTATAAAAACTACACATTTAAAAACTTTATAAAATTTAAGACTGATCAGTAATTAGGAGGCAGCCAGAAGAAAATCCTACATGTCCTTTAATGCTCCTAATCATCAAATCAAATAACGAAACACTATTAAAATAAACTGCCTTCCTTTCAAGTGATGGACAATGGCTAGACGTAACAAATTTGACAGGACGTAGAATGTACACAGATGATAAGTAGATGTTCCTCCGAAGTGGGCCGAGCAGCAAGTAAGACACGAGCCCGTCACAATAAAATTATTCAATGCCGAGAAGGAGGGAAATGGGAGTGGAGAAGGGGAGGAGAATGGAGGAGGAAGCCCGAACAGCCAGAGAATATTTTATAATGGTGCTTCGTGCAGCGGTCGATAAGGTAATTAACACACACTGGTGCTGCTGCGCCACGCAAAGTATCTGCCTTGCCTTAAATGTTGGGTGCCCAATTAATTCTGCTGTCCCGTATATTGTGTCATACTGTGAAACGATTCTGATATCCCTTTCCTGGCGGACATTTTGCAAAATTTTCCATATGCGGAATTATTCATTGATTTCAAAAACGATTTCTCGTATGCATTCGCAGCATGAGCACGATTTTCAATGTCAAAAGTGATGTACAGAGCCATCCACACCTTCTGCTCAAAGCGCAGAACGCGATGAACAGAATCGAGTTTGGCTCCATAATCTAGTTTGGCTCCATACATCAAATAGTGCTTCAGTGTTTCCCAGTGTACAATATAATTTTTCCATGTCTCCAGTATCGAAAGCATTTTCTCAGTTTTACTGTTTGGTGGTATGGCAGTTACTGGGGCACAAGGCAGATATGAAAGCACATTTTAGAAAAGATTATTATTTAAAAAAGAACATTATCTAAAAAAATACTATTAAAAAAATAGTAAATAAAAAAATATTACTTACATTTTAAAAGTGTTTAATCCTCAGTGCAGAAGCCGATGTAACCGGAACACCGCGTTACCTATACTAGCTAGTTTACCGGTGTTCTAAGGACCCTCTGTGGTCGCACGAAATACAGACAGAACACATCTGAAGCGACCGATGAAGTTGCTAGTGGATGGTGTACGGAGAAATCCTCTCACCTCGAGAGTTGGAGACAGACTGACAGATGAGGGGGAGTTTTAGCTTTTATACCCCCCTACTCACTGCCCTAAAGACCTAGTAACCCACTTCAGAAAACAGTGGGGTGTAGGTTAGAAAAAGTTTACATAACGAGCAAAGGTTACGTTTTCACGCCGCCCATGGGGGAAAAGCCATCCCATAACACGTGGGGGGGGGGGGGGGAAGTCAGTTAACATCACGGTTTTACAAAAACGCGAGGGTTCGCCCATGTACTTCGCTCGCGTGAGTGAAGGAATGCAGGTAAAATAACAGTTTTAGACAGTAACCTCGGGACTGTTAGGACGTACACATTCCCTACACGTGACTCTCATTGTACGTTTCCATTCAGTGCCCAGGACTGTTTTATTAATTATACTGGCAGGCCCACGCCCTTTACCAGTCATACCTCATTTCCCAGCATTTTATATGAATTGCGAACATGACCAATCTCGCCGCAGCGGAAACATTCCTGTCTGCAAGCTACCTTAAGTGTACAAGGTAATTTCCATCGGCTTCGGGCCAATTTTCTGTGTTCCCTTCTGGCGGGCTAAGCGAGCAAGTGCCTTAAAGTTCCAACCTAGAACGGAGTTTGTTTCTGCAAAGTTAAACGTATATGTTTTTCAACGATGTGTATTTATTTGTGCGGAGTGCCTTCCGGCGTTTCAGGGCATGGGACCCCCCCATAACCCGATAATTCATTTCTTAACTTTTTAATCCAGCATAGTGACCAATCAATCATCTTAGTAATCCAGTTTCAGGCATGTGGGTCAGTCTTTAATAGACCCAAAGTTTAGTAAACAAAGTAAGTATTTAAGGAGAGCGGCAGCCCTCGACGAAGGAAAACTTACGTCGGGGGGTACGGCCCGCGGCACCTTGAGACCATCTACAGTATACTGTTCCAGCAACATCAGCGACCCCTGGCGCCTAGTCGGGTAATCCTATCCTTATCAGTATTCCTTAACCATGTATTCACCGCCCTTTAAAACACCTTTAATCCTAAGCCATCCAACCACACAGCATCAAATGGCCTGCCCGAACATGTGGCATAATTTCTACCGCCTTCCCATAAAAATTTGACCCCATTTCATCCAATCACCACACGTCATAGTTCACAAAGCTCACACTAAGGACAATTAATATTTAGTATTCTTTGATTTAAAAAGGCATCAAACAATTCCATTTAGAAGCCTGCTTCGCCCTTGAAGCTCAAAACTACAGACATTGAAGGCTCCGAAGAAATACAATAATATTTAAAATGCCTTTACATAAAATAATCAACAAGAGCTTGCTAAAAACGAACTCCAATTAATACTGATTACGAATCATAACTTGCTTTCATGACTACATTAGAGACACTGAAATGGTATTGACAAAACCTTAGTAAGGAACATCAATCAAGAGGAGGGGCAGCCAGATGCGACCCATCAGAAACTTCCTCTTAAGGAAAAGCATTAATCAAAACCTCATAAAATTTACTTTGAAAATAATGATAATGGTGGCAGTTCCGACTGAACCCGAACAAAGCACCAGAATAAAAAATTATCATAAACGGCACAATATTAAAATGCTCCCCCACTAGATCCATAATGGAAAAGTACAGCAAGGCCTAAAGAGCCAAAAGGGGCTGCAGAATTAAGGCTACACAAACACATCAAAATAGTAGAAAAACACAGCAGCGCGGTTTAGTTAATCTAAACATACATTTGGAATAGCGTTCTCAACAGTGGCGTTTACAAGTGTGCCCGCGACTCACCATTTGCAGACGTGTTATAGCCGGCCGCTCAGCCGAAGAACACGTTGAAGTCGTTAAAACATTCATGTCCCTACGGACAAACGGACTAACAAGTTAGCGCACAGTGCGTCGTGCAGAAAATGTCGGTGGCGATCAGCTGTTGTGATCGATGGCACGAGTGTAGCTTCGACGTGCAGCAAGTAGGAGTAGCCAGTAGAATAGAAAGAGGGGAAGGCTTGCATGCCCTTATATTAACAAGAAGAAAAATGGCGATGCACTTGAAGGGGAATTAGGGAAGGCGATTGAGGAGAGGAAAGTGGAGGGGAGCCAAGTCGCCACTAAGGGAGTCACTAAGATATCGCTGTCAATTTAATAATTTGTGTAACAAGACTAAAATAAAATAAAATGTGATAACAGAAATGATATGTCTGCTGAGAAGATCTATGTGGTTTCCTGGTGGAAGGAGGCTCGGAACAGCTACGGGTCATGACGACTGCTGAAGGTTGCTTACCTACTAACACTTCGAAAATGTATTCAGAGAGCTGGAAAGTTTATGGGACTCAGGGTACTCATGTAAAAATTTTAAATATATGATCCAAAGTGCTAGTTTAAAGCCTTAGTTTGTGAATTATTTCAATTTTAGGCGGTGGCTTCCCCCCCCCCCCCCACCTTTCTCTGCGCATTGTCTACGCTCATTAAATGAAAAATTATTAGTGTAGACATACGCCACTGCAGGGCTATGTATTCACGGGAAACCCAGATGATGACGTGAAAACATACTGGAAGCAAGCCAAAATGAGCTATAGTCAACAGATAGTAAAAAGTTTATTTAAAAAAATCAGACAAGGAAGTTTGTCAAAATTATAAAAATAAAATAAAAACAACAAGCTATTAACCACACGAAAGAATGCCTTCCCACATACTCTTGCATTAATATGTAAATTATTACATTTTACACTGAACAAAATACTGCCAGAAATGTTTTGTGCCGCAATCGTTTTGTGAATCCGACTAGCTAGCTAACGGATCTGGCTTTATCACAGGCAGTGTTTATCACAGTTGTCAATTTGGAATTACTTCAGTATAGACAGTGGCGTAACTAGGTTGTGTATTTGTGGGGTTATATGCTAACGGGTGGTGTTATGATGGAGGGGGAGGATATTTTCAAAACATAATCTCCAAATGATGAATTTGAAGCCACTTTATGATGGAATAAGTGTCGCCCATTGAGGGACAGGCGAATTCCTCGCTGAATATGCCCACTGACTCTGTCCTATAGGGGATTATTGATCACTCCCCGTAATTACGCTACTGAGTTTAGAGCTGGCTGTGTAATAATGTGCAATGCTGTGCAGCAGGTGGCAGTTAAGTTATTATGTATCTGCCGTCGAGTACGGGTTGGATTTTTGGGTCTAGCATCGTACAGTGGGACAAATGGCTCAAATCTGTGGCCAAATCTTCAAAATAGAAAGCCCTGAATCAATTTTTTAAATACGAATCTGAAAAAGATATAATTTTGGCTATTAAGAATGAGAAAAAGAAGCACGAAATTTCATCAAAGTACGACTTTACAGCAGCTGTAAGATGAGCAATTGCTATGGTGCTTAGAAAGCGGATTTTTAAGGCGGTAATTAGAGGAGCCTGATTATTAACGTTCGTATTAATCAGCAAATCTGTCGCCACCTTAAAAGTCAACGCGTTACTATGGGGACTAAGAAGCATTAAGTGAGCGAGAACACAAAAAAAAGTTTCGTTTAGAAAGGAAAGGAGATTGCTTACCGGCCAAGTTATGTGAGGAAGTAGAACAAGTAATGACGAGAACACCCTCGTTTTTTCGAGGGTCACACGAAGTCTGCAGCCATCGTAGGAATCAATAACGAACTGATGTGTGGCGTTGTCCTCCGAGCTCTATCCTGCGGATGTATGTAAAGAATCACCCGTGGTACCCTATGATTCCGTTATAGAGTGTTTCTTGTTACCAATAGGATGCTAAGCGAGGAAGCTCAAGAATGTAGGACTGAAGATTTTATAAGATACCGGGAAATTAAATGCAAAAAATTGAGTATGCATGTAACAAGTACCAACCTTAAGCTAATTTGTTTAATTTCTTCAGACCAAAATTATTTTCAATGACAACTCTCCCACTCAAACACTATTCATATTTGCCTATACAAGTCCTTGCCTTGCTTGAAGATCCGGATATTAGCCTTCACAGCTGTAGTAGTATACGCGAAGAGTCTACTAATGTTAATAGTGAGAGTGTTGAAACGTAAATATTATTAACTTAATTTATCATAAGGTACAACTTATTTTAACATTTATATTTTCTTCGTCGTATGCATCTCGTATTATTGATAAATATTTGTGTTTTGAAAATATATTAGTTAATATCATTTGTTTTGGTGAAATGCGATGATAGCTTAATAATTTAATTTTTTATTTCTCAACTTGAGTCTATTGTTTCACATTTAAGAGCCTATTTGTAAAATGTAAATATATATGCACAACTCATGCTTTAGTATATTTAGAACCAGTAGCTATTAGTCAAGAAAACTTTCTGTTTAAATAATTTATGATACCTTTGTTAATTTTGTGCAAAAAATAAACATTCAGTCAGTTTTGCAGTTTTAGATACAAAATTATTTGCTATTTATTAAAGTATATAGGGGCTATATTATGATTCATAAATAGTGTTTGTAACATAAACTAAGTGCAAGTGTAGATACTTTTTCGAAATTATTAATTTAGATTTGTATCATCTTTCTTATAGAACGTCGTACGCGCGTCGTCGTCATGTGCGTCTTTAATACTTTGAACATTTGCGATTTTTTATTAACTTTCGATTTTAGTTTTTATTTTTAATTTTGTGGAATTTGATATTCTGATTTTTCGCGATGTGCTAGGATTTCTCTAATTTATTGTATTTCTAGCTACTTGGCCTGGTACCCAATACCACGGTGCGTATGCACCTTATAAGCTCGGTTCACGTGAAAAACATGTACATAACGAACGTGTACGTATGAAAATGAAAGTAGGTATTCCGTACGACACAGTCCGTGGTTATCATGTACGTCAGGTCAGGGTTGTTTAGGTACACGACGACACGACACATGCCTTAAAGAATACCAACTTTTATGTTAATTCGTACGCCTGCGTTAGGCACACGTATTTCATCGTGAACCGAGCTTTATAGATTGTTCACGGTAAACTGAGAAACTTTGAAAGCCCTACTTAAGATCTATTTGTATGTGCATTGTGTATCTTTCCGCCATATGCAAAGTTAACACTGCCACGGGTCTGATCATCACTTATTCATGAGTCGGCCAAGTGAAACCGTGCCATTATTAGATACTAGGGGTTAGCCCGTGACCATTTTTTTGTATTGTCACGGGGCTAGACCAGTTACCATGTTAAAAAATTTCGTTATCACACAAAGACTGAAAAAAATATTGCATAGTTATATGTATGTAATAATGAAATGATGTGAAATTAACTCAACATTGAAGCGACTGCGGTCCCATTTAATATTTCTCTATCCACTTAGCCACTGCGGCCCCACTTGAGATAGTTATATCCACTAAGCCACTGCGGTCCCACTTAACATAGTTCTATCCACTGAGCCACTAAGGCCGCACTTGGAATCGCTCTATCCACTGAGCCACTGTGGCCCCACTTAACTCAACATTGAAGCGAGACATTTAAAGTAAACAAAAAATGATATTTCATTACCGTCATATCGCTATGTAATATTCCCTATGCATTAATACAAAACTTTTCATAGGGAAAACGCAATTAAAAAATTAGTTTTTAGGGTAAAAGTTAAGATTGAGTAATCTGATCTTGCTGAAATTCGAATTTGACCTGTATTTACCCTGAGGATTCGCTCTGCAAAATTTGAAGAACTTCTGTTGAGTTTCAAGGGACTTAGAGGTTTTAAAGACGGACGGACAGACAGACAGAGATCGTCTACTTATTATATAGGATGTAAATATGTTTCAAAATTTCAGTTCTGACACTTAAATACATTAAAAATCAAAGAAAAATAAACAATCTCAGTATCTATTCACAAATGTTTACCTGGCACTTTAAATATAACGTTATGACCAAGAACGCGAACTTAACTGGACGCACGCAACTCAGTGTGCTCGCTCGTTGAAACATGTACAAGTGATATTTTTCAATGGTTGATTTCAAATGTTCTCAGTTAACCGTGAACAGCAGCCTCTAGGGAAGTTAGGGTTTATTCTACTCAAGGTAGGAACAAAGCGAGATTTCTAATGGGAGAGTCTGGCATAGGGAGAATTTCTGCCACAAGATGCGCTGGCGGGAAGTTTTGCCATACTCTGAAATTACAGTTTTGTATCATGTTTTTTTTTTTTTGGCTGAGGTCAGTATTTCTTGACTACTGTTGATACCATCGCCTTTGTAATCGTTCGCGATAAATAACCTCGCGTTTCGTTTCAACAGTCACCAACTAAAAATGAATTAATGTAGCGAAGCCGTGGCAGTTCGATAACCTTTGGGATGCTGATATTTAGGATAAGCCGAGCGGTAAACTTCGATACACCTTCTGAAACAGAAACTTTGGCGAAATATCGATTAATCCAGGATGGCGGGTGGGAACCCGCCTTAACAGTTTATGTTTGGCTCGAATTGTGGCATACAGTCTGTTCGGAAACTCAGCAGTGCCTAAACTCCAGACATAACATAGTTTCTTTGGACAAATAGTAACACGAAAGCCCTATATACTTATATCCTGAAAAATATCTTTATATCAAATAATTCAGTTTAAAGTTACAGCGTACAACACTTGCAGAACAAGGATGGTCGATCATGCGTGTAGGGTAAGTTGCATAGGAAGAAGGTGTGCTACGCTGCGTATGTAATAATTTAGTTTCGCGCGCTTACGACCTATGCAATTTGTCATACTCGCATGCTCGAACAGCCTTGTTCTGTAGGTATTGTAAGCCGAAACTTTGAAAGCAGTTATTTAATAACAAAAAAAGATTTGTCTAGAGTGGGCACTGGGTTCCAGAACATCCGGTAAACCTGCTGCAGCCAAAATTTTAAGTACGTACTAACTTTAATTTGTAACTATTACCTACGCCCTGCAATGGTGTTTGCAAAAGCAAACAGTAAAAATACAACCATGCCTGGCATTTAAACTTCATAAGCAAACTTATTGCAACCGAAAACCATTACGAATTTAAGTGATGAATAAATATATGTAGCCATTATCAAAAGGAACGCTGTACTTTTCTTCCTTTCCCTTGAAGAAACTTCACACAAAAACCATGAAAATAATGTTTTTAACAATTTCGCTACTATATTTTTCGAGTCAGCTGTCGTGTTCAAATAAAGTATGTTTTGCTGAAGCCAGTTTACGAAATAATATTAAACAACACGTGAACGTATTTCGTTATATTCCCACTCTCGCGAGAAAACCCAAGTTTATTGTCTACGTACGTTCTAATACAATACACGCATTAATAAAGTAACGAGGCCCATGGCGTTTCACCGTGAACAGCCTATGGTAAATTTACTATAGGCTGTTCAGGGTAAAATGAGCACTTTTGAAAGCCTTGCTTAAGATCTATTTGCTTGCACGTTGTTTGTTCTTCCGCCTTATGTAAAGTTATCATTGCCATGGGCCTCATCGCTTTCTTCGTGCGTCGGCCAAGTGAAACTGTAAAATTATTTGAAAAGTAAGTATTAAACATTTTTGTAATTGTTACATTTCGACGCAAAAAAAAAAAAAACGGAAACGATAGAAATAATTAATGTTATCACAAATGGTTACTTAAAACTTTTTATTTGACGTCAAGATACGAAACTACTTTCCCCTCCATCGTTACCAACTTTACTGGGCGGATGTCACTCAGTGCGCCCGTTAAAATATATGCAGATAGTATCAGTGACTATTTTTTTTCTAAGGGTGATTTCAAAAGTGATTACTTTATCGTGAACAGCCTTTAATGGCCTTAAAACTTTTGACGGGCACTGTAGCGAAGTGAAGTTGCAGTGGAGTCCCGCTACTCCGCGGACAGGGAAGCGTGTCGTGGGCGGCGTCACCAGCAAGTGAAGTTGCAGTGGAGTCCCGCTACTCCGCGGACAGGGAAGCGTGTCGTGGGCGGCGTCACCAGCAAGTGAAGTTGCAGTGGAGTCCCGCTACTCCGCGGACAGGGAAGCGTGTCGTGGGCGGCGTCACCAGCAAGTGAAGTTGCAGTGGAGTCCCGCTACTCCGCGGACAGGGAAGCGTGTCGTGGGCGGCGTCACCAGCAAGAGGCGGCGCTCGGCTGATAAGACAGGTAGGAGGGCTTAGCGCCTTATCTCGGCGAGTCGTTGGTGACAGTGCACCAGCGAGCTACACCTGCGAGGAGACATGGCCCAGCCTGGCGGTACGTGCTCTCTGTTGTCCTACCTTCCTACCTCCCGCCTCAACTGACCAACCAGGTGAGTGCACACCCGTGTTGCCAGGTCTCCCGATATTTAGACAATTTGTGGATATACGGCTTTTTTTTAAAATCGAAAACTTCAGATTTTTATTTTGAATACTTGTATTTCTCAAATTATGTTTTAAAAGCTACAGCAATGCACGAATACAGCACTAAAATTTTGGTGCTTTTGGGGATCACACGTATATCGCAGTTGTCTCTCTTGGTAGACAAGGGAAATTATGTACATCACAGAAATGCTCACCAGCCCTGCGGGGTTTCCCAGTTGCTTCGGTTGTCTGCTAGTTATATCTAAATGGACGTGTTCGCCTCGGCTACATGTGGCACCTTAGTTCCTTAGTTACCGGAGTTGTAGAGCGATGCAAAGCTTGTGTGTAGTTGTGTCGAAGTGCGATTTCTATCTTACATTATTGATTATCCTGTAACATTATACTGTGAGTACTCTTAAAAATATCTAGCTTTGGATTTCTGTTTATTATTCGCTTGTCACTAAACACACACACAGATATATATATATATATATATATATATATATATATATATATATATATATATATATATATATATATATATATATATATATATATATATACACATACACACACACACGCGAGCGATTCGCTTGTATAGGCTTTTCACGGTAAAAGAAGCATTTTTGAAAGCCCTGCTTAAGATCTATTTGTATCCACGTTGTGTGTTCTTCCGCCTTGTGTAATATCATTATTGCCATGGTTCTCATCGCTTTCTTCTTGTGTCGGTCAAATTAAACTGTAGAATTATTAGAATAGTAAGTATTTTAGAAGTCAGCAAATTTTTACACTTCAGTGCATTAAAAAAACGATAGAAATAATTTAAGGTATCACAAATAGTTATATAACACTTTTTATTCGACGTTAATATATGGAACTACTTTCCCCTTCATAGTTACCAACTTTACTGGGCGCATGTCACTCAGTGCGCTCGTTAAAATATATGCAGGAAGGAGCAGTGACTTTTTTTCTAAGAACGATTTTCAAAAGTGTTCGCTTTACCGTGAACAGTCTTTAATTTACCTACATACTTTTTCCTGTAGGTATTGGCTGGCAGTTGTTTCTATTGCGCATCAATATGCGCATTTGCACATTATATATTTTTTCGAAAAATAATTTATTACATAATGCCTATTTTCAGTTTGTTCGGAAAATCTTCAGATTTTATTATTCAGCATTCGTATTTTCTGCTGAGATTTTTAAGTAAACTTCCAATTTTATTTTCTCACGCCTGGCAACTTTGGTGCACCTTCCTGAGCACAGCGACAGTCGTGCGTGAACGTTACTTACAGTTTACTTACAGCTACGTATAACAAGCATCTTGAGAGTGACCCACTTATGAAATACAGCCGTTTACTAGTCATTTAAAAACAAAGTGGCATCTACTTACAAGTACCATTTTTTTTTCCACATTGGAAGGTAGTTTTATTTTTTTATTTCCGGTTCATGTGTCTTTTTCTATAAATGAAACGGTGTTAAAACGGGCATTTCACAATCATATTTAGGTACAAAAAGTTACGTACACGCTAATTAACATATTTTAGGGACATGCAGCAGGCAGCTCACGTTTGTCTTCATTTTTACACCATTCGACGAGAGAACGACTGCACGGTGGTTCATTGCCTTGCGCATAGAGGCAATGAGGTATGCGATGCGCGTGAGTAGATCGCCCTTACACTTCTAGGCCACGGGCACGCAAAATACTTCCAACCAGATGTCGCCCTTAGTGTTGTTCAAGAGCCAAAATCTTTTTTCTACAGTTTGTGCAGGTTTCTTATCGTTTCGTGACACGATATCATCAATAATTTGATAAAAATGCAGAATCGCCTGAAAAAAATTGCCATTTTATTTTAAATCGTAAATATGAGCTTTTTGACTTTCAATCATAATTCGTACAAATTTAAAAATGTTATTTTAATAGTGAACACAATTATTTTTCGTTCTATTCTAGCATTCTAATATATATATATATATATATATATATATACACACACACACACACACACACACACAAAATTCAAAATTCAAAATTCATATAACTCGTTTAATTCATTTTTTAAAAGTAATTTTCTTTCATTGACTTACTTTTTTAAAGATTATTTTATCACATCACGCAACTAAACAGGCTGCAGTGTGCTTAAAACGTAGAAGGTAATTTCAGTTACTTGACCCATATTTCCACGTCTGAGACACAGAAGCAAGGAACTAATAAGGACGACATTGCTACGCATATCAAGTGCGCCGACGTCGCTATGCGCAGGGCCATGTGTAGTGTTCTACTAGTCGTGCTGCGTTTACTTATGGGACTTCAAGCAGCGACCCTATAATTTTACTGATTGTAAATCTGCAGCAAAGTTCAACACAGGCTTCTAGCATTCATTATATCGTGTGTCAGTATTTTATTATTATTATTTTTTAACATACAGGAGGCTGAAAAGCTGTTTTGATGCTGGGAGACTCCAAAAATATATTTACAGCATGCATGTCATCTAGTAAATTATTACTCCTTCCTCGTTTGAGGTAGGTTTTTCTTTTCGTAAGTAAACATGTCGGGGACAAGTTTAACAGTTTCGCAAAGAACCCGTATTTCAGGCTGCGACGCAGTTCAAGCTCCGTGCAAGCGGCTGCCTAGTTCCCTTCAGGTCTGCAAGTTTCGATGTCTCGGTCCATCGTTCGCAAAGGGGCAGCGGTGGCGCAGAGGCTAGGGCGTCCGCCTCCCACCGCGGCGATCCGAGTTCGACCCCCGGCGGGCCCACTCCCGGATTTTCGCATGTGGGAATCGTGCTGGACGATGCCGCTTGCCGGCGGGCCCTCCCGGGGTATTTCCGCTTCCCCCGCCCCTGCATTCCAGCGCCGCTCCATCCCAGGCTATCATTTCATGTAATGTACGGGGATGATGGGACACTACGGGTCCCAGCTGGAAAGGCCCCATCACGGCGAGTGCTGCCTCGTCCTAGGCTCACTCCCCACTCGAGTGCTTATCATTCGCATAGACTTCATTACGCGTGAAAAAATGGCTGAAATTGGTGATTACTCAATGACGTAAGTAAAACAGTCTCATAGTCAAACAAAATTGTGCGGAGCTTAAGATTACTCCATATAATGATGCCGCCGCCAAAATACGATGAGGTGCTTGATGCGCATGTCAATTTTGTCCTGGGCATTAATGTTCTTACATGCCAAAAAGAGCTCGGTTTTTAGCAAGAGTAATAATTTGAAGGCGTGGTTTTGTTAATCATGTTGGAGCACGGCTTTTAAGATTTAATTATTTTAACTAAGCCCTACCGAGATTTTTCATACTCTGTGTCAATTAGTTGTTGAAATACTGTTTAATGTTAAGGAGCTGCCCGAAAGAGTAAAAAATCAACACGTTATTAGTTGCTAGGTAGTTTTGTAGCTTGCCTTCAATTGTCAACACACAAATGACGGCTTATTTTCATCATTTGAGGATCTGTACCTGACTACTAAATTTTATTTTAGAATTGTGCAAAAGAATAGAAGCAATAATGATTATGGACAGGACATGTTTTATTCTTTCTAAGTTGCCTTTCGCATCTTCTCATCTGCTCCGTTCCGACCTAGTGCATTATTTTCCCGAAATTATTATTTCTTAGCTATGCTATGCGCACTATGCTAACTACACTTGTACTAAATTCAAAACAGGAGATATAAAACCATTTAGGTCAGCTTGTTAATTGAAAATTCAGTATATTTTCTGTAGTTTTCGACAATTTGTCAAACGTTACGAGAAATACCGATACCAAACTTTCTACGTGAATACTCTGTGTGCAATACACGGTTAAAATCGGACGTTATAGTTAATCATACTACTCCCAGAACTGCTTTCGTAAGTGTAACTTCTATATGTTAGATTTATTATTTTCTCACCCTCAAAACCTAATTCGCAAGACCGGACAAAACTTTTGTTATGGAAGTGTAACTATTTGTCGAGCGACTACCCCATAGTTACGTAACATCACGCGTAACCATCCTGCACTGTGCCATGCTACAGAAAACCAACGAAACCGTTATCTACCAGCGACTCAACTTGGATGTCGGAGACAAGAACTAAGCTCCGAGGACGTCGTCATTATAGTGTGACAGTGATACGATTTTTCACGTAGTACGCTTTAGAGAACATTATGGAAACCAGTAAACAATATTCGCTCGCCGTATTTCTCGGTTACGGAAAGTTGGCCGACGTGACTTTGACCAGAGGTTAACAGACCGGAAAAGAGCGGAGACATTTCAACTTTTCTTATTGTCTGGTCTCGGCGAGGACGATAAATACGAAGTTCAGTGACCTAGAAGCCGCAGAATGATTGATGTTCAAGAGCTAGCAATAACGCAGATTGGTGTTTGCGCAAAACATCGCACCTTCTTGACGGTGTGTGTTTATTTTAGTATCTGTGCGTAAGACACACGAACTTCCTATTTGCTTAGCAACACGAATGTGAATCTGCTCCTAGCGAAGAGCAGTGGAATCTTCCAGAGGTGCAGGTAGGTGTGGTCTTAAAACAGCGTGTTTATTTCAATATGCATTAAAAATGAATAATTTATAAAGTATTTAGGATATAGTCTTTCGCAGTTTCTTCACACTTTTTGAATCAAACCTTTGAAAAATCACCCCATGTATAACGTGTTTTGTTATTTCCTAAATATGGCATGTATCACAAGCGTTTTATACCCTTGTCAACATAACAGTAGGTATCTTATTTTTCGATAAATTGAAGTTGTGCCTGTATTTTATTTATAAATTATATTCCATTAATAATAAATATCAATAAAATAGCGCGAAAACATGAGTGTTGCTAGCGCTTAGTAAGAAACAGTTCTCATGGAAAATATTAATACAACTGAGTTCGCACGAATTCGGTGCGCTGTCCCTTTGGTGTGATTTTATAGACTTAGTTTAGCGTAGTTTGCACGAGGCGGAGGAATCTCCTAAAACTAGAACTTAGCAGAGTTTCAGAAAAGTGTGTAGTAACTGTGAATGGATTATAACATAACCTGCTGAATACTATCGGGGAGACGAATTACGTACTAACTTAACCTTGGAGTTTATATGACATAGCAGCCAGACATACTTACGTAAGTGCCGTATGTGCTAGGGAGCGAGATACGCATTAGTTTCGGAGATAGAACCCGCTGTACTTATGTTACGTTACGCGGCAAGTTTTGTCACCGGGTCTCCTTCCGTTCGGCCAAGTTACAATTAAATACGTCATGAACACACATTGTCAAAGTGAATGTCAACCCCACGGCCTCCAGTTTGATACGGTTTGGAAGTGATCGTCAGTTAAGATTATTTTTGGAAACGTCTTTTTTAATGCAAAGGCTATATTATTATACAACCAAAAGCAACTATAAAATAGCTTAATAAAATTGTACGCACAAAGACGACTGCAACAGGCTTGACCTGTAGTGGTTCGCGCGCAACCTTCAGGTTGACTCCGTTGATGAGCACGAAGCCGTTCTTCTGTTGGCGTAGATCCAAATGAAATTTCGGAGAACCCTTATCGTTAGTACTTCCGAAGCACAACTGAATACTCAAGCTTTACTTAAATGATGCTCAGAAGAAATATTAGGATTTAACCAGTTTCTATCGTACTGCTGCCTTGCCTAATAGCTATCATGGCTGGGTTAGGGAAATGCAGAACTATATATATATATATATATTAACGGACGGAATGAGGGGGAGCGCTAACTCCTTATTCCTGGAGCCTCCTGGATGTCCTACGGGATGTCTCTGGTTCGACTCCCTGTTGGCATCCCGCCAAGGCGATCTGGGTTTGTTTTCCGGCGGAATGACATCCGGATCTCCACATGTGGGGAACGCGGCGGATTTTGCTATTGGCTAACAAGTTTTCTCGAGAAGCCTACACCCCCCTCCTCCATTTCCATATTAGCACTGCTCCATCGTTAGTTCCCATTACATGTTACCCGTCCGGGACGACGGAAACTTACGGGCTCCAACTGCAAGTCTGTCACTTTCTACGCGGTGTAATACCCTAGGGAGCATCTCTCAATACACATTATTATATTACTTACAGCATTCCTTCTCTGCATTTTGCTTGATCTATGGCGGCCATCTGGCGTCGCAAATCGCTACTAGGTCCAGTTATGTCCCCTCGAATACCGGACGAATCTTGCAGCCATGCTGCAGTTATCCACTGTTCACGCTTTCGCTCGATAAATGTTCGCAGAACAGTAACAACCGATATGAATAATGCATGGGAGAAAACAATGCGATGTATTTCACTGACCGCGCCATTTATGGAAATGGGATATTTAATTACTGATCCTGCTCAGTTCTGCCACCTTTGTCTGCAACTCTAAGGGAAATAAAACTCTATTTCACAATAAGAGATGGGTTTCCTTTGTATTCACAAGTTTATCATTTGATAAATTTCTGAAAAATACGCCGGTTTGAATGTTGCAGGCAAGGAAAAGATGCACTGTAGCTCAGATATCGAAAACAATGTTTACCCCCTTTGAATTTCTAAAAATCCGATTTTTTTTTGTTATTATATAGGTAACAGAAGCAAAGAGCGTAACGATATTTTATCAATAAGCTATTGAAGAATTCCTCGAAAATACTTTTTAACACTTTTTTCCTCATAAGGGGAACAATTTCGAAAAATGTTGAATTTAATTTTGAATTAAAGGCCATAACGCTGTATTATTGGGGTAATGAGCTATTGTCTCCTCTAAAAAATAATTCTACACCTTAAAACCCCATTAGGAGTTGAGTTTGAAAAATCATAAAATTAGCTTTTAGATTATGTAGATAACATCTTAAAGCTAAGAGCATAACAATATCTCATCGGATTAATAAGCTATTGGAGATTACTTGTAAAGACGTCTTAATCCTCTACGTTCCCGTAGGGGTTCAATTTTTAAAAAATCTTAAAATAAATTTTTATGTTTTTATATGGACAACATTTTGATACATATATATCAGTTTTATTGTCGTTGATTTCATGTGGGCATATTATGGCTTGAAATCAGATACATACAAAATGGCGATTCGTGGCATTATTTTACGTACCGCTAACTGTTCAGCAGAAAGGGGGCACGGTTGATCGGGCGGTTAGCACACCGGCCTTCCACCACCGAGATCCGGGCTTCACTCAGGGGGTTGGGACGGGGGTCAGTCCGGACCTCAGCGTGTGTAAAACGTAACAGACTCAGTCGGGGGTCGGCGGGAATCCTCGGGTAACTCCCAAGCTCCCCCCCCCCCCAAGTCTGTTGTTGCTCCGTCGTAAGGCTCCATATCACCTAACACTTCAGGGGGCCGACGAGCGTCTAAGGACTCTCAGCCTAAAGACCCCACACTCTCGTGGGTGGAAACACCTCCGCTCTGCCTATCAATGATAATTATATTTACTGTACGGTGATTTTCCAAAAACAAGTTCTACTCTGGTCTAATTGTATGTCGCAGTGAACTACTGCCCTAGACATTCGTACATATACAGGCTGTTCACTGTAAAGTGAGCACTTTTTAAGGCCCTCCCAACAGGTTTTAACCACTAATAAATATATCGTTTTGCAGCATCAGACATAAAATTTTGAGGGTTGTGAAATGTATACACTGTGATTATTCATCACAAAGCAATGTTTATATTAAAAAGTATCAGGGCGATGGATATAGGATGAAAGGAAAAATTTAGAAGGGCTTTAAAAATGCTCACTTTACCGTGAACGGCCTATAGTAGTGTTTGCTCCTCCATGCGGGGAAAAACCATGTTATTACCCATAGTCACATTAATGTTCTTCTATGGTTTGCCGCTGCATAGCACGTTGGACTCCGGTTGGTGAATTTTTTTTCAAGAATCACTTAATGGCCAATCTTGCATTTACGACCGCCAGAGTAAGGTTAATGGCAATTGGAAGTCAGTGATTATAGTGAGCTTCAAAACATCCGACCCGACTCAGCCTCTGCGCCACACGAGCGGGCGTGAGGGCTTACAACGTACGGCAACTGACTAAAGATCGAAAAAGTTATCAGCGTTATGTTACCGAAATGTTTTATAACGATAACTTCAATTCACGGCATTATCATTCAATATAAATATTTTTTTATTGCTGGGTCTTTGACCGGTTACAACCAGACTGTTTGCGTCATAAAAGAGAATTTAAAATTGTTAACATATAAGGTAATTCACATTAACAACACATTCAAAACAAAATACTAATCACACATACAGCACATTAAAACAATATAGGAATAAATAAGTTATTACAATAAAATGTAAAATATATCCCGTTTACAACAAATTGAGACAATGTCAACATTTAACAACTATAATTGAGATCGATAAAAACAAACATAGCCCAAGACTGTATGGGTATCCATAATTAAAAATGATTACGTGACAACGTGATAATATTCAAATGTATATTTATAACCATAGTTGCCATCCCAGAGAGTCTCTAGATTGAGTTCACTTAAAGAATATAGTGGTCTAACTAACAGATTTTTCTGGAGAGTATTGCAAAATAATTTCACGTTCATTTACCTTACGTCTTGAGGTAGTTAATTACACATTTTTAAGGCTAATATAGGATATGTATTTCTAGTTCTACCAAGTCTAGTCCTGGGAATGTTTAGTTCATTAACCTGTCGAGTATTGTGCTAATGAATCACCTCCCTATTATTATATTGTCCTTCAAATGTACTAAAACATTAAAAACATATTGACTAACAATTATCATAATACCTTATTGAATAAAAATAGGCTTACAATGATCCAAATACAATGTGGAAGTCATTATTCTTACACCCTTTTTCTGTAAAAGCAGAACATGTGCAACATTAGGTGAATGATCCCGAAGTATCAAGCTATAATTTAAGTGGCTACGAAATAAAGCATGATAAACCATAACTAAGTAGGACTCAGTCACTATTCTTTTAAGTTTTCCTAGAAGATAAAATATCCCAGATAACTTGGCCCACACTTTGTTATTATGATTAATCCAAGACAACCTGGAATCCATCCAGAAACCTAACAATTTAACCTCATCCATGTCATCAGCACTGATCTGTCGACCTAATGTGCAGAGTAATCTCTGAGTTTTTCCTTGACTTATTTGTTAGAAACCAGATTTGAATTTGTTCTAAAATTTCATCAGATTTTTGAAATACAGTATCTCTATCACTACCTTTCGCTATTAAAGTAGCATCATCTGCAAAAAGTAAGGAACATCCATTTAGTTGTAAATCATTAACAAGAATAAGAAATAACAATGGTCCAAGCATTGAACCTTGTGGTACGTCGCAATCCAAACTTAAGGCCTCAGAAAATTCACCCATGATTGAAACTATCTCTTTTCTAACTTGAAGATAAGGTTTAAGAGCATTTAAAACAATTCCACTTATATCATAGCAAGCAAGTTTATCTAAAAGTATTTCATGTGAAACGCAATCAAAGACGTAAGAAGAACTATATCTCTATTTCCAAAAGCACCAGTTATCTAATCAACCAGAGCCAGCAGGGCAGTAGTTGTAAACTTACCCTTTCTGAACCCATACTGCATCTTCATAAAAAGATTATTATTTTCGAAATAATTAACAAGTTGAAACTTCATAATTATGTCCATTATTTTAGCTAATATAGATATTATAGAAATCGGTCGATAGTTCATTAGAACATCCGGACTGTCCTTTTTAAAATTGGTACATTCCTAGCTATCTTCAGTGCCTTGGGAAAAATTCCTTCACTGAGGCAACGATTAAACACTGCAGCAACTACAGGAGCAATAATATCAATTACTTGCTTTAAAATACAAGTTGGCACACCATAAGTATCAGAACTATTAGAGTTTTTAAATTTGTGAACTATTTTGATAACTTTCTCAGAATTAACTTGTACCCAATTCAGCATTTTACAATTTGAATGAGATATCCCGACAATTGGACTATTATTTATTACTGGTATATTAATTACAATATCCTATGCTGTCTTAACAAAACAATTTTTAAAATCATCTGGACTAGTGGTAGTTAAAACACTAGGCTTAGCCATTTTATAATTTATTTACAATAACCCAAGCAGCCTTGTATGGGTTACTAGCTGTCTCCATAAACGTAACATTACTAGCTTTTACGGAAAAGTTAACATTATTTGTATGAAGTATTTTTTATAAATTATTTTTCTCTACGCGCATCAACAGTTTTTTTCTTTTGAACATGCAAGGTAAAATCCATGGAAGTATCTAGATTACAATTCGGCCACTCATTTTCGTTGCAAAACTAAGCCATGTCCTCTTTTTCGACAAAAAGTGCTTCCTGTGTGCCAGACATTGCTAAGCTGCCTTTATCGTGCATCGAATGGACACTGGATCCATTCGCGTATTTCGGCTTCACCGCATCGCCCATAAACCTTTACTCCTTTCTTGAATTCTTTGGTTGCCGCTCACTCTCTCCCACTATCGCTTTCTCTCTGTCATATTTTTGGCTTGTACACCATAGCGTGCCGCGACCAAATAAGCGCCAGCGTGCTTTCGACACCATTAACAGTACCCAGCTAACATTTTACCAACCCACAAACACACACACACACTTCTGCCGTAGCCATATTGTGTTTCTACACGCGATCACATCGACAACATTGTGCTTCGCTCTAAGTAACTAACGTTTTCGGGTTCAATGTGGTTATATTAAAATTTCAAACATCCGTTAAAATAGTATTAACACCATAGACTAAAGATGCGGTAGACCGCTTATTCGTCTTCTGCACATGTATCCAACATTGACCTACCCAAATTCTACACAACTGTAAGTCACATGGTCATCAGTGATGAAGGTGTTTGTTTGTATCTTAATTTTTTAATGACAAGCACTATTATATTAATAAAATACTTTTACCATTTTTAATTTAATCAAACTGCATAACACATTGGTTAGAGGAAGTATACATTTATATCAAAGCATTTGTTTGCAAATCACTTTTCTAACACAAAATTCAAACTACGCCATTTTCGCTAGACGTGTTGGCAGAAAAGCAGTTCAATGTTGGGACACCGAGATTAGTTGTGCGCAGCCAGAGAGATCGGTCTACCTCATCTTTAGTTTATAATTAACACCCCATACAAGAATGAACAATAACAACAGATAACACGCACTGAAAGAAGCGTAGAGAATAATGTTTACGCCCGGAGCAGAATAATAATAATTCGAGAAGTTGCTCTCGTTATTAAGCCTATGCTCAAATTTTCATTCTATTTAGGAACACCTCGAGGAATAGTTTTTTGTAATTCGTTTCAACTCATTATTATTTCATTGGTCTATCAATTCAAGGAGAGTACGACTTTGTTGCGCCTTCTTACCGACCGCATCGTGAAACTTTCTTTTCCCACCTGACTAAACATTTCATTTTCCCACCCTACAGTTTCGTGGTTTTGCAAGGTGGGTTGGTAATGACGCTGGATTTCAGTAGAGCCATGTTCAGATAAGATAAGAAGATGAGTAATGGCACTGAAGCCATAATCTCTCACTCTACCCTCGAGAGCAAATGCAACGTTACGTGACATACAACAGACATCATCATCAACTTGCGCAGACCATATGGTCTGATTCCCACGCCCACTTTAGTCAACGTCGAGAGCGAATTATGTGATGTAGGGGCGGGAAGAACTTCTAGTGAACAGGTACGCAAAGATAATTGCTGCTATCCGTTACAGATGTTTTATGCTAGTACTTACAGGAGCAGAATCTGTTACGTTTTCACAGCAACAGTGCGATCGTTTAAAATTAATGAACATCGAAGTTCAGTTGTTACCCGGCTTACACGTGTGTATAATGGATCGGAAAGCAGGCCTCCCTACGCCAAAAGGAGTAGTATTCTGATGACATAAAAATAATTTAAATTGTAGCCAAACATGTTTAATTACATACTATTTTGAAATATCTGCGACAGACACACGAAGGTCCGATAATTAATTAAATTAATTTTTGTACATTACTTTTCAGTTTTGCTCACTTTCATCAGAAAATTAACTAATGCGATATCACAATAACTGAAACTATGCTTAAAAATATGTTTGAAATTTCAGCGCTTTCGAAAATGTTTCAGTAAGGCCCTGGGACTATTTCTCCCACTTCGTTGCCAACTTTGTTGTAGGCATCACAGATTGTGTTTTTATTAAGATGTAGCAGTCATGGAGAAGTTTTTCACTTTATACATTTACTTGACACAGAAATACTAAGTTAACCACGGACCATCTATAAGTAAAGGCTGTTCACGGTAAAGTGAGCACCATTGAGGCCGTAGTTACTTTTTTTCCTATCAACCATTTTTTATCCTCCCACCACATTTGAAAATAAATATTGCTATGTGAGAAATAAACACAGAGTGTATATTTTAACGGACTAGAAAGTTAACATCTTAGGCTAGAATAAAATATATTCATTGACTATTATTCCAAATGAGAGGGCTTCAAAAAGTGCTCACATTACCGTGAATAGCATATAGACAATGACGTGTTGGTTTCAGAGCAGCAGCATTACTTGTACGGCGGCCAACAGGGACCTCCTCCAGCGTACTCCAGCTATCCCCCGGGACAGTACCCGGCACAGCAGTCGCCGTACTTGGCGCAGCAGCCTTATCCAGTACAGCAACCACCGTACCCGGTACAGCAGCCTTATCCAGTACAGCAACCACCGTACCCGGTACAGCAGCCTTATCCAGTACAGCAACCACCGTACCCGGTACAGCAGCCTTACCCGACTCAGCAGCTCCTGTACCCGGGCCAGCAGCCCGAAGAGCCGGTGTACCCCTATAACCCGCAGTACGTCGGTGGCGGCGGGATCCCCATGTCCGGGCCGGTCCAGTACGAGGCTCCCATGGATCAGGAAGTGGCCAACTTCGACTTCGACGACCAGAGCGTCAGGAGAGGCTTCATCAGGTGCGCACGCTCAGTTCACACCCCGACACAATCACTCATCTCCATTGCACGTCAGAAACCAGAGGCCTGAAACATTCGTGGGTTCTTTCAGTGGAAGTCGAGATGGTCATGGCACTTCCCAAGACTGTACTGTGCTTCACTTGTCGAGTCCACGGGAATTGTGACTAGCTATAATGCGAGCAACTCTCTACAGTAAAATGAAAGATAACAGAATAAACAGAGAACTGAGAAGGCTAGCCTACATATTATAATATTGAACTCGCGGATGTTTTCGGCCTTTACTTACGGAGTCACTGATTTAGCAGAATTTCATTTTCAAAGCACTGTAGAATTGTCGAGTACAATGTAACAGTAGGAATATAACACCAGCTATAATAAACATAATAGATGATTTTGTCCATGTTTACGAATGAAATTCTTTAACAGGTAGAGAGGTTATATGTATGGATTAATAAGAGAAATTTGCTGATTACTATTAAAAATTATCGTTTTTAAAAACATTACAGAATTCAGGAAAACATTATTTTGCTTCTCTTAAAGGTTGCCCTCGGACAGGTGGACCTAGGACACAGTGCTCAGATTTATTATAAATGAATCACCGAAAACTAAATATGGTTTTAGGAACTAAACTTCTGTTTTCATATCCCATCCAGATTGTTAAAACAGAGACAGCAATCAGACTGGTTGTTGGCACCATCTAAATATAGTTAACATAAATAGTGATTGTAACATAATGTATGCTGTGGACTTGTTTGTAATTGTATCTAGAAGTATGATCATAGTTCCCACAGCAGAGCATTCTGTTCCTCCTACAAACCCAAGAGTTCCTGTAACAGAACTATTTCAGCAACATTTAGATTATCCACACAACAAGCTGAACTGCAATTAACTAACAGAACATCCTGTTGCTAGTACAGAAGTTTGTTTGCTGATAACATGACACCAGATTACAGTGAGTGTGTGTATGTATTTGTAAGTAGTGTGATGTGTACACGAGATCTGAGCTCGACTGTGTGCCAGCAGGAAGGTGTACTCCATCCTGATGGTCCAGCTGCTGCTGTCGCTCGCCGTGGTGACGCTCTTCACGTTTCACGAGCCCACCAAGCAGTTTGTGCGCCGCACACCGCAGCTCTGGTGGATCGCGCTCATCGTAGTCTTCGTCACTCTCATCGCCATGGCCTGCTGCGATAACGTGCGCCGCAAGGTGCCGCTCAACTTCATCTTCCTCTTCATCTTCACGGCGGCACAGAGCTTCATGCTGGGCACCCTCGCCTCCTCCTTCGACGGCGACGCGGTGAGCACTGTACCTAGCCGACACTTTGTCCCCAACACGAGTTGACCAACACTGGTCCTTACTGAGGTTCCTTTTAGACTTAACATTATGGAGGTTCCTTATCTGACTAAGTGAGGCCTGAGATGCACGAGAGTTCTCACCTGCTCTGGCCCCACCTGCTCCATAAAACCAGGGGAGTTCAATTAAATGTGACTTATTCTTGTAATCACGATACAATTTTCCGTACAAGTCCGGGAGGAAGCTTCCTCGAGATTTGTTACCTGAGCCTGCAAGCAAGCAGTTATGGAGGGTTCTTTGGAATAACCTATTTAACTATACTTGTCGCTGCACAAGAAAGATGAGAGCATTTTTTTTATGATTTTAGGTACTGCTGCAATTGCGGATTAATGGAGACGTGGGGTTCCGAGACCGCTTTCTCTCTTATCGACATCGGCTGTATTTGAGGACAATCTGGGAGAGGTCTCACTCAGGATAGGAAAAACTGCTGGGTCGCCCTTATCGTCATTGGGTGAAGTTGTTTAACCTGGGAGAGGATCCCGGAGGCAAGTGCTTGCCCCACCATCACCCTGCACCCCCAATTCAGTAATGGGAACGTACCAGCCCGAAAACACTCGTGCAAGACAGGCACAAGTGCAACCTGGTGATCAAAGGGTTAATTGTTTAATCGGAATTAATTATTCAAAAGGGTTAATTGTGTAATTGATTAATCGTATGGGTTAATGGTGTAGTCAATTAGTGGAAAGAGTTAAGTAATTGCATGTAAAGGGTTAACAATTGTGTAAAGGTAAGTATATAATTGTTTATTGAACAGGTGTTGAGTTTTGTCATTGGAGTGGGGGGAAGGGGGAGAACAGCATAGATCTTCACCCATCGAAGTCTGTTGGACGACTGAGCTCGGACGGGTGGGAGCAGCAGCATATATACATGTTGATCGGGGAGCAAGAGTGTCACGAGGATTGAAATTAGCTCGGTGGGTAGATGAGGGGAAGGAGAGGGTGTTGGGAGCAGAGCACGCCTGTCTCGATTGCTGCCCATCGAGAGACTGAGGTGAGATGCTTGGTGAGGGGAAGGAGAGGATGTCGGGAGCAGAGGAGGTCCGTCTTGGTTGCTGGCCGCCGAGAGACTGAGGTGTGATCATGGGTGAGGGAAAGGAGGGGATGTTGGGAGCGGGCAGTGCACCATCCAGGTCGGTGTCTGGAGTCGGAATGAGCTCGGAGAGAGAGAGAGAGAGAGAGAGAGAGAGAGAGAGAGAGAGAGAGAGAGAGAGAGAGAGAGAGAGAGAGAGAGAGAGAGAGAGAGGCGATGCTGATTTGTCGCCATCCGCCATGCTACTGAGCTCTGACACAAACGATTGAGGTCAGAATTGTGTTTGAATCCAGTTTTTGAAACAAATATAGCATTTGAATTGAACAAGCACGAAAACATTAATGGGCGTTCCAAGAAACTGTGTAGCAAATCATGCACAAATACTGATTGAATTCAAACATTAAATATGCACACTGAGAAACGAATCACCAATGAAAAAATCAAATACCGACACAACGAAACATGAAACAAATGCTAAGCACGAGACAATTACAAACCACATGCAACGATATGAATCACCAATTGAAGAAATACCGAAACATTAAAAACAATGTAAGCAGCGAGATGAATTATCAATGTAATATAACAATACACAAAAACCGATTGAATTAAACAATTACAAGCACAGCACAATTACCAAGTAAAAAACATAATATAATGCAATGAGATGAATTACCAACTAAAGAAATAGTAAACAAATCAAACACAAGCTTGTGCGTGACATTAATTACACATACCCTAACCACAAGCAATGAGATTAATTACTAATAATATATAATCATTCACAAATAATGATACAATGAAGACAAATCAACTACACACCTTCGCAATGAGACATTAATTACACAAGTATTAAGAGTAAATACACACTCAACACGTGCAATGAGTACCAAATACCTACATCCTAAGTGCATGTCCACATCGCACCACTTCCGAAGAGAGACTGAACTTAAAACGTGTATACATTTCACTATATCCGCCAAGTCCAAAGATCCCTTTACTGGTTATTGTATTTCCCCCCTCAGTCTCTCCACATCCAGCATCCAAGACGGACCCTCTCTGCTCCCGATACCCCCTTCTTCCTCTTACCCACCATCACACCACAGTCTCTTGACAGCCAGCAACTATGACAGATATGCTCTGCTCCCGAGACCCCATCCTTCTCCCCTCACCAGCCCATCAAGCTCATTCCAACCTCAGACTTCGAACAAGCAACGTCGATAATGACACTTATGGAACTCTTGTTCCACAATCAACAGGTATATATGTTGCTTCTCCCACCCCTCCGAACTCAATTGTCCAACAGACTTCAATGGGCGAAGACCTATGCTGCTCGTCCCCCCTCAAATGACAAAAAATAACCCCTGTTCTATAAACAATTACTCACTACCTTTATTCAATTGTTAACCCTTTACATGCAATTACTTAACCCTCTCCTTTAACCAATTGCACCAAATACTTTTATCATTAATCAATTGTGGTTAACCAATTACACGATTAACCCTTTCGGTTAATCAATTGCGATTAACCCTTTCGATTAATCGATTACGGTTAAACAATTAACCATTAGATCACCAAATGGCCCTTGTGCCAGTCTTGCACGAGTTTTTTTCGGATTGGTATACTCCGACTACTGAATTTGAGGAGGCGGTGTAGCGGGGTGGTAGTGGGGAAGGCACTCGCCTCCAGGATTCTCTCCTAGGTTGAACAAATGCACCCAATGTCGATAAGGACGACCTAGCAGTATTTCCTATCTTGAGCGAGACCTCTCCCAGGTTAATTCCATACAGCCTATGTCGATAACGGCGAAAGTGATCTCGGAGCTCCATGTCCCTACTACTAACTGGAAAGTTTTAAATTAATATGAATGTTTACCATAATTTTCAAACAATGTTGTTTTGGATTCAGTAAACATTTTGATATTTTTTTATTTACTATTTATCAGTGTTTGATTATCTTATGTTCTCTATCAAAACAAAACAAACAAAATGTCTCCTCCATCCTATTTTCGATTGGCTACAATTTCAATATTGTAAGAAACCTTCAAACGAAAATTGCACACGACCAATTATGTAAACGTCCATGAAAATGGCCATCAGTCGGCCAAATATTTTATAGAACCATCCATACTCTCTGCCTCATGTAACTTGGCAAGATTTTGACACTTCGACGAGAGTAGCGCCAATGTTTACTTTTCGTTTAAGTATCCTTGCGCCATCAGCTGGTGCGTCAAGTAGCGGCTGTATATTTTACTAACATGCTCTCAGCTAATCCACTTGTAATTGTAATGCTAAACAAGTTTTAATTTATTTATATACTGACATCCGACTAAAATATTCGCAGTTATAAAAGTAAAAACGAAAACCTTGCAAAAATAAAATATTTGTTAACTCTTTTTTAATTTATTAGAATGAGCGAATCTGGGTTAACATTTTCGAGACGGTGATTGTATTTCTTATCACATTTGTACATTACAGCTAATATGTTAACATTGGAAATAAAAGCCATTCCGCGAACTTGCTTGACATCGCGCTTTCAATTTCGTTCGCCAACAAAGAATTCATCAGAGAAGTTTTTAAAGCAGTTATTCTGGTATTACTGATTCTAAACAGCTCTAGTTGTAAATATGTGGACGTTATCAAGCCTAAGCCTCTTGATCTCGTCTGTTAAATAGTTCACTTTTCTCCTACTACTGGTCCGAAACGACACGAGTTTGAAATATAATTCGTCAAATTATTTGAAAAATAATTCAACAACACCCTGAGATGTTTCCGTAGGCTTTTAGAATTAATATCAAATATATATGGATGACATGAATGGAGAGTGGGGATACTCCCAAGGTTTCATGTGGCTTTTCATTTGAATATGAACAGTTTTAATTTTGAACTCTTCTACATTACAACTTTAGCACGAAGTTAAGGCTGTAACATTAACAACTGTTTTGTGACCACGTAAAATAAAATGTATTAATTAATTGGGCAACTATTTCTTATCCGCACATTTCCTGCATAACATGTCAGGTTTGCATTCAAGGAATCTTCCATCGTGGTATACACGATTTACTGACATTTGCGCCGATGCGGTGCAAAGCGAGGAAGACTGTGTTCCATTTTCTCCTAGAGAAATGTAGTTGCAAATTTGGCGTCGCACTTCTAGCTAGCAATATTTAATTCGCAGCCAAGTTGGGCGGGTTGCACTCGTAGATTAAGTTGTAAAAAACTGATCTGAAAGCAGACAACTATGTTGAGACAGTAGAAAATACGATAAAAAATAAAGGGAATATATAAGACTGAACGTCCCAGTGGAAGTATGCTATGTCGGACAACAGTATTTTTGTTACATACAGTATGTATGTGTCTTTATAGTTGCAGAAGCCTCACGAGGCTGGAGACAAACATGTCGTACAAAAGTACTTACTTCCACGGTTTTTACGCTAGTGGATTGGTATTTTAATTACTAAACTAGCCCTAATTTGTTCTCATAATGGCGCACACGTCCACGCCTTTTCCGGGATTTGAGCCCAAAATCCACTCGCATTGTGAGATTTGCCCCACGAAGTGTCTCTCTGTAATAATGAAACAGTGGTTTCATTCTGAAAACTACTACCGGTATCGGTTTTGGAAGAGAAGGGAGGAGAAGGGGAACTGACAGAGATAGACACGGTCACCCAACTATCACAAGGCAACTATGTGATTGACGAAGAGCTAATAGAAAGATCCTAATTTAAAATGTTGTAACTATTTGTTCTCAGTAGCTTTCTAAGTGAAACTACCTCTCACAGTTTATATTTAAGTTACAATTTCATTTTATGACAAAACACACGATTATAGAACATTTGAAAGAACTTTAGTACATGTTGTCTTCAAGGATTTAGGATTCATTGTGCATTGTGGAGAACACATGTATTAACGAGAATCTTTTTCGTGCATAATTTACTCTCTTCTAGCTCCTGCAAAGTTACATGACCTTTCCTTCCTTCGCTGAATAGTCATAAAAGTAAACCGTAGTTCATAAGTATTAAACTGCTTACGGCACACGAGAATTGTGATGTGGTGGACATGGATTCTCGTTGTGCTGTTTTGATTAGCAATTTTTTTTAGTATTAAGTATAACTAAGTTTCTGTGTCAATAGCATCATAGCTGCGTGATGTACAGTCAAATTTATTATATATCACATCTGTGCAACTCGTGTGTGTTTTAACCTTATGAAAATAGAAAAATGCAATGATAATGTAATTTGCAATGCTAACAAGAAAAACCGCACAGAAAGAAAGAAACTCTAACAGGTCGAAAAATTGAAAATATTAACAAATTAACTAAAGGAAATCCAAAACAATACAATGCAATGACAAAAATGATGATACTGACTAGTGCATATGAGAAAATCCTGTCATTTCCGTTTCAATGTCGGCGGCAGCAAGTGTGTATGCACATTTATGAGTAAAAAAAACAAGTAATAGAATTAGCGAGCTCCAGTATAACCTTGTACTTCTATTCTTTAGGAACGTTTACATGCTCGTTGATTACTATCCACTCGAATTAAATTATTTAGTGGATCTTGACTGGCGAGAAAGTAAAAGGTCTTGGGGAATGAATTCTCTCTGGCATAGTAGTATATAAATAAACTATAAAAATAACAAATGTAAAATATTTGCAGCCTTAAGACATTTCCATTGATTCACCTTCACAGTGTTGTTTTGATAAACGACAGGAGTGGAAATAAGGAAAACAAATTTACTGCTGCTGAATGCAAGTTAGACATGCTGCAGCTTGACTGACGAATGAAACAAAGCTGCGAGTTCAGTGACCTGTGAGTTAAACTCCTCAGAACTCTGTTAAAGAAAGCAGTTATTAGTTTATTGGCTGTGACCGCTGTGACGGTATTCCTCGGTGAACGTGCGCGCCGAGACATAACACTGGTGGTGGTTTGCACCCAGCATTAGGATAGGCTTACTAAAACTCCAAGTCGGCAAACAAATGGTTCTTAACCCATTACAATCATGGCAGTTCCATCTTCTGTGAGTAATCGTGCGAAAACACTTATCATTAATTTGTGTTGTTGTTGATCAATTGTTGGCCGAGGTTTCCCAGGACGCAAGGGGATAAATTATTGCCCAACTGGTACCCTGTGCAGGTGATGATGGCGGTGGGTTTGACGGCGGCCGTTTCCCTGGGGCTGACCCTCTTCGCCTTCCAGACCAAGTGGGACTTCACGGTGTTAAGCGGCGGGCTATTGGCCGCCTCCATCGTCCTCCTCATCTTCGGCATCGTGGTCGCCATCTTCCCGGGCAAGGTGCTTATCCTGCTGTACGCCTCCATCGGCGTCATCATCTTCTCGCTCTACCTCGTCGTCGACACGCAGCTCATGATGGGCGGCAAGCACAACTACTCCATCTCCCCCGAGGAGTACATCTTCGCCGCGCTCAACCTCTACCTCGACATCGTCAACATCTTCGTCTACATCCTCACCATCATCGGTGTCTCCAGGAGCTGACGTGCTTCTAACATTGGACTGCGAGCTACGTCCACCACTTGTCGCATATGTATATTGCGTGGCCTTGTTCAAGAGCCGAACTTATATCAGAAATATCAGAGAAAACATGAAACAAGTCAAGCAATTTACAAGTTAGTTGCCTGCAGATATGGCCAATGGGTAGTGACAGGTTTTTTAACACTGGCAATACCGCCCCACTTCCAAAGCTTTAAAGTGGGACCACATTTACAATCTCCAAACGCTGTGTTCTCAGTCTCATGCTGCCATATATATACAAGATTTATCACAATAGTATTAATAATTTTTTATTATTTATTTCTTAATCTCACTTTGGTACCATTCTTACTGGGACCCTCTTTAACACCACCAGGGCTACGACCCAAAAATTGTCCCCAGCATATCTTTGGATGGTAACAGCAAGTTTTCGTAACAGAATTATGCAATTGGATCTTTCTTATAGAAAAAAAAGGTTGTTATATCTGCATTCTCTTATGTAAATGAATTCGTTTACTGTATCAATACTAACTGCAGACTTTTGGACAGGTGCACTATAAAATATGTGAGTGTTTTCAATAATTATATCACTTGTCTTAAATCTTAAATCTTTTACGTATATTTCTTTGTAATTTGACTTTGCTATAAACCAACATATTCAGTTTGGGACAGTGGTATTAAAAAAACTATTTAAAATGTAACCGAATGCTATATCTTGTAAAGGAATCGATTGTACTTATTTGTGTATGTAAGTCATTAGGTACTATATCATAAAATTTAAAAAGTTTACGCAGGAATGTGAATTAATATACAATAGGAACTTACATGTACACCATTAATTATATCGGTTACACACTTATATAATTTAGGAATTGAACCAAATATTACTAGAATATAATTTTTATGTAAAAAAAAAGCAATTTGCAGTGATGTAATGCACAACAATCAATCTCATTTTTACCAAACTTTTCAATTAACAGTATATCAATGCATGTTTCTCGAGTAGCCTATTTACGACAAAATGTGTGAAGAAATAAAACAGCACCCATTAATTAATTCCCCTACTTCTATTAAACACATTAAGCACTGGGTATATAAAAGTATCATATTCGATCTTGATCCAGATTAGATGGACATTATCAGTGTTATGTGGCTTTTGAGTCTTCAGGAGAATGGGGAATTTATGGTTGGAAAACTGGGGTCGATGAATTTTTACCAGGAAGGGCGCCAGCTCAGTAAGAATGAGAGACGGGGATCGTGGTGTAGACAGCCAATGAGTGGCCTCCTCTGAAGATCCTCCATCATGATGATGCTGATGTGCTGTTGCTTATACTGTAGTATGCTGATATCCACATAAATGCCTGGGCTACTGAAGCGTGTCCGTTCCCATGCAATGCTGATTAAAAGATGCTGATGTTGACGTAGAACTATATCTATTAAAGCCTGGGTTAGTGAGGGCTGTTTGCCACCCTCAATGCATTCTCACTCCCGTGAGACTGTTACAGGTCATCTCCGACATCTTAAGTTACTAATTACATGACGAGTAGGTATGCAGCCACTAAGCGGCTGATGAAATAATAAGTGCGCATTTCCACTGGCAACACTGATGTATTCCATTGAACTCTCTATCGAGGCACTTACAAAATTTACTCCAGTGTAGCTCGGAGTGCTCTGATGCTGTATAAAATGGAGCTAAGCCTACAGGATTTTACAATGAAAAAGTAACGCCTCGGCCGTGCACAAACGGACCAAGGTGTGGGGTGAAACTCGCTCCGGATGATGAAAAGTTCAAATAAAATGTTCCGGACAATAAATTAAACCATGGGAGTTACATGATTAACAAGAGATGAAGGCCCGGAGCAGCCGTGCGTGACGTCCACCTGACGAGACGATGATGATGCTACTGTCTGTCGGCTTGGCGCGAGGCTCACCCAGTGGCTGAGCCTACCCGCCTACTCATGAAAATACTTCAAAATATAACATCTTATGATAATGAATGAACTAGGTGATGGCTATGCAATTTGATGGGCTGAGACACATAAAAACCTTTCATCTTTATTAACAAAATTACTAATATGAAAAATTAAAAATAGAATACTATGGCAGTTGGCTTTTGCCTTTGCTGTGTTCCTTAACCTAGAATGCACCCCATTTTCACTGGGAGTTCACAGCACTCCTAACTCAGCGTTCATAAAGTTTATTATTTCCACTATCCTAAAACTACATGAGCTTTATTACACATGACTTAAAATGAACACTGGCATCGATTTATTACGATTTAATGAAAAGTTGTGTTAGCTCGCCACGTAGTCGCTGGTTAAGTACCGTGGCTTGCAACACACGTCACACCTAACCTCAACATGCAGACAATAAATATTTACTATGATACTGCCTGATACAGAATGTTACTGGTTGGTAAAATGGAAGAAATAGATTAATTACAAAAACACATAACACGCAATAAACATCTTCTCATTATAAATCAAACTTATTCTACTAAACACTGCGCTGAGCTAAAATTGGAAGTGCTGTGTTTACCGCTCAATATTAGTATGTGCGCATGGCACTTCAAAGAAATGACTTACCTCTAAACATACATAAACACTCTTAAAATAAATACAACACAAAGCCCTTCCCCAACAAACACAGCGCACTAATTTTAAAGCATATTTTAAAACATAACAAATTATGTAAACAAACCTTTATGCACATGTAGCACACCACATGACACTGGAACACACTAGTTAGCACTGCTCGTCATAATAAGCACCGCACATAATTATCAAAATAAAACACAGGCTATATGAAAAAAAAACTCGAGTGGGGACGGTACCCAGGGCGAGGCAACACTTCCTGAGTGACGGATTTTCCAGCTGGAACCCGTAGGTTCCCGTCATCCCAGGGCATGGCATGAAATGAGACCATACCATAGGATGGAGGGGCGCTAGAATGTAAGGGCGGGGATAACGGGAATACCCCGAGAAAACCCGCCGACAAGCGGCATCGTCCAGCACGTTTCCCACATGCGAAAATCCAGGATATGCGTACACTGCGATTCATTACTCATGAATTTGCATTCTAACTTGGACGCACAGAATGTAACAGCTGTTTGCAATTGAATAACTGCATTAAAGACTGTATCGATTTACCTCTAAACCTATCTCACTAGCGACATTAATGAGCTGTGTTTTCAATTTATTATTTTCAGATACATTTTAAATCGTGTACTTTCTGATCTATGGAGTTTTACAAAGGATATTCTTTTCCCCATATTTTATTAGCTTAACAGATTAAATACAAGTTTAACTGATCAGATTCGTACAAAAGAAAAGGCCATTTGCTGGTAGATCACACATTCATGTTGAAAATATCTACTGGCGGTTTCTTCTTGCACTCAAAATATAATTAGTACGAAACACAGGTACGAGAACAAAAATTTTATTCTGCGCTTTAAATTGATTTCAGATTAATAGTATATTTCTATTTCTTTCGGCAATTTTATTTGTGATACAGTTATACACAAGTAGATAAGTTTTGTCTCACTGCACGACTGCATGATGAAGCTATTTATCCTTCTTCTCTGTGAAGTAAGCAATATATTACTGACAACAACAAGGGCAGCATGACTTGAAGATGTCGTTTCTTCAAGGACAACGGGGAAACTGTGAGATGGTTGCTCACAATCACAGATCCCCTGCTCGGTAAACACGCGTCTGAAAAGCGTATCATCGGCCGGTCGAACATTTCCTCTTCTGCTGTTAGAGCAGTCCAAACGTCTCCTTTTTTAAATTTCCTGTCAGTAATCTTTACCGCTCAAAACACTATATAATGCTAGAAGTTTAATACTATGAAGCCGTGCCACGTAGAAACTGGGAAACTACCGCGGCAAAATTGCCAACCTACTCAGGAAGTACTCGGCATACTATAACGATGGATGAGCATTCTGATGAATTTGTTCCAAATAGTAATTAACACCTAACTCGTACAAATACATGCACACTGAACTCCCCTCACAGAAAAAAATTTCGTCACTTCAGCCAAACTTGGTGCAGGCTACACGTGTTAGGCCTACTTCAAAATGTTTTCTTTGGCCTTTCTTCTCACTACCAGTTTTATGACGCTTCGGGTAGACATGTTTTCCTATGTCGAAAAGCATACGAGGAAATACACAATGGTTAATATTACTTTCCAAGTGTGTCACTATGGGACAATATGCGAAATAAACCGGTTTGAAATTTCGGTTTTTGTCATTATTTTCCGAAAAATTGCAATCAAAACGTTTGTCGAACAGAACTTTTTTGGCGGATATTTATATACGTACACGTATCATTATCCAATATCTATTTTCGTACATCATTTCGGCAGAGGATGATTTATCACATAAACATAGGAACGAATCACTACGTCGTGGTTACAATATCTGAGTCAATCAATTTTACTTTGAGGGCTGTCGTTATTTTTACTGATTTACTATAAAAAATCCGAAGCAACGTTTCGGAATCCAATTTTTCGCAACTTTCTTTACAGCAAAATATTAATGCTTTAAAGTTTGTGTACATTTGGCCACAAAAAAAATTTTAAATACTGAAAAAAATGTCATATTGGGAAACTATCTTGAAAAAACAATAACTATGTAATTATACGACCTTTGTCCTTGTAAATCATGTCCTCCAAACTATCCCGATACCATAAGTACATCTGCTTCCCTAAAGTGTTGCCCTATAACGGATACTGTGTCACATACTACTTATATTACGCATCATTTAGTCAAATGAATATTTTGTGCACCATTCTGGTATTTTTACAATTTTCTGCAATAAATTTCAAATATGAAATATTTCATTCTAGATAGTACCTGGAATTAAATATGTTTACGTACAACTACAAGCCGAAAATTTACTTTAAAAAAAAGTCATTCGAGACTTGACTTTGTAATTTAAAAATTATAATAAATTTTCTTATCTAAGGGAAAATGTATTATCTGGCTCATTATAGTAGGCTACTTTTACTTCATTTCCATCATATTTTACGTCTGGTGTCAGCACATAGTCCATAAAAATCAGAGACTAAAATTTTCTAGAAAATTATGAAGGTATTCAGATTCTTATCAAATTACGTCAATAAACGTAATTTAACTATTACACAAGCGTAAATAATTTTACGCTACCTATAGTAAATATAACAAAGGTGAAAACTGATAATTATTATTTAGGACTTACAACGGTGTAGTATTCTCCCCTTTACCCAAAGCATTCTTCAAATATTGCTTCTAGCTACAATTATGCTATGCATTTTTAAAAGTATTTCTCTCACAACAACCGTTTACGCCTTACAAAACAGTCTTTGTCCCATCCCACGCTATATAAATTGTTTCTCTGTAAAAAATAATCCTACAACTTAAACGAAAGTATTCACAAGGAGAGGAAAATTTTAGAAATTTACATAAACTTTGCCCCAAAAGCAACTATTTTCAGTAATTATTTCAAGTAAACTATATTTTGTTATATTTATGTTGTATTTTTGCCAATTACATTAATGTTTTGTAATTTTACGATGAAAATAAAATAAACGTTATATTAAATGCGAATTTTATTGAATGTATCCTAATCTAGAAGTCGTTATTTCAGACTGTTGAACATGCAAAACATGCAAAAGAAGGCTGAGAGACTAGGGGAGGGTGGGGAATACCAAAAAACATGCTGTATCTTTTGAAATTGTAAGTTTTTAAAAACATTATTACAGTTAACAGAAACATTGTTTCATATCCCTTGCGTCAATACAATATAGTTGGAAAAACTAATTAGTATATTGCAATTAACCAAAACACAAGACAATGTACTCGTGCGGTATTCGCCACCCCATGGAGAAAAATCGCACACTATGGTTTAGCCCAAACACCCCATTGTAAACTAGTGAGAGACAATTTAGTGTGTATTGAACACTCCACAACAATTCCCATTATAATTGGACTATCTGGGATTAAGAGAAAACTGAAATATGTCTATCGGCCCACAAAATTACACATTAGGCCTACAATACGTGATTAATACTATATAAATATTATTTTGATTGCCTCCTTATACAATTATAACTAGTTTTGGCAGAAGTCAAACACAAAATGTTCTGCTGTTACAGCTGCATTACAGTCAGCATGTACCCATCCTGAACAAAGACCACACCAGAACCACAACTCCTTGTTTCTACCAAATTCCCCGCAAAACATGCAAGTTTCACAAGAATCTTCAGCTGTAGGTGCAATGACACAAGATAAAGATTCGAGATCGTCAATTTCATTATCGTCACATAAATGAGAAAGGGAAATTATGTCACTTGCTTCATCTGAACTGCCAGAGTCAAAAAACTTCTTCTTTGCAACGAACTGGTTCTTTTTATTACATCCCCCCCCCCCCTGTTTTATCGAACTTTAATTTATTATTATTGGTCTTCATATGCATATCAGGATTTATTTCCCTTTTCTATACTTTTGAGTTGGTTTTATTTTCCTTCACTTTTTTACTATTCGCTGCTTCTTCAAGCACGGCTTATGTTGGCATCGCAGTGAGAATTACAGAATGCTGCCACTTAGGCCTAGACGTTTGCTTTGATGGTCCAGCTATGGGACTGGGAATGTGATTTATATCTGAATACCGAATGGAAATCGTTCTTGAGAGTGGCTGCTTGTTATGCACTATTTTTTACGCCTTTCACGTTCAGTAGCGCTAGTTTGCTCGCGACCTTCTGTTTTTTCATTAGATTCATTCGGAATGTTTTCTTGTTGAATGTTTTATTATTGGTTTCCCACTATTTGATTGTTCTCGACTCCATTCTCGCTCTCTGTTACATCATCCGAAACAGTTACAATGCTAGCACTTCTCCCAGAGGCAGAAAATGCAAAGTTATCATTTGTGAATTTATCAAGATTCATAGGATAAATACCCACAGCAGAGAATTCCGAAACTGCTTTCTCAAAGGTCGCAACCATCATAAATGCTTTGTTGAGCAGCAATGCATCATCTGACCATATCCTTTGAAATGCGTTGCCCTTAAAACAAACAATTCACACTCTCTGTTTTAGGAATTTTTTTAAAGGGACCGTTATCATTACGACACCATGAACTCGACAAAAATTAAATGTATGTGAAGTCTTGTGAGAGCTATGGTTATCAGTAATCAACAACACTGGATTCTCTCTATTGGGCTTCGCATATGCTGCAAGATGTTCTAGTTATTTCAGGAAAAGAGCTTCGTTTATCCATCCATTCTAAGAGCAGTCGAAAATTAACCCCTTCAGGACCCTCGTTCTTCAAAGTTGGGCTCTTTCTCACTTTTGGAAAAATAAACATGGGAGGTATATACGAGCCACTTACACCCATGGCCATGCAGGCAGTTATGTTTTTACCTCTTTCCAGGCTCGTTGGTGATCCAATTTGTTTTTGCCTTCTGGATGACAAAATTTTACTAGTAGTCTGGACAACAGATATTCACGTCTCGTCAATATGGTACATTCTTGATCAGTGAAATTTGTGTTTCTCCAATACAGTTTCAAGGTTTGAGGGAAATTCTTTTACAGCTGCTTCATTGAAACCAATTACTATCCAAACTTGATCCTTCTAGCTTGCGAAGGCTGACCTCTGGATTTCGCCGAAGAAACCCTCTGAATCAGTCTTCCCAGCTGTTCGAGAACTTGCATTGGTGAAGACTTGCTCGTAGAATCAGCAATGGCGATAACCAATTAGCGATGATGTAGGTCGTGACTCCATGATTGTCGAGGTCAAAGGTAAAGATGGCTTGTTTTGTGGAGGTGGAAGTTGTGATTGTAAATGACCACGGTGCTGATTGTGATTGCGGTGCTAATGATGATGTTCTAACTGTGACGTGTGCGGTGCTAATTGTGATGCTAACTGAAGTACATGTGGTACTAACTGAGGTGCTAACTATAGTGCAAGCAGTGCTAACTATAGTGCAATCAGGGCTAACTGCGGTGCATGTGTTGCTAACTGTGGTATGTGCAGTGATAACTGCAGTGCATGCGGTGCTAACTGGAGTGCGTGCAGTGCTAACTGTGTGCATGCGAGGCTAATTGCGGTGGGAAAAACAGTGCTGTTTGCTGTCGGAGCATACAGCGAACTCGCTTAGCTAGTGTTACAGTTAGCTGTAATTTTTCGACGGGTTTCCTGGCAGGGGTCTTCTGCCAACCTGTCAGTAGGGATATGCCCTATCCCTACTTCCCTACGAGGAATGGGGTTTCGGTGTGTGGACACAGATGCGGGTTTCGGCATGTGGACACAGATGGGGGCTTCGGGGTGTGGATACAGATGGGGCTTCGGGGTGTGGACACAGATGGGGCCTCGGGGCGTGGACACAGATAGAGGCTTCGGGGCGTGGACACAGATGGGGCTTCGGGGTGTGGACACAGATGGGGGCTTCGGGGTGTGGGCACAGATGGGGACTTCGGGGTGTGGACACAGCTGGGGCTTCGATGTGTGGACACAGATGGGGACTTCGGTGTGTGGACACAGATGGGGACTTCGGGGTGTGGACACAGATGGGTGCTTCGGGGTGTGGACATAGATGGGGGCTTCGGGTGTGGGACACAGATGGATACGGTATGTGGACTCATGCTGGGGGCTTCGGTGTGTGGACACATATAGGGACTTCGGAGAGTGGACACAGATGGGGGCTTCGGGGTGTGGACACAGATGGGGACTTCGGGGTGCGGACACAGATGGGGACTTCGGGGTGCGGACATAGATAGTGGCTTCGGGATGTGGACACACATGGGGGCTTTGGGGTGTGGACACAGGTGAGGGTTTCGGGGTGTGGACACAGATGGGGACTTCGGGGTGCGGACACAGATGGGGGCTCGGGGTGTGGACACAGATGAGGGCTTCGGGGTGTGGACACATGGGAGTTGCGGTGTGGGGAGACAGATGGGAACTTCGGGGTGTGGACACAGATGGGGACTTCAGGGTGTGGACACAGATGGGTGCTTCGGTGTGTGGACACAGATGGGGCCTTCGGAATGTGGATACTGATGGGGCTTCGGGATGTTGACACAGATGGGGGCTTCGGTGTGTGGACATAGATGGGGACTTCGGGTTGTGAACACAGATGGATACGGTGTGTGGACACAGATGCTGGGGGCTTCGGTGTGTGGACACAGATAGGGGCTTCGGGTAGTGGACACAGATGGAGGCTTCGGGGTGTGGACATAGATGGGGACTTCGGTGTGTGGACACAGATGGGGACTTCGGGGTGTGGAAACAGATGGGTGCTTCGGGGTGTGGACATAGATGGGGGCTTCGGGTGTGGACACAGATGGATACGGTATGTGGACTCATGCTGGGGGCTTCGGTGTGTGGACACATATAGGGACTTCGGAGAGTGGACACAGATGAAGGCTTCGGTTTGTGAACACAGATGGGGGCTTCGGTGTGTGGACACAAATGGGGGCTTTGATGTGTGGACACAGATGGGGGCTTCGGTGTGAAGACACAGATGGGGCTTCGGTGTGTGGACACAGATGGGGGCTTCTGTGTGTGGACACAGATGGGGGCTTCGGTGTGTGGACACATATGGGGACTTCGGAATGTGGACACTGATGGGGGCTTCGGGGTGTTGTCACAGATGCGGTCTTCAGTGTGTGGACAATAATGTTGGGGGCTTCGAGCTGCGGACGCAACCGCCATTTTGATGGTCTTTTTTAGTAGTTGGTCGCCATTTTATAGGTGGTGCTACTTTAAAAATGGCGGACCAGATTGACAGCTGGGGCTTCGGAGTGTGGACAGAGACACCATATTGTCGGTTAGTCTTGAGGAGGCTTCGGGTGTGGATACGGCCGCCATTTTGCTGGCCAGTGGTAGTAGCTGTTGGCCATATGGGGCTTCGGGCTTTGGACACAGCCACCATTTTGCTGGTCAGTGGTTGGAGGTCTTTTGAATTGCTGCCATTTTGTTGTTCAGAGGTTTGCAGGAGGGTCACCATTTTGATATACAGTGAATTATTAGCCATTTTTCTAGGCAGTGCCACTTCCAACATGGCGGACCGGATTGACAGAAGAGGAGGTACGCATTCAAGATGGTGACTGCTCCCTTGAGCACATTTTTGCGTAAATTTTCGAATGTTTTGCGGATTTTGGTATCCAAGATTGCGGCCGAGTCCACTGAGACCACAGCCCTAGTCTCTACACTTGAGTTGCCCTTTTATAACTACTGATTTAGTAAATGAATGGTAACTTCCCTGAAAATAATTTATTTTTTGAAAGGTCTTTGAACTCAGTTTAATTGCTACACGCGCTGAGAAAACTTGTTTTTTATATCTGTAAATGTACATTTTCTTGTTTAGGTTACTTAAGTAATTTTCTTGCTTTCTCGTATTTACCCGAGGAGAAATTATATTATTTGTGAAGCATAAAAGTTTCACACGCACAACGTAACCAAAGCATTAACTATATAACTTTGTCCCTTTCCTCATTTCATTAACACAAATGCCCCTGCTCTACCCTATGAAACTATCAACTATAAATAAATTCCACTTCAGTCTCGCTCGCTAGCTATCTTCTAAGCAGTCAAGTGGCTCATATCTCTATTCCTCGGTAAATTCTTATCAGTTATAATTTGCTTGGACACCAAACAATGATCGAATTGGAGAACATCTAGATTACTAAATCAGTTTGATTCATTGTCTACTTGATCGTAGCGTATAGCAAGCTAGCACTCTCTATTTCTGCAATGTTACTACTTATTTTATGTTTTCGTCTAGCTAACGCCCAAGGTAATTCAGTGTTATTCGTTTATTAAATACTTAAAGTGTTATCTTATTGCAAACGACTTCTAAAATTTCTAGCGTAAATAGACGCTCACTTCTTTATTCTTTAGCGTATATCTGCAAAGCAATCTCTGGTTTACTGCTGTTTGTAAGTCTATAACATATAGTGACTGTTGTAAGAAATATAATTATTTCTTTTCGAATGTAAGATAAATTATCTCTCCTCATACTTTATACATGGTTCTAATTTAGACGACTAGACTATGCAAATCTTCTCGCAATGTGTGTGTGGTATAGTAAAGTATAGGCCTAATGAAAGAAACTTTTTTTTAAAATCTCCTATTGTGTGTGTATTTAAAAATGAAAACAAACGCAAACGCCGAAGTTTAATTTAACGGGAGAGTATTAGGCCTATTTGAATATGAAGCTTTGCAAATATCTGAGCTACGATTTAAGAGAGATCTATAAGTTTTTTATGATAAACATGAAAACTACTTTAGTCATAAACCAGACACTTTCTATGATAATTTAACGAAGTCCGAAACACATGCTACCCGTGGTTTGCGTAGTCCACGAGCACGATGGGTTCTGGCCAGGAAGGCTGTGCACAGGGTCTACGATGTTATTTTAACGTGCCCTTTTCCTCGGGGTATTTCAGTACCAGATGCTCTCCCAATGAATTTTCTCCCTGTTTATGGAGGAGCGGCATGAGTAACTTTTTTGTGTTATATCCCAGAGAAAATACCTTAACAAATTGGGTCCCACAGTTATTTCAGTTAGAGCATTGCCCGTTGCTTGGTCTGCAGCATGTTCTACAATACAGCAACTAAATTATTCACGTGTGGGCAGTGGTAAAATTTGAATCTGTTAGTGTTATTTAATTTAGCCTAGCCTTAAGAAGATAATATTTAGTTAGGTCTTCTCGGTGTTTTCGGCGCAAACTCAATTAGTGTGGTGGGGAACGGTGAACTACCACGTTGTTGTGGTCGGCGTAGCCAGCGATCAGTGTTGCTACCTTATACTTATAGGACTGGTAACTCCACCAAGTCCTGCTGACCTAAGGCCGTCAATCTTTGGGTTGAGGATGTAGCTACTAAACAATTATAGGTGAGCTTTTATTACAGTAACAATTAATCAACAACAGCAACGTTAATCGTAAATGGACACTCTCAAAATAATGTTAGTTATCATGGTTATATTTATATTTAAATTATTATTTAACCCACGCCTTTTGAAGTCATCTGATTGGAAAGTTCCACCTGAACTTGATATAGGGGGCTGTGTTTGGCTATTCTACTCTCGACGGCGGCACACCCAATGCAGCGACCTCCTATGGTCTCTGGCCCGTCGTGGGGCTCCTCCAGACCCACCACTCTCGTCGGCGCCTCCGCCTCACTCTGTCGTTGCCTTGTTTTCTTGTACGCTCACCGGCCGCCTTCTGCGCCGGTGGAGGGGGTTTGTGCTATGTCGATATACCAATTCCTTTTCGCTCTGCTCTGAAGTGTACTGCCGGGTTCATACAGCGGTGTGCATAATCGTATATTAAGGCCCCCTTCACCGTGCCCGAAACGTGTTATTGAGGAACCTATCTCACAATGGTTTAGGTAAACACTGTTGGTGAAAACCACCTCTTACGGCAAGGATTCAAAAACAACATTAATGATGCATAGACAAAGTAAATCGAATATATTACAATACTGAATCACAGGTTTGATTCAAATACATATTTGAAATAATATTCGCAGTACAATCAAAGTAGTGACAGGTATACCAGTCACTCAAGGAACTGAACATTACATCCGTGTCAGTTTCGTGCACTTCATGTGTCCCCAGGACAACTGCAGTATCCAGACGGCCTGGACACTCGTGTTCGGGGCGGAGATGATGCTGAGTACGGAGAATTTCCATTCGCAGTAAGTCTTGATATTATATTATCATTTATCCATATAACTAGATTAAATTTGTGGCACCCAACACATACCCTGTGAATTTCTCGTTCTCAGATGCGCGTATAGGTTTGCAAAAGACCCTCCAACACTTCACATTTGCTTAGAGAAGATGATAGCGATGTAACTATATGGAGTGTTTACAAAATTAACATAACCAGAGAAAATAGGAGACATCCGAGAAAACTTACTGTCTCTGCTATGTCCACCAGTTGGCGTATGCCCAGCTACAAAATGGTAACCATGCTAGGGCATCATCTGTCACCTTGCCATCTGAACGTAAAGAGTGGCAAGAAGTCACCAGTATAAACCGAATACACATATGAAGTTCACGTATATTGTGATGAACCGTGTGAGTCTTACAAGCTCGGCTATGTGTTCAAATGTTACTCTCCCGTTACTTTGCGCCACATAGTGATGGACTGGATCGGCAATGCCAACTACTATACGTATATACACAAACAACTTTTATGTTCAGGATTGTAAAAACTACAACTGACTGAATTGCATTTACAATCCAGCTAAAGTTTCTGCATTGTCTTTATTGAATACGATATATAAAAAGGCACAAAAATTATAAAAAAAATCAGAAGAATTTCAACAAATATTAATACTAAAACAAAAATAAAAAGTTGACAAAACAAAATTTTCTACTCAGACAGGTATCCGTAAAGGTATAAAATAAATAAATAAAAAAATTACATAAGTTTTAAAAATTATTTATTAAAATAAAGTTATACAGGTGAGTCCTTGAAAAGAGTCTCCGTGGAACATGTGTGTAATGGAGCGAGGGAATGAGGAAATACAGTCCAGTGTGACAACAAAATACTTAGAGTAGGTGCTGGAAGTGGCCGCCATTGACCTCGAGGCAGATGTGCAGACGACATCAAAATTGTGAAAGGCACGGGCGAGGACATGCTGCGGGATGGCATCGATAATGCCCCACGGGGCCTTTTTTAAAGGACTCACCCTGTAGCTGTGTTCTATTGACGCAGTACTGGGTTTAAAACCCTAGCGTAATCAACAGACACTGATGTCGACAGTAAAACAGCCTCCAACACAGCGGTACTCTCACTGCCAATAGCCATCCGAAATTAGCTTTAACCCTTCCCATGATTGGTTACTTTCAGCCTCAAGCTGTGATTTTACTGGCTGTTGCCGTATGCGGGTAAAAGTAAGGAATAATGATTTTATTTGTATATGAGACGGATATCCTCGAGCCACCACGCAACGTACCCTAATTTCATGGACTGGCAACCACATTGAATATATTATACCAAATATTAACTTTATGAAGTTTATACAGTTCAAGTATAATTAATTTTGTATTTAATTAACAGTGAAATAACACATAGAAATCTTCTTTTAAAATAAATATAATTAATTTACGTCAATATTGTTACAATTTTCCCAAAAATCAGTGGAATAAACCAGGTTCGTTAAGGGATGGAGGTCTTAATTAAATAAAAGTAATAATTATAGATTCCTGATATATTTAAAATTACTACAACTAAATTTTCTCGAATCAATACCTCACAATCACTTGTTATCACTTGCTATTTACAATAAATTAATCAAATCAATACAATTTACAATTATTTCAGAGAAACTAATGTAGTTAAATAACTAAAATAAGTCCCACTTAACAGTGTATCAAAACCTACTGAATTATTTTACAAATCAAATATCCATATTTGACAGTTCTAATATCTTAAATAAAGTCCGTATCAAATTTCATTCAGTCCCAACTCAGTTCAGTGCAGATGCCACCAGTCCGCAATGTTCTAGAGTTCTCCTACCGCCCTCATGCACAGTAGCCTTCACTCGTCGAGTTTCACGCCCTCTCGTACGTTCACAAGACAAACACCTCGTCCGCCGTCGTCTCGCAATATCCCGACATTGTCCTTATTCTTCACCGATGTCCCTCGCCGCACTCGATTTCGTCCGGTTACTGCACTCAGCCGTAACGCTTCTACCAAGACTCCCGATTCTGGGACCGCTGCAATATTTATAGGATCGTAGGCCATCGCCCAGAAAATTCTCGAAATGCCATGTTGCACCGAGGGTCCTGGTTCCCAGAATACTCTTATTTATCCTATAACCTCGTTGGCTTCTCCAGCAGGGGGAGAAGGAGGGGCTGTAATGCCAGTCAGGTCGCTGCTGTCAATCATTCCCCGGCGAGCGGGTCTGCCTGTGGAGAGGAGTGCCCCCCCCCCCCTTCTCAGAGCCGGACCGCACCTCGTGCGTCATCGGCGAGTAATAATAGGCACGTTTTAAAGTAAAAATAATTTTTTTCTAAATTAAAAATTTTATATAATAATGCAGTTGTGTATAGAAACTCCATTAATGGAATTTTATTAGCAATAAAGTATATTTAATCATTTTTGTTATAAATTTAAAGGATTCATTAGATCTTTACTTATAATTTGCGAACCAGTAGAGAATATCCTAGAACTTCCCCTATTCTGATTGTTCGTGATTTTAGAAGAACCACATTTCACACAGCACTATAAGAAATTTGTGCACCAAGAAGAATCTGTTGGATTATTATTTTTATTTTGATGCTACTGACAAAAAAAAGTATGAATATTACAACATACGGCTTCAGAACAACGCCCCATCCGAGTGGAATACAGAAGAAGGGTACCTTTGGTATAGCCTGTTCACGGTAAAATATGCTCTTTTGAAAGCCCTGCTTAAGATCTAATTACATACACGTTTTGTACTCATCCACCTTATGTAAAATTAACATTGCCATGGGTCTCATCACTTTATTCATGGGTCGGTCAAATGAAACAGTAGAATTATTAATAATGTACATGTTTTACCAATCTGCTCATTTTCACATTTCGATGCATTAAAATAAACAGAAAGAGACATAAATAACTTATTGGTATCAACACGTTTTATTCGACGTTAAGATACGAAACTACTTTCCATCCATCGTTACCAACTTCGCTGGGCGAATGTCCCTCAGTACACACGTTAAAATATATGCATGCATGGGCAGTGACTTTTTTAAAGGTTAATTTCTAAAGTGCTCACTTTATTGTGAACATCCTCTACCTTATTGGACCATCTCATGCCTGAATGCACCGATACAGTTAAAAATGGACTCAACTATATGTGCTATCTTGCAGGAGGTTTACCCACAGTTATTTCAAATCATGGTCCAAACTGGTCCCACAAATGTTGTGATTGACAACAAGTCGGGTGACTTGGCAGGCCATAGAGGTTTTGAAGCACGACTTAAACACTCCTAGAGATCCAGAGCTGTATGCGGATGAGCGCTGTCTTACTGGAAACCGGTTCTTGATCACTCAGCTAGGATTACTTCAATGTACACCTTGAAATTCAATGAATCTCATACGGGTAACAATGGCGAAATACATTCGTATGCGATGATTCCCTAGATCAATATGCCAATAGAAGGAGATGTGTGCTGCTGTTGTGAGTCATGAATCATAATGCTCACATACGTTCCTTAAAACAGGTGCAGAGATCATCTTCTAACCCCCCTCCCCCCTTCAAAAAATGTTCGATTCATTGCCAAATATAATACGTCGCTAGTCCGTGTGATTCCACGTTGCTCTCTGCTGACGTCAAACTAAAAATTAAGATGAATATGTTAAGGTTCATTTCACTCAGGTTTGGAACAAAACGAGATTCTTTATGGGAGAGTTTGGCACTTGGAAAATTTCCGACGCTGGGTGCGCTAATGTTCCAAAAAAGTTACTTTTATGCTGGCACGGTAAATGAAGAAATGGTAATTTTTGTGTGTAAAAGTTTTTTTATGGCTGGAATAGTCATACATACTTAGTCTAGCCAAAATATTAAATCTTATCTTTATTTTGTGACTATAATTCACACACTCCAATGGTGTTTATAAGAGAACAGAATAAAAATACAACTGCATCTGGCATTGGGCGTTCACAAGTAAGCTTATTCCAATGGAAAAACTTTAAAAATTTAAGTGCGAAATAGATATAAACGTCATCAAAAGAAACGTTGTACTTTTCTTCCTTCCCTTAAGAAAACCTATTAGGAAAGCTATAAAAAATAACATTAATTTTATTTTTCGTTTTAATAGTCATATTTGATAAATCCAGTTTGCAAGTGAATATTAAACAATATGTGAACATATTTCGTGATATTTCCATTCTAGTCCGAAGAACAAAATTTATTATTTACCTAGTTTTTAACGCAATACGAATCGGAAGATTTTACACAATTATATGTATTTTATGAAAACTGCAGTTGTTCCATTTACTTACATACGAAACGGAACAATCCGGTACACATGCGACACCAGAGTACCCTGGCAACGAACATTTCTGGTTGCCAAACTAAAAGCATTGAACTTCTCAACCTGAGTAAATGAACCTCTCTGATGTTCCAGTTGTAACAGCAGATTTGCTTGCATGCGCTAGGCATCTGTAAATTCTTCTGGTAGGTATGAGCGCTAGATACAACTGGAGCATGTCACTGGATGGTGGACAAGGAAAATGCTGACTCTGTTCGTGCCTAGCAATCAAACGGTTCCCCGATTTGATGATCTGTTGGGATACATATTCCAGAACCAGTCCATCATGTATGGATGCCTTAACGTATCCATTACCCCGAACACAATCCGAACGGCTCTAGCGAATAGGTAATAGGCCCGCCGTTCACCCTGCCTTATGCAGCGCATCGTCCTGACTCAAACTCTAAGGCCCGGCTGCACCATCGTGGTTCGAAACACGATTTGAGATCGGATCTACGATCGACACAGAAAACTGTTGCACCATTGGAGTTCAGACTGGACTGGGTATCGAGATGAAGTTCATTTCGAACCACCGAAATTGGCGGTTCCAAATCTCGATCCGAGATCAGCAGTCATCGTCGATCAATTTCGTTTGAAAATACGCCAGCAGGTAAAACTACGTTCGATTGCTTTCTTGCAAAATTAAAACATTATATCCACTTGAATATTATTCAGTAAAATTCGTACAACAATAATTCACTTAAAACAGATAAAACAGCGCACATCTAGTTCTATATATAATGAAAAATACGTCTACTTCCATGACGTCATATATTACGAACCAATAGCAAAATTTGTCTCATACTTAATATCGATCTCTCACTTTGAAACCAAGATAGACGAATCAGAGATCCAAAATCATGAAATTTCGTTAATGAAACACTTTTACGTTGGAACCAAGATCAAATTGGATCCTGTTTCGGAACTAGGATCATTCGATCTTGAATCGGGGAAGATGTTGGTGCAACCGGCCCTAAATATTGTTCGTACGACTAACCTGTACTTCTTTTCTGAATGCCTTTCGCTCGTTAACAGCAGTAGTAGGGAAATGGCCATTGACGCACAACGGGATCGGGATAGGATGGGAGGATTCGACCACCGCCATTGTTTTATGTTACCGTCCACCATATTGGACCCATATGACCTTAAACTTTGACCTTGACCCCGGTGACCTCTGACCCCAAAAACGTAAAAAAAATGCGAAAAATAAAAAAAATTCCGAAGCTTTTTAAAATTATAATAAAATATTACGAAATAGTTATTAAAAGTTGTTAAAAAATTATGAAAAATTCTTACTAAACATTTTTATTAAAGATAATTTAAAGAATTTAAAAATCGTTAAAAGGATTTATAATAAAATTTATTACGAATAATCGTTTAAAAATGTATTAAAAACGTTAAAAAAATTTATTTAAAAGTATTTTCTCCGGCGGCCATTTACCGTAACAATTTTCCTTTTTCCCTTAGAATTTCCCTTTTTTTTCACAAAAAAAGTATTTAAAAATCGTTTTAAAAATCACAAAAATGTATTTAAAAAACTTACATTTTCGGAAGTACTTAGTGTTTAGCCGATAGGCCTCCGCCCCTAACCACTCAGCTATACTTATTCTATCGTATGCCGCCATATTTAATTTTTTGCACATAATTTGTTTATATGTTACTCGAGGCCGCCATCTTTGTTTATTTCTTAATTAGAATTTTATAAAAATTTATTTTAAAAACTTTTTGTCGCGACCAATTAGTCGGCAGAGCGATCCTCATATTTATAGATTTTAAAATATTTTGAATAATAGTTTATTTTTCCAATCAACAGTTTACCTACATGCATTATGTAAGAAAACGAATTTTTTTTTTTAATATCGCGGTACCTTATAATACTATTCCTAAAGTATATTTTTACGACAAACGAGAAATAAATTAAACTCACGATCACTTCTAAAACATATATTTGTCGGTAAAATCTACATTCGCACCAACTTGTCCCAGGTATGAGCGAAACCAAGCAGTTTGTAGACTCGCGAACGTCATGGCGGCGCAGGACGAGTTTCATTGTAAACTACGCGTGAATACCCAAGAGCTAAGGCCCTGAGGAATCCATGATACATATGGAACATTTTACGTGTGTGTAATGTTCCCAAAGACTGCAAAAAGATTGTGTATCTAGAGTCACGTCCACATATTGGTAATTAAAAAATGTTTTGTATCGGCGTTTAAAACAAACACGGTCGGTAAAGAAAATATTTTGTAACAGTGTTTAAAAACATGGCTGGTAAAAAATATTAGTCCAAAAGTTTTGTTAAAAAATACATTCTTGGTACACATATATGTTTAAAAGTTGTTACTATGTAAAGGTATACTGAGTGTAGGTACAATTTAAAGGAAAAGAGATACCATAAACATATATTTATATACACTTATATACTACGTTTATGAACATTATTGAATGTTAAAACGAAGCAAGAGTAGCTCCAGGTTACTTCACGCTAGCCAGGAACCAAGGCTTAATGTCTAGAATACGTAGTTAGCATTCCAGCAACGAGCGGCCGCATATCCAATTAGCATGTAATACGCAGCGCCCCAGTCGGGAATAAATAAGGTCCACGTTCGACCCCTGGAGCATCTCAGACACACCAGGCAAAAAATTACACTGGTGGGGACATACGGGAAATATATGTGGGGTACAATACTTATGAAAAAACCTTGGTACAATACTGCTGAAAAACTATACATGCTACTATACCGACGGAAGAAACAGAGAACATTCCAATGAGAAAAACTATACAGTACGGTGAAAATAACATCTCCGCTACTATACTCATTTATGAAAACATATGGTACAGTACTGGCGGAAAAAAATATATATCGTACAGTACTGGTGAAAAAAAAAAAAAAAAAACAGGCGGCACTAAAAACATGCTACTATATTGTCCGAGGAACAAACACAATTGAAAAAAAAAAACATATACAGACGGAACTAAATACATGTTCAGGGGGGAGCAAACTGACGAGATAAACTATACACGTCACCCTACATACGATGAGGCATAACATATAAGACAGGCAGGTTCGACACCTGGTAAAATGCTAGCGAGTAACATGTCAATGGAAAAACCAGCACACAAAAGTATAGAAAACCGCCTGCACCGCCAAGGTACCGCAAAATAAATAAATAAATATACATATATACACACACGTACATAGGAAAAGTACGTTTACCGTGACAAGGAATACTTTCCAGTACTCGCTAAAAGCCAGCAAGTGGCAAAATACATTTATATATAAATGCGTGTGGACATCTATGCGAGAGAAAATACGTTTTGACCAGCCACTATGGACATCACCAAGGTAAAATTTATAAAACACATATACACACACACACACACATATATATATAAGCGAAAAAATATGCGCACATCCCAAGGTGCGGAAAATATAGGAAAATATATCAGGTTCATAGTTATTCAATGTAAACAAATACATTGTTCGTACCTATGGGCGCATACGCAACAGCCCGTAGACATTGGGAGGGATATAAATGAAAGAACGAATAGTTAAGTAAAACATGCAAATATTTATTATAGTAAGAAATTATACGCTTTAAATTAAATGTTAGTTGTAGCAGGATTGTTACAACAAAACGTCTTTCTCGTCAATCCAGGAATTATCATACTTCGAGTGACCCAGCCACCGCACGTAAATAATGTCATTATGTCATTTCAGCACCTTCTCCACCAAGTACACGTCTGGAAACTGTGTAGGCCAGATCTCTTCGTCGTAAAATCCACCAATGATGGGAACGCCACGTAGGTCCTCGAGGTAAAACATGCATGGGTACGTATGTCGTATACGTACTACCTTGTACATCTCTGCAGACAAGTTCTGACGGAAGCCTGCACTACGTCGCCGATCTTGATTTTAGGCTTTCGCAGGCCCCGCCTCTTCGTAATAGCATACAATGTTCGAAGCAGGTAGTCCTTCGAATCTTTGGGCTTCATACGAGTGGTAGAATGAACGACAGAATTATACTCGCGTACGAGTTTCGGGAGTAGTGTCAACTACTTGTGGTTTCCATTCGCCATGAAATGTCTCCACAGTTTAGCTTTTAAAGTCCTGTGAAAATGCTCGACGATGCTAGCCTTGAGCCCAGAGAATGTGTAATTGTGATTGCTGTTATGTTTCTTCATCAGTACACAGAAAAGAGTGTTAAAGTATTCATTACCGTCCTCGGCGTGGAGATTTTTTGGTACGTGCCGTTCGCGCAATATGCTCGCCACAGCTTTCGTTATGTCTTGTGTCGCATGCATTTTTCGATTTGAGTGGTCTAGCCCAGGTGAATTTGCTATAGGCATCCATCATGGTCAAAATGTAGCGGTGGCCTTTATTCGCAAGAGCAAAGTTTTGTATTTCGATCAAGTCGGATTGTCCTGAATGAGATAAATTCGGCAAAGATCACTTCTTCAATGTCGCGGTCTTGGAAGTTGGAGCTGATGGGACTCTCTGCGAAACTGGGAGAGGATACACTGTATTCTGGGAGCTGGTACAAGTTGATTGCTGGATGCGGGTTGACTGGCAGTAGCGGGTGTCTAATTGTGGCGGGTTCGTGCCAGTCGACGACATGGACGACGTTGCTCCTCGTGCCAATATCGTACGGATGAGCGGAATAATATTCTCTCCAGTGTTTTCTGCGTTGCTGATGGTTTCTTCTATACTTGATGGCATGGCTACTGTGACAGGCATTTAAACAAAATGATCGGCGGGCTCTCTTTTCGAAATAGCGAGGTACAACTTTTCCCAGAGACCCTCAGGGATGCGTCTTATAAAGCCAATCGGTGAGATTGGAGGGGGTCAAACGCAGGTGGTGGAGGATCGCCGACTAAACAGTAATTAACCAAAAAGAAGCATTGGCGGGGATGGAACAGATGTGAATAATTAGCCAATGAGAAACTTTGGATCGAACAGAGATGAGTAATTAGCCAATGGGAAAATAGGGGTGGCTGTGGAACAGAGGTGGCAAAGGCTTGGCGACTAAACACTGATTGGTCAGGTTGAACAGATGTGACTAATTAGCCAATGAGAAACATTGATGGCACGAAGGTTTCCGAAGACACACGAGTAATCGGCCAATGGGAAGCATTGGCAGGGATGGAACAGAGGGGACTAATTGGGAGTGGTGGAGATGGAGCGAATGCGATTAATTAGCCTGTAGCAATGGCGAGGGTTAGTCGAACGAAGGTGATCGAAGGTGAGCGACAAACTCTAAAACAAATTATGAACGAAAAAAACAAAAAACAAATATGGTATCGAATGGAGGAGGGTAACCAGTGGAGTGAATGTGGTGGAGGATTGCCGACAGTCGAGCTAAGTGAGTAAACAGCCAATGAGAACCATTGCGGACTAATTGGTCACGAGGAAAAGTTTTTTACATACATCCTTACAGCATTTTTAATAAAAATCTGTTTAAATAAATGGTTTTATAAATTTTTAAGACAGTGAGAGCCTGCCAATTTGGCGTATGATGCGCCTACCAACACGTCGGTTCGAACTAAAGTGAGAGCCTACCAATATGGCGTTGAACACGCCTACCAATATGGCGGGTGAACATAGGTGAAAGCTTATCAATATGGTGACCTCCAGTAATGTATAAACAAATGACGAACGAAAAATCAAATTACGCTTTCCAAGATGGCGGCCTCCAGTAAAGTGTAAACAAATGACGGACGAAAAAACAAATATGGCGGAATACGATAGAATGAGTATTGGTGGGAGAGTGAGGGTGAGGGGATGGAAGCCCGCCGACTAAACAGCCAATAGCAATTGACGACAGTCGTATGCTGGACGTGGTGCTTGAGGGCCCTCTCAGAAATGTAAATTTTCTAAAAATAAATTTTTACATAAGTTTTATAAATTTTTCTGTACTTTTTTTTTTTAAACAATTTTTTAAGGAAATTTGGGAAATTTTAAGGGGAAAGGGAAGTTTTAAAGGAAAAAGGGAAATCGTTAGGGAAAATGGTTGCTGAGGAGAATATAATTATTAAATTATTTTTTAACGATTCTTTAAATAATTTTTTTAAGATTTATAATAATACAATTTCTTAGCGGTTTTTTTAATAATACATTTTATTACTTTTAAATGTTTTTTAAATATAAATTTTCATAACAATTTTTTTACGATTTTTTGATAACATTTTTAAATTCAATTTTTATAACGTTTAAAAATAATTTTTAATAATAATTTTTCAAACATTTTTCGTAAGAAATTATTTAATAAATTTTCAATTTTTTTTTGCAATTTTTTATGTTTTTGGAGTCAGAGATCACCGGAGTGAAGGTCAAGGTAACGGGTCAAAGGTCAAGGTCATGTGGATTTAAGATGGAGGTCGGTTGATGTAACAACATGATGACCGGGTGGGCCCGGCTCCGATTCCCGATCCTCTTGCGCCAAAATCCCCATTTCTCTACTACTGATGCGTGTAACTGAAACTCTGGTCGTAACATTTAACCATTTTTTTTTTAGTTGGACCCAGCAACTATATTAGAGGAATAAATGATTGTAAAAGTGTTTAATTTTATCCTAAGTGTTGCAGATTTAGTTCATCTTATCGCAATAATCTGATTCCAACAACAATCTTGATGGATTTGTTTGTGTCAAGGTGGCACTCTTGAATACTTCAACATCTCGAGAAGTTGCCTGCGGTGGAGCCATCATCAACGAGAACTACATTGTGACGTCGGCCAGATGTATGTCGAAGTGAGTGTGGACTACATTGAGATGGAAAGCAAACATATCACTACCTATATATGGTTTATGTCAAGTAAGCACTTCTAAAAACAACACTTGAAAAATATCTTGTCCATAACTGCATAAATTTTAATGTAAATACATACTATACAGTAATGTTAGCAGTGAAGCAGGAATGATAGTTATTTTTAACAATTAAATTCGACGTCATTTTGACACACTTCAGAACACAAATCTGGTAGGACTATATGATTTACTTGCTTTTAACAATTGCAATTTTAGTTTATTTATGCACGAATACTAGTAATGCAAGCAGGTAAAAATCTTACCGACTTCAAGAAAAAGTTATAAAACTGCATGTCTTATATGTTCCAACTCTTTCATAACTTCACAGCATTTTATTTTAAAATTAAGAGACAGTAATATAAAGTCAACGAAATAGATAGGTTTGGAAGTTGCTAATACATAAGTGTATGGGACACGAACAGAACCACATTTAACCACATCTTACGCATAACAAACAGCAGAATCACTTGCATGATAACTTCATGAAAAGTAACTTTCTTTATCTTAAAATGCGAGTGTTGTGACGGTACAACCTCACGAAGACCCCGTAACTGAAACAAGTATCGAATAATTATTTAATTGATAAGTGTACTTGATGAATTTGTAATTTGCTGCACGACTAGCCTTAGGTTCGTGAATGATAATGCCAGAGTAGGAATTATTTTATGAGACGACATCTTGTGTTTAATACACATAGCAGTTTTTAACCATAATTCTTGATATTAGACTAAAACTGACAAACTTATTCTTCATGAGAACAACTGCTTTGGTATTAATAAATAAGATTCAACAGAACAACTCATAAAAGTGACCACATATATTTAAACTTTGTTACACACAGAATAATCATTAAAAACAAAAAGCAATCACAGGCAGTCCATGTCCATCGAATACCGTCTCCTGGCAAGGACACCAGTGTCGCCCCGCACATAGGACTGCACGAGACGACCCGACGGACGGCATCAGAAACTCTGTGTGTCACAGTGTCTATGCCGTATTATATATGCTTTATATATTTGCTTTTCAGTAGCACAAGCCTATGATTCATTTAAGTATTAAGTGAATATGTTCACACATACACATGGCGAAATACCGAGCTAATTTTAAAAATAAGTCTACAAGATTCATCGATCTTCTGAACGACAACTCATACACACATCAACTCTAAAGGAAACAAAGTAAATGCCGGGTTCGCTGCAAAGAGCTCTCCGCACTCACGACTGCGACCACCAGCATGCAGACAGTTGGCAGAACTGAAACCGTGTGCCCAATCGTTTCCGTTGTGTCACGCATAACGCTCTAGAGCATCGGAGTGTCCAGGGAACGGACGTTGTGCATGATCATATGTGATCGTGACTGCTGTGGGGAGATTATATGTGTATACGTATAGTGTGTATATGCACAGGTTGCTTGGAAACTTACATGAAATATTGTGGGAGGTGATTCCTTATTGGAAAATGGCGAGACTTATTTAACTTATAGCCTAGCCCAACTCCTAAGGGAGATATCCGTCCTTGAAAATCGGGTTTATAATTTGCATTTTCGCAACATATCGAAAACGGCGATGAATGAAACCATGATTTTTTGAACAATGTTCAGTATTATCGAGATCTTCAACATATGAAAAACCATGTTTTAAACTTGGTCAATTAATCTACCTCCCCTCCAACACCTGGAAGGTAGTGTTGTATTTGGCTGTCGGCTTCTCCTACCCATCAGGAGCTGTGCTGTGATTAGCCAACTAATTGGTGGGTATCCTTTTAGTTGAAGTTGCATCTAAGCCAAACAAACTTTGAAATTTTTTGAGGGTAGGATGATGGGCGAAGGGGTGTGAGGAGAGGTTGTAGAGAGGGCGTAGAAGGGTCGAGGGTTTGGTTCTATAGTCAGGTAGTCCTTGGTTCGAAGTCCGTCAAGGGTAATTAAAGCGTAATTACATTTATGTACGCACTGGGCTAGTCCGTGATTCGAACCCTGTCGATGGTAATTAAAGCATAACTACATTTGTACATGCACTGGCTTAGTCCTTGGTTCTAATCCCATCGAAATTAATTAGGGCATAATTACATTTGTACATGCATTGGCCTAGTTTTTGGTTCGAATACGTCGAGGTTAATTAAAGCACATATATATTAAATGCACTGGGCGTTAGTTCAAGTCCCGTCGAGGGTAATTAAAGTGTAATTACATTTGTGTAAATACTTTTAATTACACGTCCGATCTCTAAGACAGTCAGTAGCATACTGAACTTCAACACAGAGAATGACTTTGAAAAAAATAATTCAAACAAAGTAAAGTAATTACAAAGAGAGAAAATATTTGGGGGGGGGGGGAGGGGAGGAAAATAGACACCTACACATCTCGGAGGTTGGTCGCCGACTAAGTTTAAAACACTAATATCTTTTGATTTTCTCCCTGCCTTCTTGGATGGGCGACACTACATATATAAGAGGAAATAATTTTTTTTTTTAAATTAATGTAGTCTTCGGTAAACATCAAGTGATGGGAAGCAGCACCCTGTCTGCTGTCGCAGTACGTCTTCGACCTTAGTGTGGGCAGGGGTATAGAAGTAGTGGGAACAAGTAATACATTTTAATATTCATTTACATAATAGAATTAAAGTTTATTGCTTGTTCATACTACTTCTATACCTTTGTCCACACTAAAGTCCAAGAGGTACAGCGAAACCGGACAGGGTGCTTCCCGTCAAACGATGTTTATCGAAGACTGCATTAATTTGAAAATAATATTTCTCCTTCTATATATCATATCACCTATGAGCTATACGGACATGTACTTGCTCCCCCTATATTTTCTCGCTATGTAATTACTCTCGATACGCAAATATATTGGATTTTTTCAAGGTCATACTCTGTGTTGGAGTTTAGTCTACTACTGGCTCTCGTAGAGTTCGAATGTGTAATTATTAGTACTTACGCAAATATAATTACGCTTTTATTACCTTCGACGGGACTCGAACCATGGACTAGCTTAGTGCACGTACAAAAATTACACCTTAATTAACCTCGATGAGATTCAAATCAAGGGCTAGTCCAGTGCATGTACAAATGTAATTATATATTAATTACCCTTGACGGGGTTTGAATCAAGGACTTACTCAGTGCATGTGTAAATGTAATAATGCTTTAATTACCCTTGACGGAGTTCGAATCAAGGACTACACGACAATACAACCAACACTTAAACCTTCCCTACTTACCCTTCCCCACACCCTCCTTCACACCCCCTCTCTCATCACCCTACCGTCAAAAAATTTCAAAGTCTCTCAAAAGTTGCTTAGACGCAACTGCAATTAACAGAGTACCTATCAATTAGTTGGCCTATCACAGCACAGTTCTTGAGGAATAAGGCAAGCCGACAGCAAGTACAACACACACTCACCAAAGGATGCAGAGGGGAAGATCAACTGACAAGGTTAAAACATGCCTACACTTTGGCGTCCCTCTCCCCACACCCCTACCTGTTAATCAAAAGGTCTCTTACGACAGTCTTGCTCCCCAGTGACTTAGAATGAGTGGGTGAGTGAACAGATTTGGGTGGCTCTTAACAGCGAGGTCTTGAGAGCCGAGGAGGGCGAAGCGAGGTGAGTATGGAGCAGCGTTGGAATGAAGGGGTGGGGGAAATGGGAGATCCCCGAGAAAACCTGTCAACCAGCGGTATCGTCCAGCACGATTCCAACACGTGAAAATCCGTGAGAGACCTCGCCGGGAATCGAAACCGGTTCGCGTAGGAGGGAGGCGAGTAGTCTAACCACTACACGACCGTGGCCCCATGGAAACAGTGCTGAACTGCTACGTTTATGTTATACTATGTGTGTGTGTGTGTGTTGGTGTGTGAGATGATGACTTGTGTACATCTATATTTTTCCGAAATTTCGTAGTTGAAGATAATCAAAAGTCACGTGCAGCCTATATCAAATTCTGTGCCCGTTCTGGTCACATGATACAAGTGATTCTGAAAGCAAATATAAACAGTGTGAAACAATTTTTTCAGCTAATTTAGTTGTAAAACAAATACAACCGAAAATACAAACTTAGCTGTTGCCTGCTACGCACACATATTAGGATGTTGTGACAGACAACGTAGTTCTCAGAATGTTATTCTGACCAACTGTCGAGCGTGGTAGAAAAATCAGAGTGTTATGAAAACCAGAAGATTCAATTTACGTGAAGTGCTACAAACTCAGCTGCAAACATTAGGTTTGTTTAAGACCACGATCTATTTCTACAACTTTTGCAAGAATTAATTTTTTGTACCCAAACGAGAGCCAATATTGTAAAATCTTTTAACAATTTTGTTACAGTTATTTTTATTATGTAATCTAATTTTTTCAACACAAAAACGGTATAACTGTAACTAATTGCTAAACAAACAAAATTTTCGTTAATTAATTAATTAGATAAAAGTATACAGTTTTTTTGTTGAAAAAATTAGACTACATAATAAAAACAATTTGTAACAAAACTGTAAGAGGATTCTACAATATCGGCTCCCGTTTGGTTTCAAAAAATGAATTCTCGCAAAAGCTGTATAAATGGGAGATCGTGGCCTTTAACAGTATGTTTACTTGTGGCAGGTACGTGTCCCGTGCGACAAATGAGATGTACGCGATACTGGGGGCCTCCTTCCTGATACTGAATGGCACCAGGTACGGCCTCTCTTCGGTGAAGATCCACGAGGAGTACAACGAGACACTCAGGGCCCACGACATCGCCGTCGTCAAGGTGCGTTTAGACCTCGACTTGTCCTCGGCGAGGAGCCACTGCTGAGTGAGAGACATCTGGGCGGCTCTTAACATCGAGGTCGTGAGAGCCAAGGAAGGCGAAGCGAGGTGAGTATGGAGCAGCGGGGCAGGGGAAACGGGAGATCCCCGAGAAAACTCGTCAACCAGCGGTATTTTCCGGTTTCTCGAATCGGAAACGGGGAAACTCAGATTTAAATGTATTTAAATTTAAAGGTAAGGCGAAAACTATAAAGAGTCAAACATTTCCAATATTTATAGGGTAAGCATTTCTTACCTTGCGTCTGTGGCTAAATGGTAGACTTTTTAACTGCCGTTCGTTCTCTTTCCGCATATAAGAGCGAATTTTCTTGAACATTAACAAAGGGCAGCTAGGTTTGTGTTAAATGTTACAACCGCTTTTTTCTTTCTGTTCACAACTTTAGACCCCAAACTCATTTACGTAAACTCATTAACCCAAAACCAAACTCTGAAGCCACTACTGCGCAAGTCCAGTTGGTTGGTGAGTTAATACTTTCTCAGTCAGTAAATGGCGTTGGCAGATATTACAGCTTTAGATCCAATCGCTGGCTTAGATTTATGTCTGCAAAACACTATATATCAGTAAAAATTTGTTTGCACATTGTCGTTCCCATTAATTTGTTTGAAGAATAATTGTTTCTTTGATTAATATCATGCACTAAAATGCCCATCCACGAATTCACGGTTCAATAGCAATATATTCCCATTCAATAAATTATTAAATATAAATCGTTTCGCCTTGGATTTCTAGCAGATCACCAGCGTACAAGCTTGATCCAATAACGCATTTCTTGACGGAGGGCACATTTCTATCAATTGTGAAACTTTGTTTTAATTTATATGATACTTAGATATTTGATATTGACGTAAGTATTTTTTCCAGGTAAACCAGTCGATTGTGTTCAACGACGTCATAAAACCTGTCACACTACCCGATGAAAGTGATTTCATCGGAGCAGGAGAGAACGTCACAGAACTAGGGTACGGCCGCAATCGTCCTGTAAGTGCTCATTGCTATGTAGAGTTCTATATTTTAGTCTTGAAGTATTCAATTGCTACGTACTTATATAAAAAAATCCTCTTTCATCTCAAATAGTGCTAACACGAAAAATCGGCCAATTGATATGAACGAGACCTTCATTTCGTATTTCACTTTGTCGCCCTTCGTTCAGCCCTTCACTTGGGACTGAACGAAGACGCTAAGCTACAAGAAAAACACGATCCCAAGATCGCACCAAATAGCAGAAAAACCCTCAAGGGGAAAATGGCAGTGATATCGTAAAATTGTAAAATTACCAACACTAACACATGAGTTTTCTGAAGAATAACCTTGTATTTTGCTTCAAATTTTTAGCCAAATCACACTTCTACATGTACTAACAAGTACCATATAAAAAGGTAAATTTTACAATGAAATTTAATTTTACAATGAAATTTACGATACATGCAGAACTCCAACGCCAGAAAATTACTGAATATCTTTTATAATAGGGAGACGGTCTCTGTCCATTTTTAATACCTCTAAGTCCCTTGAAACTAAACAGAAGTTCTTCAAATTTTGCAAAGAGAGTCTTCAAGTTAGAATTTCAGCTAGATCAGTTTACGCAATCATGACATTTAGCCCTAAAAGCTGATTTTTAAATTACTTTTTCCTATGAAAGTTTCGTATTAATGCGTATAGATTATTGCATAGAGATAAGAAGTTAATGTTTACTCTAAATGTATGGCTTACAATTTTATATAATTTTATATATCTATGCATTTTTTTCCAGTTTTTGTATGACTAAAGATGGCTTTGGGTGGTGTTGGGGAAGGGGGAGGGGTGGTGTTGGGGTAGGGGGTGGTGGTTGGTGGAATGCTGGAGGGTGTTGGGTTTGGGGTTGTTGGTTGGTGGTGTTGTTGGGGGGGGGGGGGTGCGGTGTGTATGTATGCAATTTTTTTTTCAGTCTTTATATAATAACCTTTTAAAATGTTAACTGTTCTAGCCACGTGACAATACAATAAGAGTAACGGGCTGGGTCCCCATGTCTTTATATATGAAATTCTTTGTGCGTGACTAAACCGCATCATCACTGACAAACCACTGGACCAATTGAGACCATATTCACACCACATGTTATTGAGGTGGCGAGTAAGGTTTTTAGTTCTGTTTCGTTCCGATAGGTGGCACTGGAGTCAACTTATATATTTGAATCGCTATTTTTTTAAAGGGCTGTAGTCCAGGGATATAAACTTTACAGGAGAGACAAAAACACTTTTCTAGCAAATAAACTAATCATTAAATCTTTTTATCAGCCTCTATAATTTGTTCCAGTGTTAGGTATCACATACAAAGCCTTATTATTTATTTGCGTCATATTAGGATGATTAATAAGACCTTTCTTTTCACTCGGAACGTCCGCCGTTTTAACAAATAATGTGAGACATTCGCTCTTTTAACAAATAATAACTTAAGAACCAAATAATTATTTTTGTAATATTAATACAATTCAATTTATATTGAAAAAACAAATAGCATAATATACACAGGCTGTCCTTCCATCCTACTTCCCTTAAGAAAATTGACAAAATACAGGTAAATACATAGTCATACAGGATACAATTTCAACAGTCAATAACATTGTTACAATTTGGTGTCATTTAAATGGATGACCATTTCTGTGCACATGTGAACATTAATTTAAGATATCCTCATACATTTGACTGTAATTGACATCGATGTATGGGAGAATCTTCTTCAAGTCTTTGACTTTTTCATCCTTTAGTGGTATTTTTTCTTCAGAATAAGCCATTGACCTGGTAGTTGAATGGTGGCGTGTGAATTATGGCGAAGAATGAACGCGTGTTCAAGTATTCCCTTAATGAATGGTCTTGCTGAAACAGTCCCAGGGTGCTGTTGGTCATAGATAAAATGATGAAAGTTGCTTATTGCAAAATACACTTTATTTTCACGGTCCTTACAACTTGCAGTTTCAATCGATATAGGGGTTTTTCTATAATACTTTTGCCACCAGTTTTTTTAAATTGTAAATGACGGGGCTTTTTGGATTCACTTCCACAACAGTCAAATTAAGCGAGTTGCTGCTACAAATGATCAATTCAGTGAGTTGATGTATTGCGTAAATTCGATCATGTTTACGGAGGCATATTTTGATAATGGCGAGATCCCTATCACAATATAAGAAGCTATGACCTACGATTGGGAAGAAATGCTCTATTCTCTTGAATCTGTTAGTGTCTGTCAGACTCAAAAGAAAGTTTGAAAGTGCATGATTTTTGTTCTGACCGGAACAGTTGTCGAAGAATAAATGAATTTCACCATACTGGTCTGGGGCGCTACTCAAGTAATTTAGGAGAAAAGAACAAACTTCATCAGGCCATTTTTTTGCCTGGCATTAATGATACAAATAAATTATTGCCTTGTTGGTTTTTATGTTGTGAATACAGAAGAAGTTTATTGTAAGTTGCTGTAAATTAAAAAGTTCCTGGACAGGTATATTTGGCATGAGCATGTTTTTTTATATAATCGCAAGCAGTACACAGAACATTCTTGTTGTGACCATTTATTTGATCTAATTTATCTTTTTGCAGGGCATTGTAAAATTGTTTAACTTCGTCGTGTGTGAATCGCTAGCTCAGCAGCCGCAACACGCTTTGCAGCATCATTAAAAAAAATAGGAACTTCAGCTTCACTTTCAGCTTTGCACAGACACAGCAGCAGTCTACTTGTGGCTGTCCAAACGTCATGTTGAAGTTATCTTTAAAATAGTTAAAATAAAAACTGTAGATGATCTTAGTACCTGGGTACTTTGCTTTAAAAAAACTGTTACATTATATTTACATTCAACGTAGCACTAAGATATTTAACTGGCTTGCCCGTATAATGATTCCTTAACAGGAAATGACTCGATAGGATCCTGCACCTTAATTTTAGTATCAGGGGGCGGCGTGAAACTGGCATGTTTTCCCTGTTTGTCCACAGGACTTTTCCCTTCAACTTTTAGAGCCCCTACCCGTTTAATACTCTTCTCACTCACAGCAAAAATGGAAAGAAATGCAAATGAACATACCTCTCTTTTCTCTGAGCCCACCATTACGTGGTATTTGAATGAATTCTTTCTACCGTCCTTTCCTGGATCATCTTGTGGGTTTCTCCTCTTCACATCTACAATATCTATCAGGCCTTGAAAAAAAAAAAAAATCTTGTTTATCCTTTGAAGAATAGTTGTAGAAGTTACTGAACACAGACAACTGATTCTCTGCAGATATTATGGCATGTAAACATTTCTTCTTGCACGTAAAGAAATCACATTAAGAATAAGGTTAGAAAAAATACTAGAGATGGTGGAAAATCTAATATATATATATATATATATATATATATATATATATATATATATATATATATATATATATATATATATATATATATATATATATGTGTGTGTGTGTGTGTGTGTGTGTTATTCATAGCACTTGTTTTATCTTCTAAAGCATTTATTATTATCTATGTAATAAAACACATTTTCTGACATCTCTAACCACAGTACATTTAATAAGAATCAACGTTATTTTATATTGTACTCACAGACAATCATTTCCAATGCTTTTAGCAGGAACAACTTTTCCAGCATGGTTCTCATACTCTAGCCCTTTTAATTACATTACGTTTATAATTCGTTGGGTTTGCCCGTATTTTTCTTTTCCGAGGTTCAGGAATATCATCAGAACTATCGGTTCTATATAATAAACAAATCAGAGGTGTCACGATGATTACAAACAAGCCAACAATGAACAGTACTGATTCCACATCAATTTGTGTTAGGTTTTTAGAGGGCTGCCAATGTCTAACACTATGACGTGCTGCCAACATTGAACATTATGCAGGTTTGTCAACTTCGAATACGAGCTGAAAATGTATTTTTGTTAAAAGGGCAGATGTCCAGGACTTCCGCCCTTTTAACAGACATTATTACATTGTGAGGTTATTTCTGACCATTTCTGTAGGTATTACTACAGTACTTTTATCATAAATCGATGCGTTTATGGCCAAAGAATGTATTCAGACACAAATTCAGTTTTGTTAAAAATTATGACTTCCGCCCTTTTAACAAATAGCGATTCAGTTATGGGACGATTTTATTCATACTAGAAGGAAATGTTTGTTGAACTAAAATAAATTGTTTTATCATGCTTTGCATTTTGGAAGGTTAAGTTCCGATATGTGACGCTGGAGTCTAACTTCTATATTTATGGGCCGATTTTGCTCACACTTGCAGGAATTGTTTGTTGATCTAAAAGAGAAAAATGCCTGCGATATTACGGTCAAACATAGGTCGACGTACCAGACGTAATAGAGAGGACGCATTGAGAAGGCAAAATAGAACGTTGAAAGAGACGGAATAACGTTCGCCGGGATCAGTTAGTATAATATATATTTATATTGGTGTGTATGTTTAGAAATAACTTGCCATTAAAACACTAAAATACTGAGGCATTATTCAAAATACTTAAGAGCTTGACATAACATATTTACTGCCTCGTTTAAGATTCAATATTTTTTACTGACTGATAACAACACAGCCTTAAAAATCGCTATTTGACATGACGTACATTAAAAAATGATACATTTCTTTAAAATGCACCGTTCTGAAGGAACCACAAGGTATTACAATGTTTTGCTAAAATAATATTATATTTAATAATACTGACTTTAAAAAATGACTAAACGCCCATGGGCGGAAATATATACTGTTTTGGCTAGCATTGAAACATTTTTCATTGATGTAACAAATTATGTTACGAAGTAAAAGGCGTTAGCTTTACAGAAACATTTTGTTTCACATTTTACTTTTTCTAAGTCCAAGACTACCAAGAAATCCAGTCAGCTACAATACTTTGATAATCAAAAAATTCTAGGGCTACAAACCTATACCTACTATTTTTGGCCAGGAGGCCTTAATTTCAGTTACTTAACTTATTTCCATCGTCGTGCTAGTCCCTAACAGCATACCGTCTCTGAAGACAGGTCGGCTATCGGGTCGTATTTATATGAAAATTGATTGGAGGGGAAAACACCCTACTACATTCTTTATTAGGACAGATTATTCGAGAGACACATGACAACATTTTCGAATATCCGGTGCGTACAACGCCCTCTTTACGTCTTCAAACAGCGAGGCGCGATCAGCAGCGCCAGCGACTGGAGTGCTCTGAAGCGGCAAAGCCTTCGAACCACAGGCACTGGCCGCCGCAGTATGCTGAAAGCCTCCATACGTTCACCCGCGCCATGCGCCAGAGCTTACCATTTTGCAACACGTATTCGTAAATCGTTCAGCACGGCAAACGTCTGTTGCATCAAGAAACGTAAGTTCACATGCCACCACTTTAATTAGTATAAAAACTGTGTAGGATCATATTTTAAAGTTAATTTTCTGCCGTGAATATTTATTACCTCGTAACACCGTTGACAGCCGAGCGAAGCCGGCGGACAGTCGTGTCGATGCGTAGCGGGGCGGTCAGATTGTAACTTCCCAATGCCAAGTAGCGTACAGGAGACACAATTGGGTCTCAACTTTATTCTCGAAACTTCTCACTGCAGTTGGCTGGTTAAAGTGTCTCGACCATGGAAAGAATATCGTTGGTAGTATCCTATACTGGGACACAAATAAAATTCCAGTCATATTTTCTATTAGAAATTAGGTTAGAGAACAATTCACTCGTGTGATTAAAGTTATAAGGAAGACTTACGAAAGTCAAGCCAAATTCGATTTACAACACGTTGTGTTATAGAAATTATTTCAATCATACTTATAAATCTTATGTTCTGTCGAGGCTTAGCATGCAGCTTTATTAAGTTTTTATTAATGCTTCCATTTTCTTCTCGAATTAAATAAATGAAAATTATATAAATATTAATCATTTAAATTTAAAATGAACAAGTAAAAATTCAACGAAATCAGCAAATAGTGAGCAACACTAAAGGCACCAAAAGCCTGTGTATTACTTCATATCTCAGTTTCCCAGTTTTATAATTTATTTACAGTGATTTGCACTTGCAGTGAATCAGTTGCTCTGAGTTATTATTGTTAGTACATTTTACTATTTCGGCATTATAAGGATGCAAATAAACTGAAAATATAGTTACTCTCAATTATCTGATTCACATTTAGAGTGCAGCCGTACTGGAGCACGCAATAGCAGTAAATGGTAAAGTAGTTATTACTTTTACAAATACTGGTAAATTAAGACACTTCTGCTCCAGATCGCTTTATAATTTCAGCTATTACCACAAGCTTGTTTTGATGATATTGCGTTTGCATGTATGGTACTCTCGCTTGCACCGTGAAACCAGGAAAAACTTGTAGCACCAACGATAACGGCAGGGTTGTTCGTTAATATAAAGCGTCTCCTCTTTCACATATAACGTTACCCATATATCAATCTTACTTCATTAGACTTAATTTTCTTACTGTTTACAATTCGAGACATAATGTGTCTCCTTCAAGACATGTCCTCTCCAAATGGCATTAGAAACCGAATAAATTAGTCACGTTGGGTTACTCGAGTTTCCGTTAGTAGTACGAAAATGTTCCTTCATGCATAAGGGATTGGGGAATCGGATTCGGGGAGCTGCCATCCTGTTACGTCACCCGACCGCCGTCTTGGATGCCATTGACCTTTTACTCCTGACCCATGTGATCTTTACCTTGACCCCGAGGACCTTTGACCCCAAAAACACAAAAAAAAAAAACTTTTAAAAACTCCAAAAATTCCTCAAAAATTTCCAAAAAAACAAAAAAAAAAATCCAAAAACATTTATTATTAAAATTTTATTAAAAAATTATTAAAATGATCCTCAGAAATGACCCATTTCATTAATTCGAGGGGCTTCTTTAGGATCTACAGAGCAGCGACGGCTATATTGCATCCATATTATATGCATATGACCTTTGACCTTGAAAATGCAAAAATCCAAAAAAAAAAAAAAAAAAAAATTCCCAAAAAAATCCCAAGATATTTTTAAGAATCCCGAAAAATGTATTATTAAAATAAATAATTTAAAATCATTTAAAAATTGTTTTACTTAAAAAGTATTTTACCCCGGGGGCTATTTTTCCCTTTTATCCCTCGAAATTCCCCTTTTTGCCTAAAAAATTTTCCTTAAAATATTTATAAAAATTTAAGTTATAAAACCTACGTTTCTGAGGTCTCCCTCCACACCACCAATTACTCACCTCTGTTTGAATCCAGCAGACGACCGAGTCCCTCGCATCCACTACCCTCACCAATACTCATTCCGTGATTTTGATTTTTTCGTTCGCCATTTGTTTACATGCTACTGGAGGCAGGCATCTTTCTTTGCTTATATGTTACTGGACGCATCCATGATTGTTTTCTCGTTCGTCTTTGTTTATACATTACTGGAGGCAGCCATATTGGTAGCGACCACCATCTTGGTAGGCATATCCCATCAGCCATATTGGAAGCCAATGACCATGACCTCGAATGACCTTGAAAACAAAAACTCGAGAAAATACATACAAGTCAACAAGCATAATACATTAAAAACTACCACCGCCATATTAGATGCAGACTACATCGACCTTGACTCCATGGCCACGAATGACCTTGAAAACAAAACTCGAGAAAATACATAGAAGTCAACAGGCATAATACAGTACAGACTACCACCGCCATAGAAGATGCAGACTATCTCGACCTTGACACCATGACCTCGAAAACAAGAATCGAGAAAAATACATAAAAGTCACCTAGCATAATATATTACAGACTACCACAGCCATATTAGATGCAAACTAGCTCAACCTTGACCCAATGACCTTGAATGACCTTGAAAAAAAACTCGAGAAAAATACATAAAAGTCAGCAAGAATAATACATAACAGACTCCTGCCACCATATTATACACAGACTACATTGACCTTGACTCCATGAAATTGAAAATAAAGCTCTAGAAAAAAATATTAGCAAAGATACAGAAACTAGCCGAGCCGATGTATCTTTACAACAGCCATTGTCACACTAAGCCTCACAGCCTACCTTCCTACTTCTTATAATATACACATATGTAAACTCTTTGATGTTATATTTACTTTGAACCAATCGTATTGCACCATTAATATTTTGTACATACATCGACCAACCATTGAGTTACCGCATGATTGCAGCTGACCAATCACATGCAAGCATTGAGACATCACACACACAGAGATAGGTAGGCAGGCTTTAGTTGCTAGTTCCTTGATCACATTAACATGCAGTTATATCTTCATCAGTTTCTTCCAGACTTCTTCGCTCACCTATAAATCAGGGCCACACTTAAAGTAGACAACTGATTCCTGTTGTCGGACATCCCCTTACAACACTGACTCATTGACCCCAGACCCATTGACCCTATTGACCCATAATGACCCCTGATTGCGGAGCTGATTGCGGAGGTGGAGCTGATTGCGGAGGTGGAGCTGATTGCGGAGACCGAGCTGATTGCGGAGGCGTAGCTGATTTCGGAGGCGGGGCTGATTGCAGAACATGTGAAGGCGGAGGTGGAGGCAATTGTAGTTGCAGAGAATCAATGCTACAAGTTTCAGAATGTCTGTTCAAAATATCACTCTGTGTAAACTGCCTGTGCCAGAAATCGCATTCAAATGACACATGCAAAGTTTTCATCTTCCAGGTTGTATTTCGTGTCGTCGTAAATTCCGCAAAGCTGTAGATGCTTTACCGCAGAAGCGATTCAGCAGACGCATCATTGAAATTTTATGTCCGTACTGTTCCAAGTCGTGACTGATACTGAAATGAAAATTCATAAAAGGTGTATATTTATACTATGGTGAAAACTCGATCGCAGACTCGGCGCTGGCAATCAGCTCCGCCTCCGAAACCCAACTCCGTTTCCGCAATCAGCTCCGTCTCCGCAATCAGATCCTCCTTTGCAATCAGCTCCGCCTATGCAATCAGCTCCGCAGTTAGCACCGCAATTAGTACCGCAATCAGGGGTCATTATGGGCAATGGGTTTGGGGTCAATGGGTTAGTCTTGTAAGGGGCGGTCCGACAACAGGAGTCAGCTGTCTAATTTAAGTGTGACCATGATTTATAGGTGAGCGAAGAAGTCTGGAAGAAACTGATGAAGACATAACTGCATGTTAATGTGATCAAGGAACTAGCAACTAAAGCCTGCCTACCTATCTCTGGTGTGTGATGTCTCAATGCCTGCATGCGATTGGTCAGCTGCAATCATGTGGTAACTCGGTGATCGATTGGTCGGTGTCTACACAAAATATTAATGGTGCAATACGATTGGTTCAAAGTCAATATAACATCAAAGAGTTTACATATGTGCATATTATAAGAAGTAGGAAGGTAGGCTGAGGCTTAGTGTGAAAAGATACATTGTCTCGGCTAGCTTCTGTATCTTTGCATATATATTTTTTCTCGAGTTTTTGTTTTCAACGTCATGGGGTCAAGATCAAGGTAGTTTGCATATAATATGGCGGTAGGAGTCTGCAATGTATTATGCTTGTTGACTTCTACGTATTTTTTCAAGAGTTCTTGTTTTCAAGGTCATGGGGTCAAGGTGGAGGTAGTCTGCATCTAATATGGCAGTGATTGTCTGTAATGAAATTATGTTTGCTGACTTTTATGTATTTTTATCGAGTTTTTGTTTTCCATGTCATGGGGTCAAAGTCATGGTTATTGGCTTTCAATATGGCGGATGGGAGATGCCTACTAATATAGCGGCCTCCAGTAACATATAAACAAAGGAAGATGACTGTTTCCAGTAGCAAGTATACAAATGGCGAACGAAAAAATCAAGATGGCGGAATGAATATAGGTGAGGGGAATGGGTGCGAGGGAGTAAGTCGTCTGCTGGATTCAAAGAGAGGTGAGTAATTGGTGGTGTGGGGGGAGGGGGGCCCCAGGAAATGTAGATTTTTAAATCAAATTTTGTATAACTTTTTTAAGGGAAATTTTTTAGGGAAAAAGGGAAATTTCGAGGGATAAAAGGGAAAAATAGCCGCCGTGGTTAAAGACTTTTAAATAATATATTTTTTGGGATATTTAAAAAAATATTTTGGGATTTGTATGAAAATTTTTGCGATTTTTTTTTTTAATTTTTGCATTTTCAAGGTCAAAGGTAAAAGATCAAGGTCAAAGGTCATCTGCATACAATATGGATGCAAGATGGCTGATGCTTAGGTCTGAGGTCTATCCTCTAAACCTTATATCGATTTGGCATAGGGCATACCTATAAAACCAATATGGCCGTCACTGCTCTGTAGGTCCTAAGGAAGGCCCTCAAATCAATTAAATTGACGAAAATTGGAATCAGGGTTTTTCTTCTGCACATGGGGTGATTTTACCATTTTTAAGGGGAAACTGGGTAATTTCTGAGAATCCTTTTAATAGTTTTGTTAGTAATTTTTTAAATATTTTTAATAATACATTTTTTTTCGTATTTCTTAGGGATTTTTTTTTTTTTTTTGGATTTTTAAAATTATTTTTAGATAGATTTTTGGGGTCAAAGGTCCTAGGGGTCAGGGTCGTCACATGGGTCAGGGGTAAAAGGTCAATGACATCCAAGATGGCAGTTCCCAAATCCGATTCCCCAATCCCTTGTGCGTTAAGGAACATTTTCCTACTACTTCAGTTATTTCACACCCTTGTCAAAACTATTTCTTTATAAAATTTCTGAAACCAAATAAATTCTTTTTGGATAGTTAAATTACAATTTATATTAAAACTCATAATTATTTGAGTTACAGGAATAAAAACTAAACAGTTCACCAAACTAAAACAGCTAATATAAATTGTTTTAATTTGTCTAAAACATAGTCAAACAGTTTTAATTGTAAGCTATATAAAAAAAATGCTCTTAGTTGCCAATTGAAAAAAAAAAAATTATGACAACTTTCATATGCAATTTTTATGCACATATTGAGGCAGTTCATGATACTATTTTTAAAAATAAGCTCATTTAACTCTAAAGGAAGTTTATTTGTGTACATATATACTTTTAATATGAAACTGGAAATATAAATAAATCAAAAATAAAGGTTTACTGGAAATTGTGTTACTTGTAAAATTATTAGACAGGTGAAAATAATTTTTTTTTTTTTTAATTTCGTTGTTACATTTAGGTATTAGAAAACAGAAAATAATAATTTCAGTACTCACACGTATTACTTGACACTTGTAATTTAACGTTAATGAATGGAACTACTTTCCCTCCCACGCTGCCAACTTTACTGGGCGCTAGCTAATTACCGTGCCCGTTAACATGTATGCAGGTATAGGGGCAGTGACATTTTTGAAAGGTTGATTTCAAACGTGCTCACTTTATCGTGAACAGTATTTAACAATATCTACTGTTAATTGCAAACTAAACAGTTTCTCTGAGCAAGTTTTTTTTTTTTTCATCCGACAGACGCAGTACGCGAGAAACGTCCTTCGGAAGCTGCCAGTGGAGACCATGGACACGTCCACATGCCAAGAGCGTTTCCGCGTACTGGGCATACCGATATTCGGCGCCATCCACCTGTGCGTGAACGTAGCCTTGGATACGGGGGTGTGTTACGTGAGTATCAGCTACTATAGGCTATTCACGATAAAATTTGCACTTTTGAAAGCCCTGCTTAAGTTCTACTTGTATGCACGTTGTGTATTATTCCGCCTTATGTAATATTAACATTGCAATGGACCTCATCACTTTATTCATGCATCGGACAAGTGAAACTGTGGAATTATTAGAAACGTAAACATGAAACAAATCTGCTCAATTGTTACACTTCAAAGCATTAAAAAAACAGCAAGCGAAAGACATAATTTAAGTTCTCACAAATGGTTATCTAACACTTGTTATTCGACGTTAAGATACAGAACTACTTCTCATCCATCGCTACCAACTTTACTGGGCGCATGTTATTCAGGGCGCCCGTTAAAATAAATGCACGCAGGAGCAGTGACTTTTTTTTCTGAGGTTGAGTTCAAAAGTGCTCACTTTATCGTGAACAGCCTTTAAGCTTTAGTTAGCGTGGCTTAACTTTATTTACTATGGATTGCCAACGCACAGTGAAATGAGACCAAATATTAAAACAAGACGGAGAAATGTAGTTAGCTTGGATTTGTTCATTTTTGTCACGATTTTTAAGTCGTCTATTGTTATAAAATGCGTCTTTAATCGGACGTAGAGTGTAATTATAATACATTTTATGAAACTTGTAAAGTTTAACTGATGTTGCTATTGCCACACCTGTACTCATTACTAAAATAATAGCCAATTATTTTTTCTTTTGGCTCCATGTGGAGATATATTGTACTCATAACATGGACATCGCTATCAAATTTAGACACAATTCTTTTGTAAATTGCTGTGCCTCTGAAACACAAATATTTCAAAACTAAATCTCAAAAATAGTTAGAGCCCGAAAAATAGTATATCCTAGATAGCTTCTCTCTCCCTCTCCTTTAACCAAGCACTGTATCAGCTAATCCCCTAGGACTCATTTTACGTTACAGTTCAGTCGACTACACTGACAGGTATGCGATGAAGTAGTATTGTTTATTTAGACGATAATTGTGTAACAATGATGCGATGATTGAATTTTAAATTACATGCACTATTTTTACACCAGATGTAAATAATTTGACAGTAAAAATTGTGTTACAATTTCTCAAAAAGTGGGGTAAACCACGTTCGTTAAGTTACGGAGATCTTGATTAAATAAAACAGTTAATTATAATTTCCTAGTTTTGTTTACAATAACTACAAACGACTCTCTCTCGACCCAATATCTCGCAATAAATTGATATCATTTGTTCATTACAATTAATGAATTCAATGAATACCATTTACAATATCTTCAAGAAATGTAATGTAATTAAATAATTAAAAATCAGTCCCAGTAGATAGTGTATCAAAATCTAGTCAATTATTTTATAACTTATATGTCAATACTTGACAATTCCAATATTTACAATAAAGTCCATATCACATATTCATACAGTCACAACTCAGTTTAGCCCAGATACCACCAGTCCGCAATGTTCTAGAGTTCTCCGAGCGCTGTAATGCACAGTAGCCTTCGCTCGTCGGGTTTCAGACCCTTTCGTCCGTTCACAACACAAACACCTCGTCCGCCGTCGTCTCGCAATCTCCCGTCGTCGTCCGTCCCCTTCGTCGATGTCTCCGCCGCCCCCCGCATCGCTTGATTGCCGCTTTCAGCCAACTGACTTCCACAAAAGACTGCCAACCCTACAACTGCGGTTGTATTTATAGTGTTGTCGGCGATCAACTAGAAATTTTTCTAAATGTCGTGTTGCGCCGAAGGTCCTAGCTCCCAGTATATTCTTGCGCATCCTCCCGAATCGTCGACTTCTCCAGCAGAGGGGAGGAGGGGCTGTAACGCCAGTAAGTTCAGCTGTCAATCATTCCCGGCCGCCGGCGACAAGACCGCGAATGGGTCTGCCTAGAGGGGGGGGGGAGGGGTGGGTCGAGGGAAGTCATCCCCACAGAGCCGAGTCCGCGCACAGTGACCGCGATCCGTGCGGCACTAGGAGTCTGTTCGTCCTGAACAGACTCCCCAACATCTGGTCCTTACTGGGTAGGTTGACGCACACGGCGTCGGCGTTCGGATTCGGATTCTGCCAGCCGCCATGTTGTTACGTCACCATTCCACCATATTTTACCCACATGACCTTGACTTTGACCTTTGACCCATAACCTTGTCCCTAGTGACCTCTAAACCCAAAAACCAAAAAAATTGCGAAGGTTTAAAAAATTTTAAAAAAAATTCATTACGAAAATTTAACAAAAAATCGCTTAAAAATTAATATGACAATTTAAGTACTTTTCAGGAATAGCATATCTCACCATTTGTTACAGGCCGATAGCAGGTGTTGAAAAAAATATAAAATGACATGGACGGAGTCGAACTAAAGTGAGTAATAGATGAAACGAAGGTGGTGGAGGCTTGTCGACTAAACACTAATTAGCCAATGAAAAACATTGGCGGGGGTAATCAGCGCAACCTATCCTTTAAACAGATAAACAAATATAGCTATCATCTGCTCGTACATAGGCGATGAAAACATTGAAATCTAATATGGTAATCGAATGAAAGTGGGATATAAACTCTAAAACAAATGACAATATGGCTGCCTCCAGTAACATATATAAACAAATGACGAATGAAGAAACAAATATGGCAGTCGAACGAAGGGGAGACAGACAGTAACATATATAAACAAATGATGCACGAAAAAAACCAATATGACAGCATACGATAGAATTATAAGTGGGGAGAGTGAGGGTGAAGAGTCAGTCGTCTGCTGGACATGTTGCTGGGAGGCCCTATGGAAATGTAAGTTTTATAAATAAATTTTTATATAAGTTTTTATAATTTTTTGGCATTTTATTAGAACTTTTAGAGAAGAGAAATTGTTAGGGAAAATGGTAGCCGGGGTAATAGAATTTTAAACTATTTTTGATGATTTTTAAAATAATTAAAAATATTTTAATAATTTGTTATAAATAATTTTTAATAGATTTCTTAATCATTTTTACAAATACATTTTTGGTATTCTTTGTGATTTGTTGTGAATTTTTTGTATTTTTTAATTTCGGGGTCAAAGTTAATATGGCTCACGGATGGTGTACAGGGCGCCGGAATGACAGAGCATGATGCCGGGTGGCCAGCTCCTAGCATTTTTTAAATTTTTAAACAATTTTTGAAATAATTATTAAATAAAATTTTTAATAATTTTTAAAATAAGATTTTTATAAAAAAAAATCTAATAAATTTTTAAAACTATTTTTAAATAGATTTTTGTAATGAATTTTTATAATTTAGAGAAATCCACCATTTTTAAAGTTTTGTGGGGTCAAAGGTCACTGGAGTAAAGGTCAAGGGTCACTGGAGTAAAGGTCAATGGTCAAGGCCATATGGGTCAAAGTTGGTGGACGGGTGACATAACAACATGGAAGCCAGCCGAATCTGAACTCCGGCACCGTTGTGCGTCAACCTACAAAATCCTACTGCTTTTCGCCTCTGAGAATTGTACCTCTGGGTAAACTCATGACTGTTGAGTTACTTTTCACGTAGTTTAATAGCATATTCTGGGGTGGCTGCTTCTTTTTCCACTGAACGACCGAACAGCAGATCACCAAGTAGACGGAGCTCTCTCCCAAACAGCATCCTTGAAGGTGTTACTTTCGTAGACTCGTGGATTGCCCAACGACATTCCAGGAGAAATAAGGGTACCTTGAAGTCCCAGTCTTTCTGGTTGTCATCCACACAGATCGCCAGATACTCTTCCAGGGTACAATTTAGCCTGTCGACCATCCCATCCGACTGAGGGCGTAATGCTGTGGTACGAGTTTTCTTCATTCCTAAAATCTTTATTACCTCTTGGAAAAGAGTTTATTTACAATTTAATCCTTGATTAGAAAGAAACTCTAGTGGTACACCAAACCTGGAAAAAAAAAAAAAAAAAAAAAAAAGAAATAACATGCTGTACAAGTGCATCAGTTACCGTGCCAGCCTCTTGGTTTGGAATCAGTATGACCTCAGGCCTCTTTGTGAAATAGTCTAGTGCTAGCAGAAGGTACCGATTACCCCTCTCAGTGACTGATAATGGTCCGAGAATGTCTACCACCATCATCTCAAATGGGCCCACAACAAGGTATATCTGAAAGGGTCCTCGTCCCTTAATCCTCGGACCCTTCCTTGCGGTACAGGCATCACACGTATGGCACTACTTCTCAAAATCCTCCCTACAATGCAGCCAATACAGTCTCATTCGAACTCTGTTGAGAGTCTTATTTACACCGAAGTGATCACCTGCTGATGTGATGCGCGGTTCTCTTTGCAATTATGAGATTCAGCACTCTGGTAGTACTATTTGTACGCGACTTTGTTTCCCATAATTATTTTCCCAGTTCCTGTAAAGCACACCATTCTTTAGAACATGGGAATTCCACTGTGTCCAGTATGTCTTTACCGTCATGTGTAGGCTAGATATCTCCTTCCATTTCGGTCGACACCCGGCTTCTTTCACTCCAATATCGGATGCAAAACTTAGCTGATAATTTCGAATGTTCTTATCGTTCCATGTAGGTGACCCATCACAAGATTCAAGGTCTTGAATTATTGTCCTTCTTGCTTTCCACGATACACCACCCATTCCCTCCTGAAATTCACAATGGCGACAGAATGGTTCGCATGGTCTCCTGGAAAGTGCATCTGCATTGCTGTGCATGTATCCTGACATGTGATGTATTTCAAAGTCCTATTCTTGCAGGTACTGTATCCACCGGGGTATTTTGCCTTTGCGGTTCTTGAGATTTTAGTAACCAGTGTAATTAAGCATGATCAGTTCTTTGGCTGAAGTGTCTGTCATTATGATATGGGTGAAAATGTGCAATTACCTTCACCATGGCCAGAAGCCCCCTGTATGTCACATAGTAATTCCTCTCAGGCTTGTGTAGTACCTTACTGAAGTATTACAGTGGCTTCTACTTTCCATACTGAAGCTGAGCTAACACAGCCCTGATATGTACATCACTACCATCAGTATCCAAAGTGAATTCACCCTCAGTACTCGAGAAGCCCAGCACTGTGGGAGATATCAGAATTTCCTTTAGTCTATTAAAAACAACTTCGCACTCGGGGGTCTATTAAAATTAATTTTTTGCCTCAGTCAATTCATGCAGAGGCTTGGCGATCGTGGTGAACCCGGACAAAAATCAGTTGGTATAAGCCAATCTTTTATGGCTCTGGTCTTCTCAGAGTCTGTTCCAATCCCATGGGCCGACACAACATGGCCCAGAAATCAATTTTCTTTTGGAACAGGTAACATTTCTTAGGAACTAATTTCAGTTTTGCTGCTGCTACTTTCAGAAATAGAGTCTAGGCAAGTCAGGTTCTCTTCAAATGCTCTCTCTCTGTGACTACACTGTCGTCCAGGTACACCTGGCAAATGTCTAAGAGAAGAACTTTCTCCATCAGTCGTTCAAAGGTGGTAGGGGAATTGCATAGCCCAAAACTCATAATTTTGAATTACAAGGTTACTTTCCTTTAGGCAAAAAAAAAAGGCTGTCTTTTCTTTGTCATCCAAGGTCACCCCGCACTGCCAATACCCACTCTTCATCTCTAAAGTAGAAAACCACTGTTAACCTGCTAAGCTATTCAGTGTGTCGTCTAACCTTCGGAGTGTGTAAGAATCTTTTCTGGTCACATTTTTAAATTTTTGGCAATCAACACAAAATCTCATGGAGCCATCTTGCTTTTTAACAAGCACAACATGGGAAGACCATGGACTGACTGATGGCTCTATCACAGCTAACTCCTTCATCTCTTTAGAATACTGTCAGCCACCTCATGTGAAGCTACTGGTAGTCGCCCTGGTGGCTGCTTTATGGGCCTGGCATACCCCGTGTCCATGTGATGGCATTCAACATCAGTTCTGTCAAGGTCATGGGGCTTATAGGATAAATCACCTTTATTTCGCTGTAGCAATTCTGAGACTACCTTTCTCTTGTTATTATCAGTAGTTCCCCAGAGTATCTGGTAGAGGACATTCGGTATTTTGTGGTATTGAAGCTTCTGGAACATTTGGAAGTGCCTGTGGGATCTGCTTGGAAACCCATATAAAAGGCTCCCTCCTCCAGACAGATAGCACAGTCAGCTAAGTTAATCATCCTTACAGGCAAACTGTCTGATTTTGAAGAACTCGAAGTCCTTGCAACAACGATATCATCTGGTAAAATGCCATCTCTATGGGCTAGAAGAAGGGAGCACAGTTGACATATTACACGCTACTGGGCAGCTCATTGGCGAAGATAAATCTCGTTGTGTTGACACTACCAACTTGGTATTACATTGCCGTAACACCCCGAGTTGAGTATCGATACAGCACCCCAGCTTATGTAACACATCAAGAACCAAAATGCATCCATCCTCTAGTTTTGCTGTGTAAATACCATGCTCTATGCGAGTTTTAAGAGTACTCCCCTCTTGTCTCTAACTGGTGTAGTCTCGTCTGTTACTTTAGTTAAATAGCAGTGATCCATGCTCTCATCGGAAGATCGCTGGGAGGAAGCCTAGAGAATGTCCGGTCTTACCAACATTATATTCGCTCTTGTGTCAACGACTATCTGACAAGAAACATCATCTAGGCTCCCCTCCAACAATATGGATTGCAAGTCCTGTTTCACAGAACGAACCTTCAAGAGCATAGAGACCTTCCCTCCAGCAGTCACCGACCTTTACCGCTCAAGACCGGTGTTTTAAAGTTTCCCCTTGCTGCCTACTTTCTGGTTGCTGCTGCTGTTGCTTCTGCTGGGAACAGTTGGCTCTCAGGTGCCTCGGCTGTCCACACGACCAACATTCAGGCTATTTGAATGGGGATGGCGAAGCTCCGTAGCGTGGACCCTGGAAGCAATGTCTCTTATGGTCGCCTGCAGTTCCCTCAGCATCCTCTTGATGCTGTCGTCTTCCTCTTCGTTCAGCATCACTTCCCGCACTGGATGTCGGGGCCTTGATGCCTGGCTTACTGTCTGCACCTCCAGTGCTCGGGCCAAAGCATCCTGCATGGTATGAGCCGCAGCGAGATGTGCAGCTTGTCGCACCTTGGTGTCAGCGATAGCGTCGACGAAGAAGCCGACTGCGATGACATCTCGTGCCTCCTCAGAGCACCCCTCCAGATACAGGTTTGACAGCCTCACGATGTCCTGCCACAGCTCCTGCAGTGGTTCCCCTGATCGTTGGATGCGGCTTCGCAGTTGGGCACGGTGGGCGTTTGGCAGGCATCGGTCACCGAATCGCAGCTCCAAAGCCGACAACAGTGTGGAGTATTCCAGTCGATATCGTTCTGGCAGCGACTGCAGTATGCTCAGTGCTGAGGCCTTATGCTGGAGTTTTCAGTCGTATGCGAGTAGCTAGTCGAGTGGAGTTTTGCCGAATGGGACGCTGTTTTGGTATGCTGGGACCATTTGGGTTTGCTCCCGTGCGACTCGAGCGCTCGGAATGGAAGCCGAGTGGTTGGAACCGAGTGACTTGGCTATCTCGTATGCGATTGCATGCTGGAAATCGTACTGCAGGGTTGTTCGGCAGCTCATACAGTTTCAAATACAAACACAATCTGTCAGACTGAAGCTAACAATAACTAAACATATTTTTGTTAATACGAGAGCATCTTTATTTATCAAGCGCATGTTGAATTTCTTTGTCGTTCATTTAATTACATTTATTAATTGTAAAATGTAAGTAGAAGAAGTTAAGGAACTAGGATAATTTAAATATTTATTGACTAATGAATTGATACCATGCTGAAAATAAGTAGCTTACAGTATTTTGTCCAAAGTATTAAAAATTTATCTCATCCTCTCTGGTTAATTTTAATGTTTTGGTTATACTGGATTTCCCAGCGTTTACCTACCATTTTGACTCGCCTAGTACTCGTGTGTCCCTATGGTGGGGATGGGGTGATACGGCCAGACCTGTCCGGCGAGTGATGCCATTGTCATTAAGCATGGAGCGGTGGTCACCTGCACACCGCGTATTATGTGACCTCAACATCGACCTTGCAAACGTTTATGTCCATCAAGATGGAGCCACAGCACACACCGCTCGCTTGTCAATGGACACTTTACGAACAATGTTTCAGTATCAAATAATTTCGCGCTTTGGAGACATTTCATGGCCTGCCCACTCGTCCAATCTGTCGGTTTGCGATTATGTCCTGTGGGGATTCCTCAAAGGTCGCGTTTTTCAAACACGCCCGCCGGATCTGACTATACCGACAGCAGCATTGTTGCGGGTTATGGAAAATGTTCTGCATCGAGTGCGCGAATGTGTAAACCTGGATGGACGTCATCTCGCTGGAGTAATATTCAAGAAATGATTCTGTTGTGTGTGTTGTCACAAATGGCAGACACGTATCTTTCAGTTTTGTCAATTAAATTTAATTGTTCACGCATTTTTTTTTGCTTAGACATATTTATTGCCACTTTCTTTGGTATTTTTTGTCATGTCCAAATTTCCATGCTTGTTAATATATGATATGTCGCGCCACTGCAGTCTTAATATCTTCCCCTTAAAATGTTTCCCATTGTTCTTGACATACACAGTGATTAGGCACATATTAACTAATATTGTTCAATAAATTTATTTGCTTTCAAATATTTTTTCCGTTTGATAATTGAAGAAATTATGGCTATTGTTCAAACCTGAATACTGGTGCCTTCAATTTGATTCAGTGTAATTGAAAACATTTTAGCCTTAAGTTTGCATTTAATCCAAGCAATATTTAAATATTATCACATATGGATAAGCATTATGTGTAAATGTTTTTCAACCATTAGTCACTGATAATTCAAACTTGTTGACACAATAATTGTTTATATGCATACGGTACACATACATAAAGTTTTCCGCTAAAATTACTTAAACTTAGATACGTTACCATGGCTGCAGTCACTATACGCACAGTGATTATCATGGTGCTGAATGTCACTGATTTATAAGTTCGCTGTATGTCTTATTGCAGAACTTCTTAGTGAACAATGGCTGGTATTTATAAACCGGGATAATTTTACAAAAATATTTTGTTACATGTTGATAATAGCAAACGTATTGTAATCATTTTGAAGTTTAATAACACGTGGAACCATAACTTGCTCTTCAAATCAGTCATCATGGGCAGAATGAATTCGCCGTACTTTTGTACTAGGTCTACGAATTAGGAAGTAATGTCCTCGCATTTTACACTTATTTAATTATTTATTTTACTAAATAACTGTTAAAGAAATTTTGTGTTAGGTGCTGGCCAATAATTGTTAAAACAATGAATGTTGTTTATTTGAAATTAGACGAGCTGGTTTTCATATAGAGTACAATTATTGTTGTAAATTATTTAAATATTGCATAAGTTGACTCCAGACTTATATTTTCTTATTTTTGACTGAACAGAATTTATGATTTTCCACAGTAAGAGTATTATCTACACATTGCGTGTGGAAGTATTTGTCGCATTGCAAGCTCTAATATTAAAATATCTTAGAAGCGATCAGTTTCTGCACAAACAAAACTATTTCACATCATAGCCTGTCATCTGGCATTTGCAATTGATAAAAGTCGAATCTTCAACTTCAGAAGACTGTACACGAGTGTAACATTGTAATTATCATATTGAAATTAGCTAAGAATAACTCTAAATGTAATAAATAACCATAAGAACAATGATGAAAGACATTACCCGACACTTATAGAGAATAACTTTCAGCAGTCACTATAATGAGAATTTTGTTTCCTATTTTCTCTCTCGTTTATGATTACATATTGAGAGTAAATATCACCAAGAAACATTTTTCGTTATTATATTGACTATATAACTGAACTAATAAAGATGCATAAATTAAAAGAAAAAAATTTACCTATAGCAGATTCGAACCATCAAAACCTCAATTTTGTAGGCCACAGTGCTAACCACTCATCTTTTTTGTGTTTTTGTCGTTGTTGTAGTTGTGTTGAAGTGATGTTGACGAGCTCAAGTTAAACCGACTTGCTGACAAATTCCCAGTGCGACAAAAGTCGGCCAACCTACCCCTGAGCTACTGCTGTACGGCCTACACCTACGTATTGTATATAATGTAACTGATTTTTGCACCGTTTCTTTCCAGTAACATTTCGAAGTACTTTTAGTGCATATTAACACGTTTTATTACCAAAACACGATTTTGATATGAAGGTTCTGTTGTACGATGTGCATTTTGTTCCATTTCTCGCCATATAATCGTTAGAATCGTGCATTAAAACAGCAAAGTGGAGCGCCTACAACACGGACGCTTGCCATGTTGGAACTCGCAATACGCTGGCCCGAATCGAATGGTCAACACGTATGTGAGAGGTTTTCGCTCCAGCATAGCAAATCTATTCGCACCAAGGTGTCTGTCCATCGTAAGAGGCGGGCTTAGTTGTGACGCCTTTACCCACCCACACTGCAGAAGTGCTAAGCCTCTCCTGCTATGGCTGTATTGGCGGCGGCCACTGCATTCTCCTCGTTGCCTGAACTCGGCTCGGTGGTGGTCAATCTCGGCTCCTCCTCCGCAGCTGCTGCAAGAATTCTTGCCATTCCTGCCTGAGGGCGCTCACCTCGTCCAGCTTACACTCGACAATGTCCATCCTCTCGCTCACACTGTCAGCTTTCTTGTCAGCCATTTCACTAACGCCACTAACAGATTCACTAAGAATATCTATTTTACTATTACATATTCATATACACTATCTATTTTAGTATTTTTGCTCTCGTTAACTTAATCTACAACTCTATTTACTCTTAAATTAATTTTATTATTATTTGGCTACACAGTCCTTCGATCAAGGCACGAAGTGCTTCCATGTCTGCCGTCATTTTCTTGATTAACATTCACAAATTTCTTAATAATTCTCTGGCCTATTGATAAAATATTATATTTACATATATATTCTATTAGTTGACATCCTACTATAATACTAATTGCAACTATATTATTATTTTACTTTTATAAAATACGTCCATAGTAGAATGATTTGGGGGACTTTGGCGCAAGAGCATGGAGGCGTACAGTGTCGGAGATGTTCGTACTCTTGTCATTATGGTCCTCTGGCGGCCATTTTCCCTTAAAAATGTTCCTTTATCCTCAAAATCAATTATTTACCCTCGAAATGTACCTTTTTTCATTAAAATTTCCCTTAATAAGTACTAATCCCCCCCCCCCAGCTGCTAAAACAATCCTCCCCGAAAGTCACTTTTCAGTCAACTCGGGGGGACGTGGGAGGGATCGTTTTCGAGAGAAGAGCAGTGGCGACCATATTGGTTTTATAGGCATAGGTTATGCCAAATATATTCACAGGGTCCAGGGTCTGGGTGACCTTCACCTTGACCTCGCATGTGACCTTAACCATATTCCCATAACCTTGGATAACCTTGAACCAAAAAATAAATTCTAAAATCTTTTATCAAATCCACACAATTTAGAAAAAAAATTAAAGATTTATTAAAGACTTTTTTTTTCATCAATCTTTCGATCAATATTGCAATCTTTCCACCAATGAGCAATGCAAACAGTGCCACAAGTAGTACCACATGAACCAATCTTTCCATCAGTCTTTCAATCTTCCCATCAATATTTTGCAATCTCTCCATCAATCTTGCGCAATATTTCCAGCAATCTTTCCAAATCAGCACCACATGCACCACAATATTTTCATCAATTTTTCGAAATCCTTCTATCAATCATCAATCCATATTAAATCCATTATTTGCGGTTGTCTCTGTCCACACATATTAAGAAAAACGATTCACCAACTGTCTCCAAAATTCGTACATTTTGACAGAATTAATGTTTTGTATGCAGTCAACTATTCATGTACTGTTTGTACTAAAGTATGTATTATCATTCTATATGCAGATCTTCCCATTAAGAGCACAACTTTAAAGTTGTCAGAAATGAAAGGCTACGACACACACACAAAAAAAGAAAAACCAATTATTTTATAATAATGATTTATTATTTTGTAATTACAATCTCAGAAGAAAGCAGTTCATCACATCATGCGACGTATCCGTGTTCCTTCAGTTTACTAACGATTGAAGATATTATTTAAGCAATGTGTAAGAGACCCTCGCATTTCTGAAAGTCAATCAAATATCTGACTATCAACAAGTTTATAAGGGTCTTCGGGAAATATGTAGTCAGTATTCTCGGCATCTTCTGTCTTCTTCATGTCTCTTATTGCAGCAAATGTGTTGGAGGGTTATGTCAGTGCATCGAGAAAATCGCCATATTCGTCTCCAGCTCTACCACTGTCTTCATATTCATTTTCATTAATGCTCTCTTCATGGTCATCTTCACCTCCTGTTTTGTATTCTATATTAAATTTACTTTTCTTTGCAGCAGGAGTTGTATGCTCATAAGTATTTAGAGCCGATGACCATTTATTTGAAGTTCGTCGACTTCACGCGGATTTATTGCAAATATACATTCCACACAAACCAATTCTACTGCAATCATTCCCTCTTTGGCATTAACAGTCTCATCAAAATCGCTTGTCGAATCGGTACCCATCGATGCAGCAAGAGGTATTGCCGGCAACACTTACTACCAGTAGACGAATCCTTGCAGATCTTGGTATGTTCTTTAAATGTATCGCCTTGCACAAACTACATGGGGCTAATGTCATAGGGGCCACGGTGGCTGAGCGGTTAGCCTGCTTGCCTCCCACCAAGGCGAACAGCGTTCAATCCCCGGCCGGGTCACTCCCGAATTTTCGCATGTGGGAATCGTGCCGGACGATGTTGCTGGTCGGCAGGTTTTCTCGGGGATCTCCCGTTTTCCCCGCCCTTCCATTCCGGTGCTGCGCCATCCTCGCCTCAATCACCCTCATCGGCTCTCAAGACCCCGCTGTTGAGCTGCCTAAATCTCTTCACTTCACTTATGTCGTAATGCTTCAAACTGTAGCCAGTGAACAATAAGAGAGAGAGGCTCGATGCCCATGTGTGGTAGGAGGGGATCCATAGAAATGGGAAGTAAAAGGTAGCAGGTAGGTTGCCAAGACAGCCGAAAGGCGGAGCGGCCGAGCACAGCAAAGTCGTTATTGTTCGGGGCACACTTTATACTGCGCAAAATTTATATTCTGGTAAATCCATTGTAGCATGAAAAAATTCTGAAGTAATGATGCAAATCAAAAATTCTCTCTAGAAAATGTAATCAACCTACAAAAAATGACACATGCAAATATAGGCACATTTAGATGCCCACAGATTATCAACACTATAAAAGAAAATGATAGCGTGAGGTGTACCCTCAGTATGGTAACACAGGAGAACTTAATTTGCCAAATAAATGACTGATAGGTTTTTTTCCAATTATTGTTGAACAGTAATTCTATTCTTGTGTACGCCTTGTTTGACATCAAGAAACTGTGGATTGCTTGTGTTCCAGGGTGACTATGGCAGTCCTCTGGTGCAGAACAACATACTGGTGGGCATATCTTCTTTCAACATCCTGTGTGGCAAAGCCTACCCTGACGTCTTCACGCGCGTATCTTACTACACCACGTGGATTGAAGTTAACACTCAGCCAGACCTCAAAGTGAAATAGTTTTCGATATACTGCTTGTAGTCTGCAAGAACATTCGCTTGCATACTACAGTGGCAGATGTATCTAGTTTCAATGAAAGGTTCACAGTGTCACAGTAAAACTACATCATAAATATCACTTTAAGGAAATTTTCAGAAAGAAGGTTAAAAAAATATTTGACTGTAATTTTTTTCGTCTAGTGATTTATTAATATGTGAAATAAAAACACGATCTCTTCGAAGATGTCCTACTTCATCAATAATTACAGGGGATTGAGAAGGGGCTGAAATGTGTCTCATAATATAAAATTAGTTATTTACCGTTTTCTATTCAAAGGACTGCAGTTTTGTTACGCCGCAAATAAATAGTGAAATAACATTACACGTTTTATGGAGCTATTTCGCACGTTGGGAAGAAGACGGCCACGAGTGCAAAACTGGTAGTTCTGAGATATTTATCGTTTAATATCAAAACATTTCTGGAAATTTTGAATTATAATATATAAATTCAATTTCTTGAGAACAGGAACAATATTATTGGGCGCTCTTTATAAACAGTATTACATCTTAAATAACATGTGATACATTTAATTATAAATACATTATTTGTACTTGTGGCCATATTGAAATATAACTGAATATCAAGTTGCTGCTTTATGGCCAAATATATTTCACAAGGAATTAGTATATTTTAGACAAAATGAACATAATACTTGAGTTGGGAAAACTGGAAGAATTATTAATTAATAATACTAGCATTAATATAATACATATTATACAACACATTATGCCAAAATTCACATAGTATACAAAACACTATTTTAAATACATGCATGTATATTGAAAAAATATAATGTTTTGAGGCAATGTTGTTTCCCACATAATTTGCACTTCCTTCCTCTAGGTCAGCATAGACACGAAGGATTTAAAAGAAACTGTAGTATTGTGGCTTTATATGATTTGCTTCACACAGGAGAAGAAAATCCCTTTTCTTTGCAGCACTGATTCCTATGGTCTGGGTGTATTCAAGAGTAAGTTCCCCAGTTCCTAAATGTTTTCCTCTTCTTCGGCGATGAGCATTGATGATTCTGTATTCATTAGCCTCATAGTTTAATTTATATTTAATTTTATTTGGTTATTCCAACTCAACTTTTATTTCTTTTATTTCAATCCTCAATACCTTTTCACCATTTTCATTTATGCTGTAGTTCGATCCAAAGGAGGTATACAATTGTTTCAGGGTATACATATCCGCTGTGTCCGTCTCATTTATTTAAAATTGTGATCCAGTTTTCTTGGCTGACTGTATGACTGGTACACACTGATCAGGAACATAAATGGGTCCTCCCTTCAAAATAAGTTTTTTTTTCTGTCTTTCAATGAGGGTGTGCATTTGATCACCAATCTGGACAGCCCCCGTCAGCTTCTTTCGGATCATGGAAAGAAGTGGATGAGCTATGTAGACAGATCGAATGGCTGTCAAGGCACTCGTCGAATTGGAGCACACAAGGCTTTTATGGTGAAACCCCCTACTGATAAAACACATAACCTTAAAGATAGTAAAAAGCTCTGCAGTTAAAATACTACAAGATGGATGAAGTCCAAAAAGGTACTGATAAAGCACCAATCACAAAGGCGCACCCAATCGAGATATCAGATTAGGTACAATCCGAAAAAAAAACCCCCACCGAACACAAAAAGAGACAATATCAATAAAAAAAAAAAGGTCCTTGTAAACAAGAGGAGGAGTGGTCACTATAGGGCATTCCGCTAGGTCGAGGCGCACCACAGCGTGTGTTGTCAGCCATGGCTGTTCACAGCAAGACAAAGGCAACAAACACAGAGGTAAATAATTTATTTTCAAGGTATGTACAAAGTGGACAGACGTCGTATGAAGAGAACCTGGCCTAGCAGAGTACAACCATTCAGGGGGAGGACGGAGAAAAGCAGTGTTGTGAACATGCAAAGAGTCCGAACGCACCCGCATCCCATAGGAAAGCAGCAGTTGGTCACGCCTGTAATGCAGGGGAGGTTCACCAGTCACAGCACAAAGACTGACAACTGGGTTTGTGCAAAAAGCCCCAGTCGCAATGCAAATACCAGCATTGTGATTACTCGCTAACGATTTGAGCACAGATGGACGAGCTGAAGAATAAATGACACAGCAATAGTCGAGTTTGCTACCGACCAGGGCACGATACAGCCGAAGAAGGGCGAATGTGTCAGCACCCCAGTCACGACCAAAGTTTTCAAAAGATTCAAGTCTCTTACACAGCGAGACTTCAGGGACTGAATATGACTCCTCCAAGTGAGTTTACTATCAAACAAGAAGCCTAAAAACGTTACAGTATTTGAAACAGGCAAAAAGGCGCCATACAAAAGCACCTATGGAAAACGGAAGAATGCCACGTCGCCTACACGAATGGACCACCTCTATCTTGGCGGTGGAAAAGTGGAATCCACAGCTGTCTGCCTAGTCGCTAAGGCGGTGGACGGGCAAGCTGGACCTGACGTTCTGCCATGCGCAGACATGCAGCACAGCAGAAAATAGTAAAATCATCAATACACAGCGCACATTCCACAGGTGGTCGAACGATTAACACAATGCCATTGATGGAGATAGCAAATAGGGTAAAACTCAATATGCACCTCTGTGGCACACCATTCTCCTGAATGAACTCCGAAGAATAGGCAGTACCATTGCGAACCCTGAATGTACGAAAGTACATAAATTTCTGTATGAAACCAGAGAGATGTCCACGAAATCCCCAAGTGGACAGCTGTCTCAAGATACCATGTCACCATATTGTCTCGTATGCCATCTCCAGGTTGAAGAAAACAGCAAGGAGCACCTCCTTGCTGTTTTCTTCGACCTCGCAAAAAGCAGTCTGTATGGCAGCCTCCAAGCTGATCAAATGATCCACAACAGAACAATTTCAGTGGAAACCACACTGAAGCGGCAATAATAGCGGACAGGTCTCAAGGCAGTACACCAGATGTGCATTAACCATATACTCCATGGTCTTAGAAACACAGCTGGTGTGGGAAACAGGACGATAGAAGGAAACTTCCCCTTTCACTTGACCTGGTTTCAAGATGGGCACAAGGGTTGACTAGTACCAACTCAAAGGGAAAACACCAGAGGCCCAAACATTATTAAAAATTCTTAGCAAAAACACTTTCCCATGAAGTGAGAGGTGTTGCAACATAGCATAATGGATATTGTCGAGGCCAACCTGTGTATGCTTCGAGTGGGATACAGACTGCTCCAACTCAAGAAGGGTAAAATGCTGGTTGCAGTCCTCCTCACTTGAGCCACCAATCTGGACACACACCTGCTCGCATGTCTCTTTGAAAGCTTTAAATGAGGGGGGTTAATGCACACTGCTTGAAACATCTGCAAAATATAAACCCAGTAAATCTGCTACATTTGTCCCGTCGGTAACAATATTTACATTGACCCGAAGGAAGGAAACCAGTGTGGCGAGAGATTGTCCACACAACTTCCGAACATTGTCCCAGATAAACTTACTGGTAGCATATACTGTTAGCGACGAAATGAAGGCCCTCCAAGATTTCTGCCAGCTGTCCTTGATGACACGTCGAGTGCGAGTCAGACAGATGAGGAAGAACTCCAGGTTAACTTGAGTGGGGTGATCACTAAAGCATCTGAGTGCACCTCATCGAGCATGGACAACATCCCTGTATTCGTCACTCCACCAAGGGACACATCTATGACAACAAGGTGAAGATTGGTGGATAGCAGCCTCCTCAGGAAATAAATTATTTCATACCAGTGATGGCCAAACATTATTGTAGTGAAGTATTCGGACAAGGATTTCGATATAAAAACGTGTTCAAGAGGTTGAGAATTACAAACAATAAAGGCTTGGCTACAATCATGTTGACACTACAATAAAGCATTACAATGACTCATGAATGCATGGAGAGTAATAGCACTGGTTACCAATAGACTTAAAATGTTGCCACAATGTTAAACATTGACACACCTGTGTCGGTAGGAGGTACCCGGCCTATAACTCGATACTCCCTACCGGCACTGAGTCTCCCACCTCGTTATGGGGGCGCCTCACTGGAAGTGCACCTATCGTTGGGGTGGATCGTTAGGAGTGCTGATTTCCCTCTGGGTGGTTATAAGGGGGCCCTTCTGCAGCATATAGGTTTCAGATGAGAATTCCTTTGCCTGGCGGGTCGGGGTTGGTCCCACGTTGGGGGTCCTTACGGGGATACCACCTAGTGGAAGGGTTGTGTTAGAAGGGAAGGGAATCAAAGCCCAGGATGAGCTTAGTTAAAAACGATTCCCTCCCAGGGAGAGCAACCTTGCTCACCGTGAAGGTTGACAAAATATGGGATCCAGCTGTCCAAAAGAATGAAATACGAGTGGAGTTGGATATAATAACAGAATGGGAATGAATCCGACTTTCCTCTGCTATTCCTATTTGGGGTCTCGTTCATTATCGAGACACTCGTAGGCTTACGAATAGAACGAAGTTACGTGGAGGGGAAGTTGTCCGGAATTTTGGTGTAGCTTTGAGAAGTATGGCGAGTTTAATACCTTCCCGGCTGCCGTTCGGATCGTACACGCCTTTAGTGGTGCAGTGTTGCTATCTTGGGATGCAGCAGGTGGCTTCCCAGTCGGTGCGGGGTTAGACAGGCTGAAAATGCTAATGTATTTGTAGCTTGGCCACAGCCAACAAATGCCTAATTCCGAATCTAGTTCGGATTCGTGTTCGCAAGTTATAAAGGGTGAAATCGAACGTGGTGCGGGAGCAGTGCCTTCTGGTAAGGGGGACGGGGGTGCATCGTCTTGAGTGGAGTCGACTGGCGGTGCGCCACCAGATTGAGATAGGTCCCTCTGTAGGGCCTGTCGAGCTCGATGACGATGTCTGCTAAACAGTACTCCTCCCTTTCGAATCATCTAAATTTATGAAAATTAACTTTATCAAACTAATGTTATATTGCAAGGTTTCTTTCCGTCCAACAGAGGCTCTTTTCATTAATTTACTGGTTGATCTCACTCTTTTCCCTATCTGCCGTAGTACAACCCTCGTGTATCTTATCCAGTCACTCCCGAGGCACTGACACGGAAAAATTACAGGTTAGAGCTGGAATGGTATTGGAGGCAAGCGTGGGCATACAGGACACTCCCATGAATCCCAGTATATCTTTGCAGACTATAGCCTTTGCACGTGCTGTGATCCTGAGGGCTTCGGCCCACTCGCACTTATTCCATAGTTAAAGGTAATGCATGCCAACATGCGGCGCAGCGTAGATGCGCTCTGTATGGGCAACTGCGCCCCATCTACGAGTGACCCGCACTCGGGGCAGATCATTAACGGCAAAGGATACCTTCGACCTATGAGAAATTCCGTTTGTCTCGTCTCCGCCATGCCACGGGTACAGTGCAGGTAGCAAACTGTTGCCCATATCTCTATCTCAGTCTCGTGTTTCAGCTCTCGCTTTAGAACACGAGGATTTCCCAAAGTGCGATAAAGATCAACACAAGACAGTCCCCAAATAACTACCTATAAACCACCGCGTTGACAAATATAAACTGCTAGCAGATAAACCAGTTCTAGGAAGGCCCTTTCACAGCTTATTGTTGACAGCACCAAAGCTAAGTAATAGGTTCACCATATGTTTCGTTATGATAATTTTAGACGAGCAAGTCACGTGGCGGTAGTTGCGTAGTTCCAGAATTTGATTACAGATTTGAGTACAGTATTTATTGATGTTTCAGAGTGTGTTATTTACATAGTAACGGACTTGTCAGCGAAACACAAGAAAAAAAAATTAAAATATATTTTATAATACGTAAGAAAATTCCAATAGACTTTCTGAAAATTACAAGATTCAGTTTTCTGTACATAGTCAAGTAGATATGGAAACAATAATAATCTATAAAATTACAGATGTCAGTACTTTACACGAAGCAAAAAACACACATTTACGATATTTTGTATTAAGTTACTTGCGTGTAGCTGATGCGAAAATATACATATGCAAAGTTAACTGTTCACAAACATTGTTTAGTTGAGGGGTACAGTTGAGAAGTTTGGGTGGCTAACATCCAAGGTCTTAAGAAACGATAAGGGATGGAATGAGGTTGATTTGGAGCAGCATCCAGAACGTAAGGGTGGGGGAAACGGGAGGTCCTCGAGAAAAACCGTCGACTAACAGAGCATTGTCCAGGCACGATTTCCGCACGCGAAAATTCCGGAAGTGACCTCGCAGGTGATGGAATCTAGCTCGCCTTTGTGCTCTAGCAGCTCGACCACCACTGTTTGATGGTTACGCATGAAAGTACTTGCAACATGTAACAAGTAGTTCGATTTTTAAATTGGACACTTTGTATCAATACTTCATGAATGATGGTTGTTGATCATAACACCAAGGAAAAGGGTGTTCAAAACTGATAATTTTTGTGTTATTAAAAAGAATAGAACTACTAAATATTTAGCAGCATTAGCTGATTTTGCACAAATTATACTGAAAATGTATTTTAAAACATTTGGTGAATAATTTGTTTACATTAGCTAACAACACCTAAAATACTCAGATTTTGTAAAAGTTAGTTTCTGAGTGTATACCATACTTGCAGATAAAAACCGCTCCTGCAACTGTCACAGGAAGATACTTCATATGTATTATATTTTACTGCTAAACACAAGCTCTACTGGGTCACTTGAAATTTGGTCACATATTTTTCCAAAGAATAGGGTCTAACATTCCATAATAATTTTCTTTTCAAGTCTCAAAGTTTCGCTTAAAATATTGGAAAACCAAAACAAAAGCAAATCGACTAGTCTAAAAGCAATGAAATGCCAATAAAAGTTATGTAATTTTACAAAGTTTTCAAATTGATTTTACTCAAACTCTCCTAGTAGCGGCAGGACACGGGTAAAAAGGAGGGGGGGGGGGGGGGGGGGGGGATTAGCTACCAATTTAGTTTCACATACAAACAATGGTTTGACAAACAAGCACGGAACTATTTCCACTCCAGGCCAAAATAATTACAGTAAATCAAGGGGAGAAATCGCTCCTGTACTGACACTTGCATAGTAAGAAAGGCTTATAATCACTTGTACAGGATTGTAACACAATATCGCAACTACAATGCACTAAACTGGGCAGCAGTTTCTTCAAATTCATTGTAGGTGTTAGTTGATGATAGTAGACCTATTCATGAAGACCCATTCCTGCCTTACATGCTAAATGAAGCTGGCATGTAAGGTAAATTACAAGCCATATTGTAGCAGTTGTTTGTAATACAAAGACCAGTCTGTACAAAATATAGCAGATTACTAAAAAACAGTACAGAATACTTTTAATGAATAAAAGTGAAACGACGAAATCTTCTTTGAAGGAAAATATTGGTTAAAACACCTTAAGTAATTTTTGCAGCTTTTAAGCGTACATTTGTTCGCAATGCAATTACATGTTTAGCAATAATTCATCTAACAAGCAATTACTACACAAATCTATCAATTTTATAGATCACGTCGGAATTTAGGTATATAAAAAAATTTTTCTCCGGATAAACGCATTAAAATTCATAAAGTAAGCCAAGCTGTCCAAAACCGGGTCACAATCTTTCCGAAATAATTTCAAAGCTGACCACTATCAATATACTCCATTATAAAAGTACCCCTGACTAATAAATCAGTTAATGATAATTTGGAACAGCTGTATACTCGGCACTACGTTGAGCTTCAACAAGATGGTTTACTATACTCCATAAATTGATAGAAATTTGTCGGAACAATATTACTTACTATGCCTGTTATGTAAGGGGTATTTGTTTCATTTTAGTTCGTCTTTCTTTCGTGAAGCTAGGTGCAAATGTCTTCTCTCACACTGAACAAAATTAAATACAGTAGAGCACATACATAAAGGTTATTTTAAGAAACTGTACTCTGTTATGTAGTTTGTATGAAAACTGTAGACATGATTGGTCGGAACTGACAAGCGACTTACAGGAAAGTTTTGAGTAATGCGATAAACTTATTGTTTTTAGCGTTAAAGGGGTGAAATGAGATTATGTAGAAGTGACTAATGCAGTAGTGGGGGAAAAGTGAGTACCTTGAGAAAACCCTCATGCCAACTATATGGCCCGTATGTTTCTCTCTTACGAAAATTCAATAGTGACCCCGCCGGGGCCAAAACCAATACAGTATTTGTGAGAGGTAAGTACTGCAGCTCACACACTAATATATATATTGATGGAAGAGAAGAAATGCCGTGTTTACCACACGTCGTCCAGGAATCACTTCACAGAGTGGCAAATGATTTGGATGTTCCTCGACTGTGAGAGGTGGATAATCCGTCTCATCTATCTCAAATCCACCCCACACCCATTCTGAATTCTTATCGTCATGAATATTTTCTGTTTCGGTGTTGGCGTTTTGTGTGACTGGAGATGAGGGTATCTCTTGAAATATAACTTCAGGTGCACCACTGAAAATCCCATAATAGAGTAACTTTCGAATGCTATTACCGATAATCAACAAACTAATAAACTCAATAAACTAAGATAATACGTAATGTAGTTGCAGTGGTTGGTGCCGTATTTCATTAAAAAATTATTGGAGAGATTTGGGTGGCTCTTAACAGCGAGGTCTTGAGTCGGCATGAAACCCCACCTTGCGAAAATTTGGGGGCGACCCCGTCGGGGATCGAACACAGTTCGCCATGGTAGTAGGCGAGCGTCCTAACCGCTACACCAACCGCATCCCCTATTTGAAACCGAAAATTTAAAAAGTCATCTATTTTACTAATTGTTTCAAAACTGTGGCAAGGTTAATGTGAATTAAATGGGAAGATGCTGTACTACGCACAGATAGTTGCCATAATCTGTAAGGTATGACATTCCCTCTCAGAATAAATATTACTGGAGGTGGCATGGTATACAGGTATGTATTTATTTGTATTTTATTGTGTATTACTAGCATAAATCTTATACCAATAGACTTAATGAATATGTAAAGACTGTAAGGGAAGGCTTACACAAAAAATGAATATAAAACTTTTTTCTTTTAAAAAAGGCACTTGTTTCCGTAACTGTATCCATAATTTGAATGTCTAGGTTGGTGGTTCGGAGATACAGGAAACAACCTATCCACGGAGGATCTTCAATTAAATGTTGATTCCTAAGTCAGAAAATCTTAGCGCTCTGTAAACACTTATAATGCCTTGGAAACACCTGTTACGTCATAGCAGCCAGAAAGAAGAGCAGACAAGTGACATTATTATTTTTGATGTGTATATATACAGTGGTTCGGAATGGCCATAGTTCTTTGACAACACACACTAACTAGGATCCACAAAGCAAGAATTACACATTATCGAAACGTTTAGCAGTTTGCAATAACGTAACAAAAATATAGCTTCAAACATCCTAATTTCTGTTTCAACGTTAACTGCCGGATCGGAACAACAATGTGTGATATTACGTCGTAAAGTCATTGTGTCCAGAAGCACACATTAGGGCCCCTAACAAAACTGGCTTAATCTTAGAACTGTTAAGTGAATTTGTTCATGCTGTACACTAAAAAAGGCAGCAATAAGCAAAAGTTAAAACTTGTAATTAAAGAAATAATAGAGGAATTGAACAGAACACCACCTTCAGAGACAGGTAGAACTACTCCATTATTCTCAACACCAATCAAGTTACCAGGCGAACTGCATCCCGAATATCAGCTAATTGTTCAGTATGGAGATACTCTTATATTTAGACAGGCAAGGACTAAGAAACACTTTCCATAAAACCCTTCCCCAATACCAACACGACACCCCAACTGCCAACACACCACTTCGCTGTAGCCAGTGTCGGCCGCTGTTATCTGCCGACCACCACGAGTCAGCCTGTGAGGAGCAGCACGCTGCATCCTTGCATCCAAAAGGTAACACCTCGGCGTAGAGCAGTGTGCGTGACCCCCCCCCCCCCACCCCGACTTTGTGCCCGCTCGCAAACCCACAAGGCCTATCCTATATAGTGTCCGTTTGCCTAAAAATACGCTAAGTTCACTCTTACTCAAATGAACCTCGCGACTCTGGCATCGCGATTGTTGAAGTTAGTACCGTATGTTAAAATCAAATCACCATATTGGATAACATACAGTATTAGACTAGTTGTAGAGATTGAAGTCCCCAGTTTTCAGTCCAGGATGGACGCAATTAAGCCCACCACCTAGACAACCTTAGCCGGTGCTTGTTTGAACTCAAGTAAGATATTTAAACCTCCCACCAAGGAGCTTTACAATACTGTTTTTAAGGGCCTGTGATTAACCTCGGACAGTAATTAGGATTTTAAATGTCTATGATTTACCGTATTTACCCTTCCTAAAAAAATATTTTTGAGGTAAAAATATTTAAACCTGAATTCAAAACTACCTCTGTAAAGAGCTTAAAAAATTATTTAGGTTGAAGTATTTTTGCACGAATTTATAACAAACACTTCAAGAAGAAATGCTATTATATAAATAATATGATGTATTTTACTTACTTTTATAGAAAAGCTAATCACAATGAAATATGTGGGTCTAACCTGGCTGTATGATAGCAGCATTTTTTTAAACAGTAAAACTTTTGTAGGTGTGTTATATACTAGGGATGTCATCGATTCCTCGATACCCTAGATTATTACAGGTATCTAAGAATCGAGAATCAAATGGTTAATTGTTATAAATCCTCGTCCACCTTCACATAATTTTTTGAGATTATGTTGCACAGCAACAGGTCTTTGGTTTTCCAAATAGGCTGAACCTGAACCGAACTCGCATGTGTTGACCGGAAATAACCATTCAATGATGGTTCAATTACGAAATAATTAAGATAATACAGTAGAATCTCGATTATCCATGATGATACAAGCGAAGAGATAGTCGTATAATTGAAACTCACGGTTAAACGAGTCATTTCTATCTTGATGGCTGCCATGTGGCAGATGGCTGTGATCACCATTTGGCTGTCTCATTTCACTCCGACGTGACTTGTGCTGTGTGGCGCAACTTTAACGGGAAAACTGCACTCGTTTTATTTGTGCACTTACTGACATGATTCAGTACTACATGTATACTGTTGCAAGAATGCTACAAACACACGTGGAAATCTACTGCATAATATCTAAACCTGTAAATGTCAAGAGTAGATGAAACACTAAAACAAACTGTCAGTCACGGATGAAAGGCCACTGCTGCACACGCAAATATTGTTGGAGATGAGACATTGTTACTCAAGTGTTACGATCAGCATTAGTTGATAAGCCGGACGCTGGAAGTCGGCATCCGTCTGCAACCAGATGTAGTTCCGTAGACGAGAACTCTCGCTAGGCTAGTGGCAAGCTCCTAAGAGTTCCGGGTCGCTGACGCGGAACATGCATTGGCTTTTAGTCTACATTGCAATAGTTATTAGTAGTGGGAGCATAAGGTTCCTGGACCAGGATTTCTGGTATTATTTTTCAGATTTTTTTATTTTGTTTACCTATTATTTAACGGTATACTAGGTAAAGAACATGTGCATTTTCAGTACCATACATATTTCCTGATTGTGACATTTTTGTTTTTGAGGTAGTCGAGATTGAAAGCAATTTTTTTTTCGTGTTTATCCTTACTACCAAATATAATCATTTTTTTTTAAAACGTGTGTAGTGTTAAATTCTTCAATGTACCTAAAAAGGATTTCATTTACTTAGACGTGAAGAAAATGTCTAGCGATGTGTGGAATTATTTTTCCGTTGACAAAAAGAATGCAAATGAAATAATTTAGCAGTTTGTGCTCGGCAAAAATTTCACGTGGTGGGGTTAGTCGCACAACTAGTAAATTGAGAACACACTAAGTAAACACGGCAAGTACAAGAAAATTGCCAATAATGATGTTTCAGAAGATCTTTTGGGCAAAGATGCGTGTAGCAGCAAGTCACCCAGTGTCACTGCAACTTAAAATGTCTGGTAGGAGTATTTTCATTTAGCAATGCTAAATAAACAGTTGCTTGTATTTCAGTTTCATTACTGAATAGCATCAATTTTGTGTACATATTGGTTAGCTTCATAAGTTTACCTAAAATATCGCTTTTAGAAGTTGTGAACTTTTGTTTAACTTTTTTGTGTAATACTGTGTCTATATTCATATCAAATATATCATAGATTTATCAAAAATACTGATATGAAATTCTTAGGCCTAATTAGATAAGTCTGAATGTTACATTAATATAGGAAATTAACTTACTTAGCAGACCAGAAAGTCTTTCCTGTAATTGTCTTCATATTTGTGTCTAATTTAACCTATAAAACAAAATTTCAAAAGGATATATTAACTGTGGGCACATGATAGTCGCTAATCCTAATTTATTGTAATGGAATTAAGTGAAAGGAATCGAGAATCAGAATAGAGAAAAATTGATATTTTGACATCCCTATTATAATATGCATTTTAATTTGTGCGAGTAGTTTTAAATATAATAATACTCTAATCAATAAATTAAATGAAACTGCTGAAATTTCACTATTAAGAAATTATTGGAGACGAAGCATGTATATTACTATCCTTGTGGATATTGTACATTACGATTTGTTATGAAACAGATTCTTGTCTTCTTGTCAGAAACAATATTCCATTTATTTGTTCACGGCACATACGTGAATATGGGCTCTGCATCTAGTTTTGCCTACTGGCCCAGCACTGATATACAATAAACACACAACAGCTCAAAACAATAGAATAAAACAAAACTTCATGCTTTGGTTTTTATTTCTAGTCTTTACATGTCACTGTACTTCCAAAATACATCAATTAGGTTTAGTTAACAATTTCTCCTCATTTGGAGCTGCGTGGGCTAAATGCTATCCAGCAGTTGATTGATATAACACAACCAGTTATGTTCAACAAGGACAAACAACAAATGCATTCATTAGCATCTTTATAAAAAAGAATTATCATGGGCAGCACTCATAAAAATGCAATCGACGCTACCTCTTGGAGCTCATTGCCAGAATGAAAAAAATGCTTCTTCAAATTTCTTCACAAGCATCCTCCAACTATCTGAGCGAAGCTGGGTGTCTCCACTGAATACAATACTGATTATTTATATATTTACACTACACACGCACGATTCACAGGCAAACGACAGGGCACTCAACATACACTGCACACTGCAAATGCTTCTTTGTACAATTAATAACATTTTTTTCCAGTAAACTGCAAACACGTCAATATAAGTCATAAAAAAGGGTTCGGTCCCATGGCGTAAAGAAAAGCTGACGCTCATTCACAGAACTTGGAGACCATCTTCTCCATCTCACTGTCCGAACAAAGGTCAACCTCCGGGGCGGTACGGGGTGCGGCAGCCGCTTCGGGGCTCTCGGGAGACTGGCTGGGGCCAGCTGCGGGTGGCCAGGAAGAGCTTACCAGATCCTCAAGACCCTCTGGCACCTGCAGCTTCGTGAGTTCCTCCCTAAGTTGAGCAAAATGCCGCTGCAACACACATACAAACAGCACACAGTCAAACACCACTAAATGCAAATCCACTACAGGGTGGGGATTTATGACTCATTAGCTCTCCCCTTTCTCTTATTTGTATCACTCAGTTTCCAAAACTGCAACTGCATAAACTAGTAAGATCATGATACCACCTGTTCCAACTCTTGATTCAGATGCCAATACCATATTCTATCCTCCATTCCAAAAACTGTAATTACTATTCTTGCATTGCATTTTATTGTATGTATTTTTTATAAAAGAGAAAAACCTATTATAAAAGGGAACTAGTATAGTAAACTCTTGAGTCTAAGACCTTTTATGGTTCCCAGGAGAAGCGTTTTTATTTTGAGAGAGTAACTATACCAGGGGTCTTAGAAATTAGACTTGAACAGTACATATAAAACATAATCATTAAGAACACTGTCACAATTGGGCAAATGTGTATGTCAGAGATGCACGAGAAGGTGCCGAAGTGTTGCGAAAATAACAAATTTAAGGCAAATTGTTAACAGCAGCTGCAGTCAATGAGTTCACCATTTGTAAAAAATTCTCTGCATGTTGCTTTAGATGCACACACACACACACACCTCCTACTAGTCAACATTTCCAGCTTCGTTTAATTTTTTCTCCTTATGCCTTTAAGCAGTGACCCCGTTCCCTTTTTTTTTTTTTTTTTTTGCCTTGCTAGAATGTTGCACTACCCTTATAAAAAAAAGGAACCTTTCGTTCCTTCTTTCTTCTCCCTCCTCCATTCTCCAACATGGCTCATTAGTCTGTGCCATGGAAACAAAGAGGGATGGCGGAATTATCAACCAGCAACATCTGGGTGTTATTACAAGGGGGTGGGAGGCCATAAACACATGGCAGCTCTGGTTTTGTGGCATGACAGGATGCCATTAGTAGAAGGGGGGTGAGGGGGGTGTTTCGATCTACACACAAGTGAAGGGCCACTAAGTGAGAAAGAGAGAGAAGAGAGAGGAGTAATGTAAGAGCGAGAGCTGTTATATCTCATGAGCTTAGTACGTGGAAATGCAATTGCAATCACACCAATTTAAATGTGATTTTGCATGTATGCGTTTGATATGCCTTTCGGCACACAATGGAATTATTTGGTAGCGTTTATAAGTTCGTGAAACTAAACAAAATTACGAGTGCGTGAAAAGTAAAAGACTGATTTCATAACGATCTCGATTCTTTAACAATACTGGCTTAAAATTCCAAATGTTACTTGATATATAAAAAATTCGTCTTTCCAATGTAAATCCTGTTTATGTGAATTAATCTTCTGTTATTCTTACCATATTCTTAACAATGTATGTTAAAAACATATAAGCGCTTTTAATTTGCAAAACAAAAATGCTCAAAACATTTATGAAAGACTCCAACGTTGAAACCTACATGCCATTATGTTACTTTCAAATACAGCCTATAAAAAAAAGGGAAAAACCTTTAAATTTATTTGCTAACAAGTATCACTAGTGTGTGGCATTTTGAGTTGCATATTATTTTGATGAAGCAGTGGAAAATTTTGCTCGTATGGAAATAACATTTAAATTATTTAACTACCAAAATTATAACCTTAAATAAAATACAAAACGCGATACATACATCGGTGTTCATATTCATACAGGTGCAGCAATATATACACGCACACACTTTGACCGAAGGTTAATATTACACTCAAATTTATGATGTAGACAAACAAATATAGTTCGCTCACTACAAACGTGTGGAAAGTGCAGCATTTTTCAGGAGCACACGCATTTCAATAATTACATTAACGGCTTACAAATACATTTACGAAACACGCAAACTTGATGCTTTAACCTCTTGAACACTTTTTTTTCTATGTCAATCCTTGTGAGTTTACATCACTAAAATAACGTTTGTTGGTCACTAGCATTAAATAATTTGCAAACCTAGGATTTTAAAATCAGTTTTATTCATCAGACCTGTAGTGATTTTTTTTTCAAGACTGTTGCTCATTAGAGTTATGGTATGACTCGTTATTCAAATCACACCATGTTAAATGCAATTTAGGATATATTTTTGGAGTGGAATGTCAAACCATAAAGATAGTTTTGGGCATGTCAATTTATGCGTGCAGATATACAACTAATCTAATACGATTACGACTTATCACCAAGAGTACCTCTTCCACCATTTCAAATGTGATTCATTGCCTACCCTACAGGCAACAGGGAATTTATGAGCGTATTCTCTTCACCTGGAGGATACGCAACCCGGCAGGAACTCCTCCCCCCATCAAGGTGCTGAGAGCCAACAAGCTGCTCAGACCTCGGGCAAGGCTGAGCACCACTGACGAGGCACGAAGCAGAGACACTGACCAGAGTGTTCCCATGCCAATCAGGGCAGGACGACGTCACGCCTCCCCTGGAACCAACGCCGGCAGCCAACAAGCTTCCACTATATAAGTAAGGACGATGCCGAGCTCGAGAGTCATTCTTGTTCTTCTCTCGTGACTTTCCAAAGCACTGCTCAGTGCTGAGACCTCTAGAGAACTTCAAAGCATTGAGTAGGCCCCCTGCGGCTAATCCACCGCCGACGATCAATCAACCAGCGAACACGCTCTCTAACACGTATTTCACTTTGTCTCCTCAAGACACATTTCTTTGACCAGTTTAGACGTATTATGTATTTTCTCGCTTAGATATTTCTTTCCCGCTTTTCCATTAGAACCAAGTCGCCTACTCCTGGCCAGCGTAGTAACCTTCAGCTCTCAATTGCCTGGTAGGAGGTAGCATGCGTCGCATGTTTATTGAACCATCAATAAACATACTTTTGTTTCCTACCTTATCGCTTCTATTTCTGAGGGTATCTATCTGTTTGCCTGCTATACACAAGTTGCTACGTACACCATTGACAAGAACCGGGTAATTGATAAAACGGATTTAACTTCAAAAGTGGATCCCCTAAGGGGTCCTTCATATTTTCTACACACCCATTAGAAGGCCACCTGTTGCTTTTCAACTGCCACGGCACTGTACAAGTGTCGGCGTAAAGGAACAGAGGAGCCACAACCACTAGCAACACCTTCACCAAGGGAGAAGTGACAGTCTCGAGTTATTTCTTTATCCCATAGCATTGTTAGTGCTGGGATATCTGTAGCTTGAGACCTACTGCCCATTTCTGTGTGAACGCACATCCAATGGCGGCAATGGTGACCATACAGCTCCCCGTCTCTGATCAGCCCACATACGTGGGGGATCAATGGAGACTTAAATGAGCCTGATCAGCAAGCCAAAAGCGGACTGACACTATAATCTGCGTTTAATTTGTTCACATCAAGGTGTATCTAGCATATTGTAAGCAGAGACTCAATGTCTTACGACCATAGGCACAACCATAAACATACGGAACAAAACGCAGCGTTCCTTGCAGCCAGATAGTTGAGAGCACTTCCTCAACCCACTCCGGAGTGACAGACGAAACGGGACCGCGCTGCCCAACTCAGGCACGAGTCAGTATCGACTGCTCCGGTAACTATTTTATTTGTATCTCCATGCATACGAATTGATCCCTCATTCCATCCCGTGGTAAAAAGGACTGTTAACTGGCACTGCTACAGGATTCGGCTGGGATAACATCCATTTCTGGACAAATGAAGCTCACCCATGGAATCTCCAATTCAGAGCAGGCCAAGCTCGTTAAGTCCGGGTAAAACTCACTACGACCACGGCACCCAAGAAGCAATAGTAAATACGTAATAACCAACATCCTTAATCTCCCGCCGTCTATTTAATCTAGACGACCCCGCTTTTTGTCTAGCAGACAAAATCCTCTACCATCGTGCTCAGTAGCCTATCCGAGCACGCGTCACAATAATTCATGCAATTTGTCGGAGTAAATGTTTTGCAGCCCACTATTTTATCAAGGTGCATTATATCTATGTAATATTGAGTGCTATGTGTTTGCACTAAATAATCTAGTCATGTATTCTATTAGGAGCATATTTAAGAGATATTTAATTAAATAGGTCTTTTACATGAATTCAAATGTTCTAGATTGTGATGTTCTTTCCAGTAAGCGAGTTGTTATGTTTAGCTGGAATATAAGTGAAGGCTGTGATATTGGTTCACACTGAAGGAAAGGGTTACATATTTGAGAAGGCCTTGTATTCAAAGAAATTAGTGACTACAACAGTCATTTAAATGGGCCAAATCATATGGAATGTTGAATTAAAAATTACACATTTGTTGTTCATGATTTACTATTAATTATTGTGTTCTCTAGTTATACACGCCTACTTTGGTGCTACAGTACGAATTACCATTGTAACTAAATTCTGATTATTGTGTGCCGTGGTGCAGTTAAACGAAATTAACTTGGCAAATGTTGGTTGTGGCATGTGAAGATGATTTGAATTAAGTATCCTCTGAGACATAAACAAGTATTACTGCTAGCCAAGCAGATAGAAGTTGAATGTTCTCACAGTGTGAATTCACTTTTGTACCAGACTATTGAACGTTTTATGAATGTTTATATGCTCTCTTTTGTTAAATAAATGCCTTGAAATGATTTTCTTTGATTATCAATTGTGCAAACTTGTACAAAATTGTGCATAAACTGTACATGGTGAAGTGTGTAGGAGTACCAGTGTTCAAAAGGGCAATATTAGAACTGGTGAGCCACAAATTGAATACCAGACCCTGGCCAACCTTGTAATCAGAACTTCTTGTCTGATTGCGAGCATTGAAACCACTAAAAACCAGAACACACTGAGGAACACACTTGAATACAACTGCCTGCAGAAAAGCGCAAAGAGCAACAGCTTCATCATAAAGAGAATACTTCATTATATGACAAGACACCGCCACACGCACGGTCCATCAACACTGATGCGTGCTACATTAGTATACTACTATAAACAATTGTGACTGACTCATCTCACGCCACGCCACTACACCCGAGTGAGAGTCGAACCCTGCCAACCTGTACACAGAGCAGGCCTCCACAATCCTGGAGGGCGCCCAACATGGATACATACGTTGCGCACGCCAGCGGACACGTAGCCCTCCTCTGCCCCGCGCTGAGAGCCAACAAGCCATATGCCACCTCAGGGTACGGCTGAGTGCCACCGAACATACACAAAGCAGAGAGGACTAGAGGGTTGCTACCCCCACTCTGGCCTTGCACCAGAGGGACGTCACCCCCCCCCCCCATGGCCCGCCGTCGCCCCTGTCCTTCGGACTATATAAGTCCGTGCACGGTCGGGCTCGGGAGATATTCTTTCAGATCTTTGAGCTCGCTCCACCACTTCTAGTGCTGGGGCCTCCCAACGACCTCCAAGTCTTCAGCAGCCTACCAGAGGCTTTTCTCATTGTCGACAAACGTCTTCAGCAGCCACCAGCGGCTGCCGCCATTGCCATCAGCAGAGGCTTCAATGACGCAAATAGCTACCACTTACCAGAAGCTGCTTCTACTACAGTCTTCAATATTAACACTCCCTGCTACTAGAGCAGTGGAACTTCTTTGTCTCGTCTTAGACACCCCTCGATTAGTTAGCAACCTACAGTATTTCTATTTAGCTGTCGAATACTTATTTTCCTGCTTAGCCTAGAACTAGGTCACCTACACCTGTTCAGCGTAGGTTACTGTATTTATTACGATCTTAATATACACAGCTTTGTTCTTCTACCCATGAGTATTATTTATAGAGAGTAATTCTGTGAGCCTGCTAGGAATGGAACACGTTGTGCACTGCCAACCAAGACCGGGTATTTAAATACTAACTAGACCATGACTGGGGATCCCTTTCAGGAATCCACCAGTCCTACACATATATCGATGGCCAACTATTCTAGACCTCCCGGGATAGAATAGCAGAGCCACAACTTTTAGAAACTCCTCCAACCAGGGGGAGAGAGTACGCTTGGGTTGTATCCTTACCGGAGCACCTAGGTGCTGGTGGGGGTACTTGCTCGAGTGTTACAGCCTGGCCTTGGTTGCGACCCACACCCAGTAATACCAGGAAGGCGGCCCAGACGGTTCAACGCTTCTGATCAGCCTGCCAGTGGTGGGGGTCTTCTGGAGCACCGAGCTCGTGCCGGCAGCTACTACTGGCTGAACACTATTATAGGAATTGTTTCACGTCAGCGGTGCACGACCTATACTGTTCAGCAGCATACCACACACTATGCCGTTTAAGGTGAGGTACGGCTCATGGAGAGAAAAGCAAAGGACAGCTCACCTCGCTGCCAAGCAGCAGTCTGTATTCTTTGGACACAGGCGGAGGCGGAACGAGACCGCACTGCCTTAGTCAGTCTCTTGGAAAAACCAACCTCTCCCATATTCTAATATATTACCTTTCCACTGCACACGTCTGTAGCCATCAAGACTACCACCCCGTCTTGCAGTCTGGTATGAAGGACTGAGGTAAGGTATGGGATTGCCAACCCCAGGCTCTGGAGTGAAGGAGCCGCCTGGAATCCGCGGTACCGTGTTGGCGAACACGGTATCACCGACCCACAGCCAGCAGACTGCAACACCTGCTCCAGCCAGCAACCAGCAGCAGTACGACAACTGGCCGAAGTAAAGTTGAGTAAGCCAGGTAAACTTAACACCTCCCGCCAACTACCTACACATAAACCCACAGTGGGAAAGAAGGTAGCCATAGATACCGGTAACTTTGTACCAACCCGCAAATCAATGCGCCCAATCAAAGTAACGAGCCGCATATGTAACTTGGATTAGAAAATACCTACCACCGCGCGTTTGGTCTAGCACAAGCAAAGCCACGACAACCGTTCAGAATAGTCCTTAACCCTGGCATGCGTCAACACATTATCCTGGCAGTAAAATGTGTGGCATCCGAGGGAGACCACAAATGACTGTAGGGGTAAGAGGCGCTAGGAGATGTTTCAGGTCTTCAAGATAATTAAAATAACCTCAGCATTTCCACTGTGAGCGACATGATATGGGAAGGAAGTATGCAGAAACAATTACTTCAATTTCCCCCTATGTCTTTTGATCACTCACTTCAAGACCTTGGAGCTTTCGCCAGTGTTTCGTGTGGCAAAATAAACTACCATCTCAAATTCTGGCTTAGGAGAGAGATGCTGGCGAGTTGAGGTGAGGATGCGATCTTTCATTATCACATTCACTTGCAGGAAAGGATGCAAGCGATGGAGACTTAGGATTGTTGACTTTTTGAAGTAGCAGCATGCTGACAAGTAACTAACAATAGTGTGTTTTGACAGTTTTTTTCTCAGATGGTCCAAACTGCGTATAGGCAGTCAAGGTTCAGATTGCCAGAGCTTGCTGTAGCTTCGGTGCACTCACAGACATTTCTGTCTAGGTAGTCACATCGACTGAGTACATGCACATTTCCTACTGGTCAAGCATTGGACACAACACCATACAGAACAGAAGGTTTTGGGGACTTGGAGAGCATGGAAGCCTTTGTGTCTCGGCAAAGAAAACCTTGTCGGTGGCATGGATTCGCTGAACAGCTTGCTCGTCCAGGTAGACTGGGCACTCCTCCGACCAGAGAGGGTGTACTTGTATAGTTCTAACAACTCAGAGGTTCGCGGCACTGAGAAGTATCAGGGTGCAATGGGTCAGCACATTTTGGACAAGTTAGTGGATGTCTGCATTTCACAGACGAACAGGCAAACTGTTGACAGTTGTAAAAACGAAGAAAAGCAGGAATTAACTGCTTAACACGCAAATTCACGTACCCTACTTTGGTAATGGTTGGGAAGTCATGCACACCAAAAGTTAAGATGAGAGTAGCTGTAGATGACTTAACACCATCAGTAGTCTTCAGCATGTGGCAAACAGTAACATAACGAGTTTGCAGTTTAAGATGATCTCTTGTTCCAGGACGTCAATTAGGTTGGGACATCAGATGACGCTCTTGCTGGAGCTGAGGGACACATAAGACTGGACCTGAAAATGTAACTTTGCAGTAGCCCCACTGATAGTCTTCATCGTCAAGAATCCTAGTGGCTAGCTAGCTTTCGATGTCTCAACCAGAAGCTTGCGGCTTTCACTGATCTTACAGTCAGCAACAGGACCACCAGCTGCTTCATCAATGACTTTTTGTAATTCAAAAGGCGACACCTTTTCAAAAGTATGCCCTTCTAAACCTTGGCTAATAGAAAAACGTAGATAGATAATTTAACAGCAGCAGAACGACACTAAAGAATCACAATCCGAATCACTACTAGTATCATCGCAGTGCCATTTTATGTGGCTGACGAGGGTACCACCCTTTTGGAGAGTGCCTTTAGAAACAATGATGTAGACCCCCCAACCCATCCCCTTAAATGGGACTCAATGGTCTAAGCCTGCAAATGGAGGACGGGGTGTTGTGGGGGGAAGAAAAGAAGCCATCATTTAAAATGCCTCATAGGCTGTGATGTTAGGAGGGGGAACAACCTCTCAGAGACCCAAGCAGTAGTTAGTAACAGCTACCCTTTGCCGCTATTCACTGCAAATTACTGCCCAAATAACCGGAGTGTACACCGGGGGCACATTGTACTTCCTGAATAAGGCCAGCTTTATTCCCCTACCTGGGAAAACATCCCAGGCTCCCCACTATACAGGACACCCTTTGGTGCCATTTCAGGGGACTTGTGATTGATTACACCAGCCTCCTTCGTACAGCGGGAACACATTTTCCCCACAGGTCTAGGCACATGAGCAAATCTGCCATGACAACCACTCAAACCACTAAGTTTTCACTAGACCATCACTAACAAATGCACCCCATATGGTCACACAATTTGGAGGCAGCACTCACTGGTGAGGACAGACCCTCATTAGGCAGGACATCACACTGGTCTACAACGATGCTATAGAGAGAGAAGATACGATGGCACCTTTTTGAAGCGGATAGAGACAGATGAAAAAAGAGATGAATAAAGAAGCACGAGATGATGGTCTGAACAAATTTTAGATCCCAACTGTGTCCCGATTAGTCGCCTCTTACAACAAGCATGGGTATGGGGGAAAAGTTGCAGATGAAAAATCTTCAATAAATAAAGGCTACTGAAGCAAACAGTTGGATGACAACTGTTTTAGAACCATCCAGAAATAGCCCAAGAAAAGTGGAAGTGTGATACCCACTTCAGCTCTCATTTTTCTAGAAGCAATAAAGACTTCCCAGGAGGTCAAGGTGCATAGCCAGTGACACTCCCCTCCTGCCAAGAAGGCACCAATTGGTGTTACATGGATGTACATGTATGTGGTTATTAGAATGTTTGAAATGCTCGTGGCCTAAAAAAAACACCATTTCAAATCTGTTTTGCAGTGCAAAAATAACACTTTTATTGTATGGAAAACGAACTTTATGTCCCGAATGTGTTTAATATTCGAATTGGTACAAACTACATATTTATAATATTTTCTTTTGGTGACATAACTTATAGGTTATCTAATAATTTGAATATTTCTTTCGTATTCATACGAGTAACTTTTACACTCGTCCATTAAAACAATACAGTTTCATAAGAGGGGTGTAAAACAATGCCTCCTCATGAAAGAACATTAAACTAAAGTCTCTCCTCCCAACCCCAGCCAATCATTGGCAATAAAATTAAAGGCAGTATGACTTTACCACAAAAAAAAAGGTAGATAGGAATGGTAACCTACATTGATCATCGCATTTGTTTACGTTTACACTCATTGTTTCATTCATAGACAGAGCAGCTGTAGCTTAAGGATACATTGTGGCCATGCTAAACTTCGGTAACTGTCAAAATTTGGTGAACTTATGATCTGTATTCTGAATGCAAGTACATTTTTCGATTTTTTTACGTGTTTTGTGTGTGCACAATCTGTGAAAACAACCAAAGCAAAACACACAGAATAATAAATTTATGTTACTTACGGTAGCTGAAAAATTAATACATAGTATTGTTTTTCATCCAGTGATGAACAATTCCTACATTTCCTCGATTTGATTTAATCCAGAAACAATTTAATGCTTCTTTTCTTATATAGAAATTTTTAAGCTTACTTAGTTCGAAAATTGACATGTCTGATATGTTATTTTTTATTATTACATAAATACGTATTTATAATTTTTAACACTTGACAGGCCTACCATATTAGCTAATTTATATACATTTCAAATTTGTTTCCATCATTTCTAATATTATCTTGCACGATTTTTCTTTGATTTTAAACTATCATAAATTTGGCTGAAAACTGTGAAAATGTAGTTCAAAAAATTTTATTGTCTTTTTGAAAATTTTTTACTCAAGACTATCAAGTATCGAAAACATGGTATCGTGCTACCTCTACTCAAAAGTTACATAACTAGAATTTGCGTTATCACTTCACATGAGACATCTTCAGTCATTGTTTGACATGTCTAGCCCCCAGAAATAATTTCTCCTTCCACTGGGCTTGCATCACCTTTTAACTCTGTTTTAAAGCGGAGTTACTCCATGCTGTACAGAATAAATTATGCAAGAGAGACTATAATAGAAATGCAAACACATCTAGGTTCTATTGTATTAACAATAAACGAGACTATGTAGCTGCACGTCCAAGGTCAAGAAGCGAGGGACCGATATGGGAGACAGTTACACGCACGCCTAGCACCTCATCGCTCTTATGCGCAAGGTGTGCAGTGTTTCTGCTGTAATGTGCAGATTACATCTGTAATCTGTAACATAGGGGTTTTATTACACGTGATGAAAGCGGACAGATAGAACTACTACGTCCGTATATTTAAACTTTTCTCTTGCCTTTAAGAAAACTGCATAGGCAAGTTTTGAAAATAGATGATTTTTAAAAATCTTTTCTGACAAAAAGTCATATTTCCAGAACTTTTATTTACCGAGATATGCCCTTATGCGCAATCAATGATTTCATAGAAAACGTTGCAATACATAGGACTCTTAATCATGCATGTTTTAAAATGAGTAATATGAGGGAACAAACCACCTGTAGCACAGCAAGACTAACCGTTAGTGCCATGGCGTTCATGGAAATGGCACGACCTGAGCGCTTGTCCCCACACTGGCTCATGTCCGCAATCCAGCCTTCGATCTGAGAAACTATTTCTAGCCGTTTCATCCAGAAGTGTGTGTGTATCACCTGCAAGACAGAGTTAGTCAGTAATGAAACTACACTCACATTAAAATAAAACATTCATTCAGATTGCTGCAACATTATTATCTGAAGAACAAATATACATTCCATAACCAACAAATCAAACACATTTCAAATGACAGTGAAAAAGACAAACTTAAGACTATATATACTAAACAGGATTCTTACAAACACTTCGGAAGTAAATTCATGGAATTTCCAAGACCTTTCGAAATACTGATATGTACAGTCGACTCTCGATCTATTGTTATTCAGGGGACTGCCAAAAAATATCCATACCTGTGGACGTCAACAGATGAGGTTTCTGACATGTATATCAATAAAATACAACATTAAACCTTATAAAACTTTATGATGAGTAAAGTAAGAGCTGTACATTATCTGTGAATAAAGTTTAGATAGTAAACACAATAAAAATGGGAATTTTAGAATAAGCATTATTATAGATAAGACATTAAAAAACATAACATCTTACACTACCGTATATAACTGATTGTAATCAGACACCAAATGCAAGATGACCTAAAACTTTCAAACCATCTAGAAATGAAAATACGTATAATGAAACAGAATGCAAGTCAAATTTTGAATGTCCCATGCGCACTCGTTCAGCTAAGAGCACTCGAAGTTATCAATTGGGGAGTGTGTTCACGGCGGCTGATGGAGTAGAGGTGGTTGTGGGAGGATTACCCCTCCACGCCGCTACATAATTAATCATTCAAAACAATATCCTCTGATTTTCCTTGTCATGAGTGACACTGCACTTGACTCGGTGCTTACCTACCCATTACAGTATTAGATAGCAAAAGGTGTCGAATAGGCCTTTACATTTTTTTATCAGTTAATTCAAAATATGCATATCTATTCAATTAAATTAATATAAATCATCCATTTTCCTCGCAAGAAGTTACTGAAAATTAACTTTACACTTATAAGTCGCTCTACGTTCAAACAATTTTTGGTGACGAGGAAGTCAAGTACTATCTACGTGCCAGCTCTGAAACCCTGGCAGGAATGCAACCCTATACGACTGTACTATCGTACAAAGAAAACATTCACTCACCTCAAGGCAGTGGGGTCGCTAATGGTGAACCCATATTTTCTTGTTTTCTGATTGAACTGCATTCGCCTGATGCAATGGAGGAATAACTACTGCCGTCAAGACGTACAACGATACTGTCAATTACATCTGATATGACACCATCCTTTCACCAGTATTCAGTCTCAAGCTTCTGTATGTGACCACAGTACCCTTCCCAGTCTGTCTTGGTTACACTGTCCTATAGATGACTGCAGGAGGTTAGGAGCAAGCTTCTCGGTAACCCACTTTATGAAATTAACACTGTTCATTTAGCCGTGAAAGTCGCCACTGGCAGTGCAGGCTTTATAGAGAAGGAGAGCATTTTCCATACATACGTCAATATCCCCAGCGTGTACTACAATTAATCGGAAAATCAAATTCACATTAGCTTGTATGCCAAAAACCTCTTCATGTTGCCAACATTTACCAAATGTTAAATTACCATCTTTCCATGTCACATCTATGTAGATAATTTGTTTCCCACCTTCTCTGTGCTGTTTCAGCTAGATAGTCGTGGCACCAAGATACGATGTGAGGTCTCTCAATTAGTATCTTCCTGTGACTTTGCGATTTTTTCTACCAAAAAGGTAGTTTTTTTATCACCTTACGCAACGAAGTATGTGACAACGGAAAGCCTATTTTCTCCTTTACCATGGACAGTAATTTTGCAATGGTAGGGACACATTTTTCCTGAATATAAAAATCCTGGATTGTCCGCAGAATTACACATAGATCAAATTTATCAATATTCACGACAGTATGTTACAGCCTAGTTTTCTGTCGTTTACCCGACATGTGCAAGCTACCACCCTCCCCACTGTTATCTAGTTCTTTCTGTTCCTTCAGTTTTTTTTTTACTAACATCTACGACACTCCAGCGTAGTCTGCAGCTTTTGCTGTCGCCTGGTTTACTGAGAGAGAATAACGTTTTTGTTTCGCCTCTTCATCACACTTTGCAATTATATTAATAACGATTCTCCGGCCCTCAGAATGCACGACCGTGTTTTTCTTCCGGACAGACATAACACTAGCAGCGGCAATGTTCACGTCACTTCGAAGCTAAATGCGTTACTGCAGATAGTACATGCGTGACCATACTTCCCACTCCCCACTGTCACTCACTGACTTGCCTTTCCCTTTTCTCATACCCCGCGGTTTCAGAGCTGGCGTGCGGACAGTATATGCTTCTGTGCATGTGATTTTATTCTTGAAGATACTGCCCATGGAGTTAAATAAAAAATTATGTTTTAAAATCATGTTAATTTTACGCCAGATACAATGAAACACTAACATTGCGGGGAAAAACGACCTGTAATCACAAAAGAAAACATATCTTTGCAAATAATAATTCCTTGGTAAAAATTTTTGTGCAACATCAAGGCACAGTTTATTTGCTTTGTGCCCTGGCCGATATGTGTAGGCAAGAGCACACAGCCGACAGACTTGCTTTTTTTCCTTTTGCTAGACACCAACTTCCCCTCTCAATGGCATGTGAAGGGAGGAAGCTATGTAACGCTACGGTGGTTGCTATAGGTAACGACTTTTTCTCTCGTCTGCGTGTAAGGGGAAGTTTCAGCACATTGCACAATGCACAGTGTCAGTGCGCTGAAGAGCAGTGCTAAGTGATGGCACGCACGATGTATTTCACATCCAGTTACTAGATATTTGCATAAACAACCATCTTAAAAAAACGATAGATGTGGGAAATATTACGCGAAGGGAGCCAAAATATACTCAATCAAAGCACCATGCGAAAAACTATAAAAGTGGTTTATGTTAACACATTATTTACATACACTTGACATGTGTCCAATTAGCTAAGGCTGGATCACGGTCGCATGGCTTTGGTTGCAATTTAGTAGGTTGTGCGTGTGGGTTGGCTTACATTTACTTACGGCTGGATATAACGGTTGGGCAAGTGGCCTTATGGGTTGGTACGAAGTTCTCGACTTTACGGGTCACGAGTCCATTGGATTGGTCTGGCTTGTGACTCGTTTGGGAGCTAGTCGTAGTCAATGACGGGCGGGAGGTGCTAGGGGTTGGTGCCTTGTCGGTTTGCGGGCCTTTAAATCAAACACTTATATTTCAAGACTTCCAATATGAACTTTTTGAAGCACAGTAATTTTATACAGCGACGCATGATGTCTTTCCAACAATGGTATAAACAACTTCACCTCATGAATGAGCAAGACATTGCGCCACGTAGCAACAAAATTTTATTATTGACCCGCAACGACACATTAAAAACTTTTGCTGTCTACCCTGGCAAGAATAAACGCTCCAGCCGAAAATTGTATTATTCACTGGCCACCGAGATCATGTATCCACAGCACTGAGTACCACTGTACGCCAATAGATGGCTACACCAGTAAGCTTCGCCGCCTTGCGATCTCCAAGCCGTTTGGTGATGTTGCGCCTTGAGGAAGCTATGCTATGGCTACCCCCTCTCCCCCACCACCACACATCCAGCTGACTAAAGGGAAAGAGCCAGCCAGAATATAAATAGTGGGACGTCCCCCTTAAATGACAGTTATTCATTGGCTTGTCTTCGAGCCACACCGCCTGCGCTCTCCACAACAGCCTTATTGGAGAACTACCCCACTTGCTTCGCTCCTAGATCTACTTACCTGTGCTTTATTGCATTTGTGCCAAACGAAATACCTCTACTTGGTCTACAGAGTGCCTCTTCACCTTCTCAACTTGCTTTGTCTTCAACGCATTCGTGCCGAAGATCCATGCCAAACGTCGTCTAGACACTGCGGCACCTTTTGGGCAACACATGCGTAGGGAGTAGTACCAGTTGTAAGTTATTTTAATAACACTCATCTACCACACCATTGTTAGCCTAGAACAAAGTCGCCTTTACCTGGATAACGTAGGGTTGAGCTTCCCTAAGCTCTTGCCAACGTAAGGAAGTAGTTCGACACAACTTGTTTATTTCCTGTAAAAAGGAATAAACAACAGTTTTATTGACTCTAGGATATCCTTTCCTGAAGGCATAGCACCTCTCCCCGTGTACCTCACACCGCTCAAGGGATTGCAGGTGACCCCAGGAAATTACGCGAGTCATACCCAACAACTGCGTACCCACACATGCACCTTGGACGGCCATCCATTCTGTGCTCCACAGAGTCCAGAACGGTAGAGCTCCGACACTAAGTACTTCGTCTTCTGAGGCCGGCTTGCCTGCTCATTAGTCCACTCTCTCTATCGCGTTTATGTGCTGGAGTGAGTGTTCTCTGAGTCTGGAGAGATCGCTTCCTTATAAGATCCTCACTCACGTGCAGGGACTGTCAACGAGGGCTGACTCTCAGTGCTCACAGCATTTAGGCGCCGAGCACTGAGATAGGGTGTCCGTTGAGTCGGCAGAAGTTTCATGTGGTTTATACCAGGTAGGACGACAAGTCACTTGTAGTCACCTCATGGACGTGAGAGTATGTTTCAATCCAGATGCCTTACTCCTGTCAGATTGGTCGTAAGAAAGTACATCAAGTGCTAATTGCCTCAGTGCTCTTGCAAGAGCTTAACCCCTCCCTCATTGCCATACTCAACCAGCTCTCGCCAAAGTAGAAGTAGCAAGTCCAGGCTTTGCACCATTTACAGATACCAGACACACCCGAGGACCCTAAGGACCTTTTTGAGGCACCCACATGTCCGAACGGGAAGACACACCCCTGGATCACAGCGTATTTAAGCCAGCTAGATCAGCCCTTCAAGCTCTACATTCCAGTTTCACACACGAATCAGAAAAACCGACCTAGACAGCACACACAAGCTTCGAACACAGGATCTCTAACCACCTTTAGGTCACGTACGCCCAACATAGATGAACCAGGTCGAACCATCATCCAAGGTTATGCGTCGCCCAGGTTTACCGCGGACAGTCAATACTTCGAAGCGAAAGATCACCCTAGCTGAGCTCGATTTCGTGCCCTGCGCAAAGCTACTAGGTCAAACCTCTACACTGGACGTGCACCAAAACCACGTAGGGACTAAGAGCATTAAGAACCTCCTGCAGAAAGGCGCACTTGCTCTAGAACCCGACAAAACCAGCTTCCTTAACGTAATGACGAACTTGTTGGCCTCCAGGCGTCACATGTCAACAGAAAGGCTTCACATACAAACAAGCACTTAAGTGGTACACTGACCTCCTTGAAGCAGGGGCAAGGGTTCCGTATCTGCTCCAGCATGGCCCACTTGACAGTTGCCTGACAGATGTTAGAGTTGTACTCCCGTGAGCTCTGGTTGCCGGAGGGGGTGCCTCGTGACCGCTCATACCCAGGCTCATTGAAGTACGGTTCGGGAACCAGAATCAGTGACTGAATTGACACCAAAACCTGTACAAAAAAACCAATATCCACCTTATATCAACACATGAAAAGCACTTTCAACCACTACTACTACCCATTCTTTGAGTCCCTTAATGGGGATCATACCACGTCAAATTCGATAAACTATTTTTTCACCATCAACTAAAAAAAATTAAACAAACTTTTGGAATAAGACAGTAGTAAATAGTAACTTCTAAAGCTTTGTCAAATTGTTAAAGCTTCATTATCTTACATTAATTTTTAATTAGTAACCATGATAAAAATTAAGTGATTTTAATTTCTTGCTGGAGAGCACACAAATGATACTGGCAACAGTAATTAGGCAATAAAACTAGTGACCACCTACAACAGGGTAAGCTTGTCATATATTTTCAATGCTTAAAATTTTGGATATGCTACAAGTGCTCCACAACATAACCAGTTGGACTCCCCACATGTGCACTACACCTAAGACATATTAGCCCTCAGTTATCCTTACATTTATAACCCTATCAACACACAGTTTTCTGTTTTCTTGATAATTTTTGTGCTCCAATTACAAGCCCTAACAATGCATATCTTCCTCCAACTCTGTACACATTTGTTCCAAAACTCCTTAAAAAGAGCAAAACAACAAAAATTTCTATTGTATTCACAGTGTGTTTTCAAGGCTATGCAACAGGCTATCCTGTAACAACTAACCTGCAGGAAACTGGAGGTCTGTGCGTTCCACTTCTCCTCTGGTCGGCCATGCCAAGTGTTCAACACGCTAAGGCACACCTTGCCGTCATTGTACAGGTTGGGGTTAAACCTGATAGTGTGGTGACCTGTCGTCTCCAGATTTATCAACATTGGAGAGTTGGGGTAATCAGGAGGGAAGTACACATCAAACTCGAAGCAGCCATTCGCATAGGGCGTTTCCGCTGGCCCTGTGATCAACACCTGCACACACACACACAGAAATTTTACTTTGCTAACTACTCATAATTTCATGTTTACAACTCAAATATGCAAATTATGCAACTGCGTGTTGTGCAATGCAATAGTACAATAATGTATGTACTGAAAGGTCTGGGATGGCCTGAAATGATACAGTGTCTAGTAATTAGTGTGTAATGATGACAGTATAATGTTTGAATCCCAAATGATTAGACTAGTAACTATTCTGCAATTAGGGCTTATCTTGCCTTTAGTTATACTGCAACAAAGTGCATCCAACATTTCAGCAGGCTAGCATTCATTTACATAAATTCTTAATGATTGGATTGTGTAGAAAGAAACACATTACAGCCAAAACTATGATGAAAGGATTGCAACATAGCTTCAATGCAAACTGCAAAATAATAGTAACAAATTTTGCCATACAAACTAATAACTGTGAGGCTGCACAAGTATGGAGTTAGTGAGGCAAACGTTCAGAGTTTGAAAGCTGATTTACCTTGACTCAACTGCAAATAGTTCACAAATAGTCTTCAGAGGTACCCATCCCTCCACCAAAAAAGGCGAAGTTTAAAAAAAAAATGTGCAACAAAGGAAGGCTTATATTACGCGACACTAGGTTGAAGGCTAAAGAAATTGCACGAGAACTAACATTCCACATGTGAATTTTAAAGCTAGTGTTGGTTGGTGAAGGAGTGAGTGGGGTTGTGGGGTGCTCGATAGCAGGGTCAGTAATGCTCACAGGAAATGGTGGGTGGGTGAGTGGAATTATGAGGGCACTAGACAACGGGAGCCATTAATGACCACAGGAAACTTAAAACAAAAAAGATTAAAAAACATCAACAGGAAGAATAAAATAAAAAAAAACTCCAAAACAGGCAAACATGAAAGTTACGTAAAAAAAAACCTCCACAGGAGGCAAAAAGGGAACCAGGTAAGCTCAGATTAAAAACCTTCATAGGATAAAGGACAGTCACAAAACAAACAGGAACAAATACTTCCAGTGGAGCATCAACAACAAAAGGACACAAAACAAATCTAAACACATTAGAAAGACCTGTCAAACATAAAAATGGGAATACACCATTGACAGATGTACTCCCACTACACAGCATCCCCCGTAGGTAGTCAGGAACATTAAAAGTGAGATGAACCTGGTCATACCTGCAACACTCCACCAGAATGTGCCAGACAGTCAAGGGAGTACCCCACACGTATCTGCCAACTTCTCAAATCCTCAATCAGTAAAACATTTTGAAAATGTAAATTTCAACATAAACTGGACGCGTTATTTTTCCAAAAACCTACAGTACTTTAAAGAAAATTATTTCCACACAGGCCTATTATCTTACATGTCAATTTACATCCCTAAATTACAAAATAAATATGAAGTGGAAGAAAAAAATTCTTATGATCAAGACTTCTTTAAACTTGCAGGAAAGTCAGTTTTCACAATATTACAGGTTAACACTGTGACAATGGGCGTACGCCAACCTGAAGTTCAAAGGAAATTTCTTTGCAAAGAAAGCGAAGAAATTATTGTCAAATTCTTTACTGAAATACTTTTGAAAAATATGTTTTCTTTCAATTTTATAAAACTTTGCAGCTTAGTGTATAACTAGAAGTAATATTAGTATACCTAATGGAAAACAACAGTAAACATTAAGACATTACAAGCCCTACCATCAGAGCAACATTCCTTTCAATCAACTTTAGTTGTTCACAAGTTCACATTAACACTGTAGTAGTTGTGTTGCATGATATTTACAATACACTGTCTCACACTTTATATATATATATATATATATATATCAGCAACAACCCACCCCAGTTCAAGTGTAATACTTATTAATACTGTTGTAGCCAATTTTATGTGATGTTGACAATTTCTAGAAAAATAGCATGGCCACAATGTATCTCTTCAACCCCGAGTGTTTTGTCACTGAAGAAAAAGACGTTTGTACACAAATGTTTGAGTCCAATGTACACTTCCATTTTCCTCTTTCATTGTGTTTCCTGTCATGGCAGGCACTAGAAAAACTGACGTTCAGAAATTAATGTAGGATATTATAGCTACATTGACATTCCAACCTGTTGTATTTTGGTACTTGCCAAGTTAACTTTGTTGAGACTCTGTTTAATTTATTTTGAGGGGGGGAAAAAAAAAATATAAATATGATAAAAAACTAAAACAGTGATAGGTTGGAGTTAACCTTACACTGATCCCCCACGCTTAGTGGGCTGATCAGACGTGGAGCTGCGTGGGCCACCAATACCTTTACTGGTTGTGCATTCCCGCAAGGTTGAACGGCAGGTCTCAGGCTACGGTTACCCCAGCACTAACAGTGCTCTGGAACAAGGTAAAAACATGAGATTGCCACCCCTCCTTGAAAGAAGGTGTTACTAGTGGTTGCGGCACCTCTGTTCCTCCCCTCCAGGACTAACAGTGCTCTGGCGGTTGGAAAGCAACAGATTACAGTCTAATGGGCGTGTATAAGGACTGATAGACCCCTGAGGGGCGCCCGTAGTCAAAGATAATTTGGTTGTATAAAATGTCCCGGTTTCTGTCAGTAGTGTACGTCACAACTGGTATCTAGCAGGTGTATAGAATGATACTCTATGAAAGAAAGAAGCAGAAGTATAGGGAATAAAGCATGTCTAATGAGGGTTCAATATACATGTGACACGTGCTACCCGCTACCAAGCAGTAGAGCGCTGAAGGTAACTATGCTGGCCAGGTGTAGGCGACCTGATTCTAGGTTGAAAGCGGGAAGATATATCTAAACCGTAACAATATATAACTAATAAACTGTTCGAGTAAAAGGTGTCCAGAGGACACAAAGTGAGTTTAATACATATGAGTGCGCGTTTGCTGGTCGTCGGGTTGACTGGTTATCGAAGCAGGGAGCAACTACTGTCTCAGCACTGAGCAGTGCTCGAGATGACGCGAGGGAAGAAACAAAACAAGAATGACTGCCCGAGCCCGGCAGCGTTCGGTCTTAGATTGAGGAAGCTTGTAGGCTGCCGGCGCGGGAGGTGGGGAGGGCGAGCATCCTGTCCTGGTTGGCGTGGGAGTCGAAAAACTCGGGACAGCAGTAGTCAGCGTTTCTGCTTCGTGCCTCTTTGGCGGTGCTCGGCCTTGCCAAGGTCCGGGCAGTTTGTGGGCTCTCAGCGCAGGGTAGGTTGAGTAGGTAGCCAAAAATTCATGTAATAAATTTTCTCTACACGTTTCTTTCATCTGTAGCAGTGGGAGTAGGAACCTTAGCGATGAGTCGTAATCGTAGTTGATTAGCAGTAGGAGCGGCACACATCAATTCCCCCCCACCCCCCCCCGGTTCAATGAAGACTCATCGTGAAAGGTGGTGCAGCGAGGCGACGGCCCCCTCTCTAGGAAGGTCTTGGTAGATGTAGGTACACGTGGTGAGGCAGATAGCACGAAAAAAAAATTTCAGTCAGGTAGGCAGACCCTTTAGGTTGGGTGGCTTGACTGTTGTAGGGGCGCATGTTCGGTGCGCTCTGGTCACCTGGCCGGCGAAGCAAAACATGCGAGAAGTGAATTGGTGGCGGCCATCTGGTGACCTTGGTTCTCTCTCTCTTTCGGGCGGGTGTCCTCTGCCCCTCGCCTTGGTGATGCGGCTTTGCTTATGATGCAAAAATGTGTTTTCCCCCTGTGTAGCAAAGATTACTGGGTTAGGGAGCAGCGTGTCGGGTGTCCCACCGGCCTACAATTTAATGTGTGCCATTGACAAAACCGAGCATAATTCTGGTAGATATTATAGTAGAACTATATATAAAAAAAAACCTGATAGAAAAATTATTTAACAGAATGGCACGACAAAACGAGTGTAACGCAAGTAATTAAAATAGGTACAAGCCTTACTTGCGGAAGGTGGGGAAACACCACTACTATCCTGGAGCTTGCTGCAGTGAGTTAAGAAAAAAAAAGGAAAATCTTTCCCGGGAATCTTTGTGTCTGTCAGCAAACTAAATAGTTACGCGTGACAGGGTGCTTGGTGGCCAACCATAGGCCCTTCAACGCCTGGGTTGACCAGCTCAACGAATACAAAGCAAGTACACGACATGCATGACTATCACAGCAAATTGTGCACACGTTGGTCACTTAATACAACGTACATAGACACTGAATAAAATTGAAGTTGAAAATATATTGTTCACGGTTTCGGGAGCATTGAAGATAGTTTTTGGTTTGGTACTGAGTTGGTGCACAAGATTTTGCAAACAAAAACACTCAAAAAAATAAGCACATAAAAAGCATAACATAAAAATTTCCTCCTACAAAACGGCACTCTTCTTGTAGGTGATATTCACAAGTACACTTAAAAACGCATGGTAACATTTAGAGGTTTACCTACAGATCAAGTCAGATTTAAATGATGAAACATATAAATATAGAAAAAGCTAAAAATGTCGTTATTACGAAGTCTCAGTCTTCACCTTAATCACTGGCACTGTGGTAAGCGTCTTACGTGATACACTTATGATAGCCATTACTGTCACTGTGGTGTCTATTTGTAATGCTACCTACTTAGGTGGGCTGTCTGCCACTAAAAACTACGGATCCTTGAGGTGTAAAATGTCTATATTTCACTGCGGTGAAAAGTTACTGATTTACAGCTGGCAACGGCTGTATTTTAAAATTAATTAGAACATAGTCGAATGACTAATTACAGGTGCATTTACCTCTTTGGTTCCTTACATTCCCCCTCCCCCTTTTCTTGTTGACAGTGGGGTGAGGCACGTTTACGGGATACTTTGATTTTATTTTGGCCTAATTGTGATTGTTCTGCTTACGTCACCGTCTTTGATTTGCGGCTAAATTAAATGTAGTGTACGTGATGGTTATATAACGAGTCCTTGGTCACGCTCATTAAGTAGCGGTTTATGGCCACTGTACTGGCAATTTTCGTTCTTACCTCTTGCGAGCCTCTTCTTTGGACGAACAGTGGCGTGCAGAGGGTAAGGCCACATGTGCCTTGCTGTGGGCCTCCATGGCGATTCCCGGCATGGGCCAGGTGTATGGGCGGCCTTGGCAGTACGCAGGGGTATCAGGTGTCGTGGAGCAGCCCGAGGCATCATGGCGTCTGTTTCTGTCGCAACAGATTGGGGAGGCACTTGTTCCAGGGACGTTGAGGCAGTTCGGGTGAGTGACAAGCTCTCCACCCCGACTGCATGGGTTCCTACCCGTAGGGCAGGATGTTTCTCTGATAGGGCAGTGCAAGGGAGAAAGACCTCGACCTACACTACAGGTAGCCAGCTCGTTGTGGGACCAGGTCATGGGCGGCATATACGGTCCCAGTGGCTAGTTTCAAGGTCGAGGCAGTGGGAGGGAGGATCACCTCGACCTCCACTGCGGGTGATGTGCCTGTTGAGGGGTAATGGGTACCGTCAACAGTCTCGACGACAGTAGCTTCTTGTGTCGCAAGAAGGTGGGGGCAAGCACTTCCAATTTGGCAGCTTGATGTCCAGGTCTGTGGGCATTCCTGTGTCGCAGGACCTGGGTACGGAGAACTTCTGTCGCAGCTCGACGCCCTGGATGGCGGGTGTTCCTGCGTAGCAGGTTGTAGGTACGGAGCACTCTCGTCGGAGCTCAACATCCTGGGTGGGAGAGATTCCTGCGTGGCAGGTAGTTGGTAAGGAGCACGCTCATTGGAGCTCGACGTCCAGGTCTGCGGGATGTCCTGTGTGGCAGGTTGCTGAGGCCGAGCACTTCCGCCTGGGCAGCTCGACGTTCAGGATAACGGGATGTCCTGCGTAGCAGGTTGTAGAGGTGGAGCACTTCCGGTCGGGCAGCTCGACGCCCCGGCTTATGGGTCTTCCTGCGTGGCAGGTGGTTGGGGCAGAGCATTCTCGTCGGAGCTCAACATCAGGGTGGCGGGAGTTCTTTGTTGTTGGGTGCAGTGGTCCACGTCGTAGACGCTGGCATGTCCTTGGCTAATACCCTTGCAATTCTTCCTTTTCTGCATTATCTGTGCTAGCACTGAGCACAGTTTCCGGTGGTCTAGTGGCATTTAGTACTTCATTGTCGAAGCCAAAGGTCGACTTCGTAGAAGCTGGAACAGCCTTGACTTCTGGCTTTGGAGTTGTACTAGGTGGAGGGGTAGGTGTTTGTGTGATTTCTATCCCTTTTACCGATGGTGTGTCCGACTGTTAGCTGATGCTGCTTGATCGGCGGATTGTCTGACGGGGTTCACGGTCTTCTGGGCTCCGCCATGACACTTTGGAGCAGTTAGGGATTGCTTTATTGTGTTTGGCTGCGATTTTCTCAGCAAAGCTGTGTGGCATCGAGGACATTGATCTAACGGAGAATGCTCCGTAGTCTTGTTCTATATCCGGCTTCCATGGTGCTATGTAGCTAGATGCCCTGTCGATGATGATGGACCTGGTTCAGACCTAATTGAGGGTCCTGTTTCGGTCTCGGGACTACCCTTCTGGGTGGAGGCTCGTCCTCATCTTCGGATTGGTTATGTGTCTCTCCATTGGCATGTCCCCCGGGTAGGGCCGTATCTGACTTCGGGTGGCCTTTCAGATCTGTCCTCGTATGTCTTCGGCCTAGTAGACGTCTCTTTTGCAGACAATACAATATGGACCATCCCATTTGTCAGCGCTAAACTGGTTGCTAGGCTTGCTGAGGGGATGCGCCCTGAGTAATACCGTTTCACCTAGGGAGAATTCCAGTACCCCTGTCTTAGGTGTAGGGTACTTCCTTCGACTGTAATCATCCTGGGCTTTCTGGGCAGTAGTGGTACTGGCTAGGGCAGCTAGTCTGATGTCCTCGGGTTGAGACATATCGGTGGGCTCACTTTCCGATTGCTAGTCGCCTGGTTGATGGAGGGTTTGGCCCAGGAGAACACTAGGGCTCGTGTCTACCACTTCATTGGTCCTACGACGAAGGGCAAACAGGATCGTCGGGATGTGTTTGTCCCAATGACGGTGGTCATTTCCCACACTGATTTGAAGGCACTTCTTTATCTCCTGGTTCCTTCGTTCAGTGGGGATGGCCTGGGGATGGTACGGTGGGTTATTCCAGGTTTCTACTCCCCATTCCTGGCAAGCCTACTGCCATTGGCCACTCGTGAATTGAGTGCCGTTGTCAGTTAATATTACCTTCGGATATCCCCATCGTGTGGATATCTCCATCTCTATTTTACGTGCAATCGGGGCTGTTTCTTGGCTAGGTAGAGGGAAGGCTTCTACCCACCTTGAAAACTGGTCAGTTACTACCACCAGGTAACAGTTCCGCTTGGTACTGCGTGGTTATGGCTCCACGAAGTTGCCCGCGATGTGCGTCCACGCTGTCTTGAGTCTCCATGGTTTCGCTGCAGGATGTGGAACTGGGTATGCCTTGCCACGGCAGCACGTAACATAGTTTCTTACATACTGCCAGACATCGCGGCTTATCCCGCCCCAGTTGTACCGAACTTTGATGTCCAGCAGGGTTTCCCTTGTGCCAAGGTGTCCAGCTTGAGGATGGTCATGGTGGTGCCGGGATATATAGGTGCGTAACTGCTGCAGAACCCAGATCTTCCAGGTTGTATTGGGCTATCCGTTACAGCATTATGGCTGTTCCCGCAATAGGCGACGTATGTCGGGGGTCCTCCTGCTGACTCAATTTTATCTGGTGGCGGGTAATTTGAAGTTGGTGGAGGTAGATTTGTTCTTCCGGACTTCATTCGATCTGAGGGGGAGGGGACATTCTTTCCTCCTCTTCCTCCTCAGCCTTTTCCTCCTGTGTAGGCAATTGGGAAGGGCGTCTGGCAGGTCATTGGTTTTACCTGGCTAATGTTGAACTTCAAAATCAAATTTCGTGAGGAACATACCCCACTGTCTGAGTTAAGCATTAGCATTTCGGGACTCGTGCAGCCATTGGAGGGCTTTCGAGTCGGTTCACAGAATGAAGCGTTGTCCTTCAAGATAGTAGCAATATTTCATCCCTGCCCAGAAAACTGCCAGAAATTCCTGTTCATTAATATAGTGTTGCTCCATGGTGTTGAGCCGGGTTGAGTGATACGCTATCACATTAGGTTGGCCGCTCTCGTCTTGATATAATACTGCGCCCAGACCACTTTGACATGCGTCCGTTTACAGTATTAAAGGTTGATCTACTTGCAGACGGTGGATTTGCCTGATGTGCGCAAAGCTGGCTTTCAAATTATCAGAAGCTTGTCGTTGCTCCAGTCCCCATCACCAACGAGTGTCCTCCTCGAGAAGTGGGTGAAGTGGTGCCATGTGCTGCGCAATGTTTGATACGAAATCACGTAGCCAGTTGCACAGACCCAGTTATCGACATAGTTGTTGCTTGTATGTTGGTTAGTTGCTTCTTCAATAACTCGAATTGAGTTGTGTTGTGGGAAGTTCCCTACCGGTGACACAACATGTCCCAAGTAATATATGGAAGAATTGCTGAAACAGCTTGCAAGTCATCCCGTGGAGTTCTAGTTGTTCAAGAACTTGGATGTGTTTAAGATGCTCTTCCCAGCTATTGGAATAAATTATTAAATCATTGAGGTATGCAAACCAGAACTCTCAGATGTAACCAGTTAATACCTCTGCGGACATGAGGGATTGGAATGTGGCAGGGGTGTTCAACCCTAACGGCATTACTCGGAATTGAGAGTTTCGCCCTTCAGTGTAGTGAATGCAGTGTACTTGCAGCTCTCCGGGTGTACTGCAATCTGGCAATACCCGGACTCCATGTCAAGGGTACTAAAGATTTTCGCCATGCCAATGTCACGCAGGGTATGCATTCTGTCGATAGCTGGGGGCACAATAGGATGTGTCACTTCGTTTAGACCCTTATAATTGACACAGAATATAAGTTTTCCATCTTTCTTTGGGATAAGGACTACGTGGGAATTATATGGTGAATTCGAGGGTTCCACTATTCCCTGGTCTTTCATGTCGTTTACTTGATCTATGATTAAGTCACAATGGCATGCTGACATCCTGTAGGGTCGGTTGTACACTGGGACTTCGTTTGTTGTCCAGACCTCATGTTGAATCAACCCAGTCTGTCATAACCCCCCCCACCCACCTTGACCAAAGGCGTTAGCATGTTCATTTAGTACTTGGCGTAACTGGCCAAATTCTGTTTCACCAAGCTCATGATTATTTTGGTCGGGTTCGATAGGTGTAGGTACAATGTTGTCTGGACTGTAGTCCCAGTTTACGGTGATCCTATCCTTCTCGCTCATGTATAGACATCATCACCCATGGTCTATGATGCACTGTTGTTGCCATAGCCATGGGCAACCTAGTATCACTGCTTCTGTAATTGGCGGTGATACTACAAATGTGGTAGACGCAGAGAGGCGAAGCAGATTTACCTGTAAGGTAATTCGGCCGTCAACCTGGAGAGTAGTATTATACTGGACCATTCGCACGATATTCCGTTGGGGGGCGCATGTCCGCTATTTGTTTGGCAGTCAGGAGGTTTCTTCTGATAAAGTTCTTTATGAGGAGCTATGGGGACGTATGGTTCCTCATTTAAACACTGGATGATGATGGGCCCTTGGTGTCCGGTGGTGGTGGCTTGCTTTGCACCCCAGCGGGGGTGTTTCCAGTTTTGCTATCAGAAGTGGGTTTTCCCATCGGTCTTAAGGGTGAAGTTGCTGGCGTTCAATATACATTGTTGGGTGGAATGGGAGTTCCCTCTAGTTTCCGGGGGCAGTCCTTATTCCAGAGAACCTGTGGGCAAAATCAGCATTTTGGTATGAATGCCATACGAGTGGTGGAGTTGGTGCACTTTTAAAAGGTGCAACCGGGGGAGCTCGAACTTCAGGGGCCTTGGTCGATACGGGTATTTCGCGACTATCCTGTGCTGCAAAGTTTCGTTCTGCTTCTCGGGCTCAGATAACCAGTTTGTCCAAGGTGGTAGGCTTAGCAGTAAGGAGGATGTTTCTGAGACTAGATAGCAGCATACGACTGATGGAACTAACAGCGGTAGCTTCCTCGACTAAGGGGAACATGCGTCAAAACATTTGTTCCTTCCTTCGTATGAAGATTTCAGCTTTGTCGCTAGGTATCCAAATCTGGCTGTAAGATTGAGTCGTCAGTCTGGCCAACACCTCCTAACCAGTAAATTCCGCTGCGAGCCTGTTACTGAACTGCTTCCAATCCTTTAGGAATTCCCCATAACGTTCCCACCATGTGAGGGGGAGGCCTTTCAAAGGTAATTGGGCTCGGTCGACCCACTGTTTTGCCGGCAGGTCCGTTTTCCTGAACTTTTTCCCCGAGCATAGAGACGCGTTCGTCGGGCCACCCTATACATAGGTGATAAGCTCCGCTATATTTCGTACACCTGATACGATTAATGCCTCGGCCGGGACATGTGATTTCATTGCAGAAGCTCGTGGGTTGCTGGCGGCAAGCGGAACAGCAGTACTCTAATCCGTCTGTATCCCGTGCCAGTTCTAGTCAACCTCGGCAGGCATAATAGAACGTCTTAGCGCAGTATGCGCATTATATTCGCAGTGCGCCACTGCCCGGACAGTTGACATGGCTACACTGTACATCGGGTATGTCATGCTCATTGGCGCCATGGGGTGTTTTGTGGACTCCCTGAAGTCAGTTTGGTTTTATCAGCTTGACCCTTAGCTCTCTGGGTCCTCATTGGTCTAGTTCGGCCGTTCGCTGCATACAGTTAATAGACTGACACCCCACATTGGGCGCCAGAAAATCACTTGACATGTGCCCAGTTAAGCTGAATAGCATGTTGGCCGAGGATTTTTTTTAAGTTAGGCACGACGGGGTTTGGCGACCGTTGTTGGGATTGAGTTGCACCGTTGTACTAGCTGGTGCTGGTGATGATGTCCGTGTCTCCACTTAATGGTGGCGGGTTCACCCCAATCTGATGCGGCGATTCCAGGCAGTGATTCACTGCTCCAAAAGTGTGGGTTTGACCAACCATATCCTGCCTGTCTTGTTCACTAACCCTCTCATCATAGGATGGTAAACTGGGCTGGTACGAATTGACAGGGAAAAATATAATATCACCACCGGAGCAGGGGCAACTGCTAGGTGTCTGAGTTCAGTGGCATGGTCCCGCTCCGTCTGCCTTTCCTTCATGGGAGGTGCGAGTACACTCAACTGTTTGGCAGCAAGGAACACTATCTTTTGCTCCCTATGCTTTTTGCCATTCCTTACTTGGTAAGGCATAGAGTCTCCGCTTAACGAGATACGGATTGCACCTCGACAAGGAAACAACTTTAGAGTGTATGTCCAGTATTGGCTAGCTGACACAGGCTTGGTAAGTGAATCCACTTAACCCCACGCTTGGCAGGCTGAACAGAGACGTGGAGATGTGTGGGCCACCAATGCCTTTACTGGTTGTACATTCACGCAAGGTCGTACGACATGTCTCAGGCTATGGTTACCCCAGCACTAACAGTGCTCTGGAGCAAGGTAATAACATGGGATTGCCGCCCCTCCTTGAATGAAGGTGTTACTAGTGGTTGCGGCTCCTCTGTTCCTCCCCTCCAGCACTAACAGTGCTCTGGCGGTTGGAAAGCAACATATGACCGTCTAATGGGTGTGTGTATAAGGACTGATGGACCCCGTAGTCAAAGCTAATTCGGTTGTATAAAATGTTCCGGTTCCTGTCAGTAGTATACGTCGCAACTGGTTTCTAGCAGGTGAATAGAATGATACAGAAAAGAAGCAGAAGTATAGGGAACAAAGTATGTTAATGAGGGCTCAATAAACATGCAACACATGCTACCTCCTAACAAGCAGTAGAACGCTGAAGGTAACTACGCTGGCCAGGTGTTGACTACCTGGTTATAGGTTGAAAGCGGGAAAATTTATCTAAATGGTAACAATATATAACTAATAAACTGTTCTAACAAAAGGTGTCTAAACGACACAAAGTTGAGTTTAATATGTATGACTGCATGTTCACTGATCGCCTAAGTAGGGAGCAGCCACTGCGGGCGTGCTCAAGACTTGGAAGATCTCTGTATGTCTCAGCACTGAGCAGTGCTTGAGATGATGTGAGAGAAGAAACAAGAATGACTGCTCAAGACCAGCAGAATCTGGACCTAGATAGGCGAAGCTTGTAGGCTGCCAGTGCAGGCTGCGGGGAGGGCGAGCATCCTGCCCTTATTGGCATGGGAGTCGAAAAACTCGGGTCTGCAGTAGTCAGCGTTTCTGCTTTGCGCCTCTTTGGCAGCACTCGGGCTTGCCCGAGGTCCAGGCAGTTTGTGGTCTCTCAGCGCAGGGTTGCATAACCTTCAGGTGATAAGAATTTGTTTATAAGTTCCTGTTTGTTACCGGGTAGAGTAGACAGCCGAAAATTTATGTGTAAAATTCTCTGTAAGTGTTTCTTTCGTCTGTAGCAGTGGAAGTAGGAACCTTAGCAATGTGTCGGAATCATAGTTGATTAGTAGTAGGAGTGGCACGTTTCAAAAGTAACATGTCACAACACATTAAAAAGACCCATTGCACTTAAAAATTGGAATACGCAGCTAACAGATGTACCCCCATCACACAGCATTCACCGTAAGTCGCCAGGAAAATTCAAAGTGTGACGAGACTGCGCATACCTGCGACACTACAACAAAATGTGCCGTACAGTCAAGGGAGTGCCACATGTATCGGACTCAGGATGGGGTTCACCACAAAGCAGGCACTTGTGTGTCAGACAAGTGTGCCCAATTCGAAGGCGAAAAAGTACATCATCATCCCTGCGGGTAGACGAAACAACACGACGAGCGCAAACAGGCAAGTCAGAGATGCCTGTAAATTGTTGGACAGCAGAAGAAAAATCCATTCCTGCTTCCAAGCATGCCAGACAAGGCCACGGACTGCATGCAACACATTGCACAGAGGGACACGAGGATCACAGGGTGGAAGGCTGCATGCCTCCATAACCTCCATATCTGCTGCTTCATTACCGGGGATGCCTACATGGCCTGGAATCCACAGGAAGACGATGTGGATACCAATCTGCACAGCCCCTGCCAACTTCTCCCGAATCATTGAAAGAAGCAAATGAGCTGTGGAGTCAGATCGAATAGCTGTCAAGGCACTCATAGAATTGGAGCACACAAGGAATTTTTGGTAAAACCCCATACTGATAAAACACAGAGGCTTGAAAATAGCAAAAAGCTCAGCACTTATAATACTGCAAAATGGCTCAAGTCCAAAATGGTACTGAGAAACGCCAATCACAAAGGCGCACTCAGTTTAGATATCTGATTTGGAAACATCCGTAAAATTGCAAAGAAAACCACAGAACACAAAAGATCAACAAAAAGACCTTTGTAAACAAAAGGTGGAGTGGTCATCTTAGGAAATTCCGTTAGGTCGAGGTGTTGTCAGTCACGACTGTTCACTGCGAGGCAAAGGCAACACACATAGAGGCAAATCATACATTTTCAGTGCATGTGCAAAGAGGACAGACACCGGATGAGGAGAACCTGGCTTAGCAGAGTACAGTGGTTCACTGGGCGGATGGAGATAAGCAGTATGGTAAAGGTGTGAGAGTCCAAAAGCACCTGCAGCCCACAGAAAAGCAGCATTTGATCATGATTGTAATGTAGGGAAGTTTCACCAGCATGGGGTGGATGTGGCGGTATTGTAAAACCCCAGGGGTAGATGTGGCGGTATTCTAAAACCCCACCATCACACAAGGGATTTTGGTAAAAGGGGGTTTAACAAGAACGTAGAAACAGGGTTCTACTGCATGTTCGTGATGATGTGTATATCTATGTCTTTCCTTCTTTGGAGTTGTACAGGAGTGGCACAGAGACTCACAGTCGGCGACCAAAATAACTGAAAACTTAGTTTTCAAGCTATTGCCCTGAAATTTTTCAAATTTGTATTCAAATTCCAAAAAGGGAATCATTGTTACCAGAATAGTTTTGTTGAGATTTTACTGTATTAACAAACGCTATTTCCCTGCAACTAACATTTTATATCAATAAAATTTTATTTAAAATAAAATGACGGCATTCAAGTTTCCTCTTTCACACAGAATTCCTAGACATGATTTCACTGTACTTGATATACTCACCTTCATGATGTCAAGACGGTCTGTGTCACAACGCACAAAGACAGAGCTGCTGTAAGAAAGGGGGAGTGAGGTAGACAGCGTGACAGTTTCCTGAGCCAGCCTTTTGACACGAGATGGGTGACTGCGCTCTCCTGCTGCCCGCACATGTGACTCGAACCGGTATGAAACGACGAACTGGTAGCCACCCTCTGGGCATTCCGTTATCATCTCGTATGTGTCTGCAAACACACTCCCTTATCACATGCACACATACATCATGGGTTATAAAATTCCAATTATTGAAAAAATAATGCCATGAAGATTACATTTTACCCAACTGGGGGGGGGGGGGGGGGAAGGGGAGAGGGGGAAATCCCACCTAATTTCTTGTTTTATTACTCTGAACACAAACTTACTGCCTCCAATATTTAAACATCTTCATAGTGGTATTAAATTAGATTCAATTCATCTTATATTTAATACTACAGTAGTGAGTGAGTGGGTTTGTGGAGCAATGACAGCAGGGTCATTGACAACCTAAAACATATTAAAAAACTACACAGGAGGCAAAAGTATACACACAAAATAAACAAACAAAACACGTACAAATACTCCACAGGAGCAACATAACATTTGTATCACATTAAAAGACTCGTCACAAGTAGAAATGGTAATTCCCTGTTCACAGATGTACTCCCATCACACTGTGTTCGCAGTAGGTTATCTAGAAATTAAAAAAAAATGATGAGGCTGGTCGTACCTGCGACAATCCACAAGAATGTGCTGGACAGTCAAGGGAGTGCCACACATCACACTCAGGAGGGGGTTCGCCATAAAGTAGGTGTTTGTGTGTCAGACAAGTGTGCCCAATGCAAAGGTGAGAAAGCACATCATCTTCCCTGCTGATGAATGAAACATCAGGGCAAGTGCAAACAGGCAAGTCAGAGATAGCCCATAACTTGTTGGGCAGAGGTAGAAAGTCCACTATCACAGTGAAGTATGCCAGACAAGCCAAAGACTGCACACAGCATATAGCACATAGGGACACAAGAATCGCAAGGTGGAAGGCTACATGCCTCCTTAGCCGCCATATCCGCGCTTCATTGCCAGGGATGTCCACATGCCCAGGAACCCACAGCAACAAGACATGAACACCAAATCTTCACAGCCCACGCCAGCTTCTCACGGATCATGGAAAAAAGTGGATGAGCAGTGGAGCCAGATTGAATGGCTGTCAAGGCACTCATCGAATCGGAGCACACAAGAAATTTATGGTAAAATCCCCTACTCACACACAGAGCCTTGAAAATAGCAAAAAGCTCTGCAGTTAAAATACTGCAAGACAGATGAAGTTCAAAAAGATACAGCGAAGCACCAGTGACAAAAGCACATACAGTTGAGAAATCCAATTTGGAACAATCAGTAAAAATGGGAGTAAAAACATAGAACACAAAAGGCACAAGATCACGGAAAAAGCCCTTGTAAATAGTAGTAGTCGTAATAGCAAATTCCGCTAGGTTGAAGCACACCTCTCACAACCTGTGTTGTCAGCCATAACTGGTCATAGCGAGGCAAAGGCAACACACACACACACGGGTAAGTCATACCGCTCTAGGCCATGTGCAAATTGGACAAGCTGGATGAGGAGAACATGGCAAAGCGGAGTATAGCCGTTCATGGGGCAGATGGAGAAAAGCAGAATGGTGAAGGAATGAAGAGTCTGAATGCACCCGCGACTCTTCAGGACACGGAACAGAATAGATAGGGTCAGTTACCTAGCTACCTAGTTCAATCTGCCTTCCAATCTAGAACTGAGTCCACTACACCGAACATTTGCGTATAGTAGTTCATACTTCCGGTCAGCTTGAGGTAGTCAGGAGGTAGTACCGGTAACCATGTCTATTCCACTCAGGAATAAAACACCATGTCTCTCTTTCTTCTGATTTTCCTTTCCTAAGGTGACTGAACTACTCCACATAAGCACCACAACTGACAGAGAAGCAGGAGACCGGGTTTTGCCAAATTATTTTTACCATACCTAGTGTAAGACTGTGGGCTCCCCCTCAAGGACTCGTAAATTGAATAACACACATACTCGACGGCCATAATTTTAGTGCACTCCAGTGTACCGAAAGGTAGAACCACAACCACTAGAAAGCCAATCCATAATGAAGCTAGTCAACCAGCCCAGTTTGTACTCCCTCCACCGTGCCATTTTGTCGCCAGAGGTAGTATTTGACTGCACCTGGAGGTCTGATCACCTTTGGGCGCACACCCACAGTTGTCGGATGACTCTGAGAAAACCAGTCTCTCCAACCACCATGCCAAGTCTTTGTTCGCAGCCCCACAGAAGACACCAGGGAAGCTTCAAACGATCGTCTCAGCCAGCCACCGAGCATAAGAGGTACCCTTGGAAATCGCTAACCCCTGGTTCCCGGGGAACCGGAGCTCCAGCCCCGTCAGCCAAAGCACCACTGGGACACCCAGCTTCTCTGGCAACCACTGTAGCCCTCAGAGTCACAACTGGGGTAGCAGTTTGGCTAGACCAAGCCTTTTCAGGTAAACCCATGGCCGCGAGTCACTAAACCTGACAAACTGTCTAACCAGTCGTTGACTTTGTTCAACACGCCAAGCTAAACGTACCACTTAATATACTGGTCAGGCACCATCTTTCCAGTATGTGAAGGCAGCCGTTAACCCCATGTGACTGACCTGCATGCCCAAAACTGATCCTGACCATGTCGTCGCCAGTAGCTGACCCCGAGTCCGTCACGTTTCAAGAGTTTTCATGGCGCCCAACGTGGAGCCCACACGTTTTACTAGTGTGCATAGTAAGGCCGAATTAGGACAGCACGACACCGCGATCAAACGGAGACTAGCCGGATGTCAGCCTGGCACACTGGACTTCAGAGAGTCCATAATCACCCTGTGATGCCCAAGTACCCAAGTGATAATGTAAGAGAGTGAACATAGCCGAGCTGAGGACCAAGATGCCATCATGGCCGAAGCCAATCTGAATAGGTGCATATATCCGCATGCCCTTAGCACAGGGGTGAACTCTATTGTATATGCATACTGCCAAACTATTTTTCATTACCAGTGTATAGAATGGACAGACGAAGTGTGCTATATGGACAGTTTGCAATTTAGTTGTAATGACTGCAACACTTCCCAGACTGCGTATTTTAACTGGATGACTGGTCCCGGAAGGGGAATCTACACCATGCATTGCATCGTGTGCATGCAAGCCTACCACCATGCATGTATAGGATAGCACGAGGAACATGTGATGTGACCAGGACTTGTATACTGCTGCGGCGACGTGTTTGTGCGCGCAGCTGAGTACAAACCAAGTAATCTGGATCCTAGAGACAGCCTAGTAACCACCCGATGCGCCAGTGAACCACAGTTACCCAAGTTCGCTGTTCGTTCTCACAAAGATCCAATAGCCTTCCCGGAATAATGAGAAAAAGAGTCTTGGGAACACGACATTCCAACCAAACAGTGGATACCATGCACCCAACAACAACTCCAAGGAAAAGCCCAGGAATAATAAAGCAAGTATGGGGAATTTGTCATTGAGTGGAGGCAGTTATGTTCACACCTTTCAACCCAGTTTTCTGGAGAGGAGGTTTTGGCTTACCTCACTACAGAGTTCTACAGTCGAACACAGCACACCAAGGAAGAGGCCGAAATTTCCATTTGAAGGAAAGTGCAAATGTACAGGCGAATTTTGCCAACAGAATTCAAAGAAAATTGCATACGCAACATAGCCTTATGCTCCTGCCAAAATTGTGAACCTCCTCCAAATTCAGAAACCCCAGACAATAGAAAAGTTATAGATAATTCACAGTAAAGTGAGCACTTTTTAAGGCCCTCTGAACATGCATTAATCACTAATAAATACGTTTTATTGCAGCCTGGGACATTTACTTTTGAGAGTAGTGGAATGTATACATTGTGTTTTGTTAGTCACATGGCGATGTTTATATTAAAGAGTGGCAGAATGATAAACATTGGCTTAAATGAAAAATTTAGCAGGGCATTAAAAAGTGCTCACTTTACAGTGAATAACCTATAGTTGAACGAGGCACAGAAACTGAACATAATTTTAAAGCGCAAGAAGTGCTCAATAAACCAAGGGTCAGTAGTTCAGCTGATCCCGAAAAACAAGCAGCGAGAATAGGACACCCTCTCCAGCCCCTTACCACATTGCAGCATGCCAGAGGTGGACGGGGGGAAAGGAGTACAAGGTCACCTCTGCCCTCTCCCCATATCAATACTCCCACTAGGTGCTGGAACTGCCAGGAACGGCACACACACCAAAGAAGTACGGGAGAAGGGGGAGCAACAAGGTCATAAGAACCACCTTCACGCCAAGCTGAAAATAAACCAACCAAGCGGGAAATGCCGCAACCAGAGTGAGAAGTGGGCCTCCACCACCAGAACTCAAGAGTGCTTACTGACGCCAGATCACAAGAGGAAATGACCCCACCTACTGTGCTGAACCGAGGACCCATCAAAAACCTCCAGATGTTACACCTTCGATTAAGCAAATGCCTGATCAATCACACCACCAGCAACCAACAACAAAGAATTCTGAGGTTGACGCAGAGGAAGAGAAAGAAGATGACCCAGAACCCACGCTTGCTGTGGCCAACCTGCCTCCACCCGAAAGACACAAGGCATGATTTGTTGCCTACAGTATGAGCTGGCAAGCCACCCCACAGGTAGATTTTTAGCGCCTCGAGGAGCAGTCTCCATAAGAACCCTGCCCCTCGACGACGACGACCAGTTTTTACCACTGTGGCGCCGCTAGACATGCCCACATATCGGCAGTAAAAACAGAGATTTCCTGGAGAAGTCCACTGGACAGCAAACCTCACCGCTATCCCATGCCACCGAGCCTGATCCAGGAACGGGCCGAACCACAACACGCTGGTGAGGTGGAGGAACATCAAGAGCCTCTACCTCAATTGGCCACTCCCTCGTGCCAGTCCAGAAGAACACTGCTAAACACAACGCAACAGCCAGTGCAGCCTCGCCACCTTTTGAGTGGGAGGAAACCACCAGCAGCACAGAGAGAGAGGAGGAATCCAAAGAACCTCTACTTTGACAATTACCCCAGCCCCAACGCCAAGACCACCTCTTCCACAAGGAAGGAGGAAGTCAGAAATGCCGATGAAATTAGGGGAACACAGGGGCCCCTTTGATCCATGATAGAGCCGGCCGCATGCAGCCCAGACGCGACAGCCGTCCACCAGGTCTCTGCACCAAGAGGCGCAGACCACCCAGCAGTTCAGCAGCCTGGACAAGAGGAAGAGACCAGCTGCCCAACCGGTGGGGCAGAGGTGCCCCGAAGAGCCTCAGCCTCGACCGGCCACTCCGACTGCTCCTGCCAACGGAGACGCGGTCCACCCTACCATGGCGCCGGAAAAAGTTGAGGTGAGCGGGACTCTGCCGCAAATGGGAGGATGAGCCTAGCAGTCCCAAAGAGGTCAGGGGCCGTCGACACCCGTGGCCACGTCCAGCCAGAACAACGCAGTTCAACCCCAGGTTCAGATGTCAGGAGACGGCGGGATCAATACCCGGACTCAGCCCAAACACGAGGATGTTTCCAACAACCCAGCAAGAGATGTGCCGGGGCACCCTAAGCTTCAACTTCTACTGGCTTCCTAGCAGCCGTCCCTCCAGGAGGAAGGCACACACGATCGTCCCCGGTGCCTGTGAATCCCAGTTGGCCACTGCCAGGGACAAGAACCCAGTACCTGCTAGCCAGTCAAGGAGAGAGTAGCCCGCCCCCACATGCTGCAGCACTGTCTAATCTGGCCGGTATTGAGAGTCGCAGTGGAGGCCCAGATCCACATGGCCATATCCCCTGAATGTGGCCATGTGGAAGTGAAGAATTGACCTATGAAGCAGTGAGAAGTAGAAGTGCTCCAGAAACAGTATTATTGCAGCCGTAAATTGCTGCCTTTAATAAAATTAACCCATTACGTAAGTTTTGAGATGCTCATAAAATAGCATAAAACATAGACAACTTTTTTAATAGGGGAAAAAGAAAAACAGCCGTAAACATCTGTACAAACAAGTTGACAAACTTTAAATGCTTATAAAATAGCATCAACCACATAACATAAAGACATTTCTGTAAGCAGTATTAATTTAGCTGCTCTAAGTAAATTAGCGAAAACCAATTTTTGTAGCAAGAAGTGATGTTTTTGTTACGTGCAACCAGCTTTTTATGTTCCAGCGTAATCAAGTATAAATAGGTAATAGATGCAGACACATCCCGTTAAGAAACAAGTGAAGGATAATCCCACATGAGCAGCAGATGACAACAGACCCGTGCCGAAGAAACAGTATTTTGGCGTGTATAGGCTGCACCAGAAGTTTCTGATGAAAAAATAGGGATAAATAATATTTATTTCAAGGATAGGCCTCACTGAATTTTTCAGCAACACAAAACTATGGAGACATCAAACTAATTAGTTTGCCGTCTGGTGTGTCGTTGCACTGGCAGAAAAAAACACACACGCACAGAGCTCCTGCAGGCTTTCTGATCCGGCCAGAAAGACCAGAGAGAGCTTGTGAAACAAGAGAGACTGTAAAGAAAATAGCTAAGTGACTATTTGACTACAGGGAGTGTGAAGAAGATGAGAAGAGAGACCATGCTGTTGAAGGAGGGAGCGGAAGGGAGTGACAAAGAAAACTGTCATAGTAGAGGGGGTGAGTAGTGGAAGGGAGGGATGCAAGCGAGAGGGAGAAAGAAACTAATGAGAGCTGTTAAGCTTTGCGGGGAGGGAGTTTGAAAGGAGGTACGCAGAGCAAGAGGTAGAATAAAAAAAGAAAACAACATACCAGAATGGGTCGGGGAAGTGGGGGGTGGGGGGACCTCCACTCTGCTCTCACAGGGTGGCCCATAAGCATTTAAATGCAGTGATAAGCTATTAACTAGTTATTATTTTATTTTACTTCCTTAGAAACTAAGTTAAAAACATTAAAATGTACTGTATGTTGACAAATTCCTTAACATGTTTTGGGGGGAATTTTTTTAAAAATTCACTATCTCGTAAATAAGTTGCACCTTACTTTTTGTAGTATTTTTTTTGTAAAAATGTGCGGCCAATACATGCCAAAATAAGGGTAAACCAAACAAAAGGACTCTCACCAATGAGCCAGTTGCTATTTCACAATTAAGCGATGATCTGTTGGTGACAGACGCTGTCTGAGATGGTGCTGTTATCTAGTTTAAGAGCAAAAATTAAATTTTCAGACCTTACAAATGTAACAAAAGTGTTTGGACATGGAAATATGTGAATACTTAGTTTTTCCGTGTGTTAGTGAGTGTGTGTATGTACTGGACACATTCAAGTTTTGAATTTCTCGCTCTGCCACCTCTGGTGGTTTTTAGAAGTTGGCAGACCTGCTTCCAGTGCTAGACCACAGAGTTGGCAACCCTGGACTGCAGAGAGACGCAATCAGTTGTTCGCAAAGCATCATAGCGGTGAGTAGTGTCAGTCGCGCAGCCTCATTTTCTATTGGTGTTTTAATTTCGCACCCTTTGGAATTTTCGAATACAATCCATTATGTCATCGTGGCATAACATTTTTGGTCCTCCGGGCCGGATTATTCCGGTATTTGTGATTCGTCTTTACGATTTTTGCACCTTATCTCACACTTCGTTTTTGAGGTTAGCATCATCAGTGTTTGTGGTGAGCATCCGTGGTGGTATTTTTTGCCCCTTCTGTATTTTTCCGTGGCTGCAGTGTTTTCCTTTGTACTTTGCTGGCAGCGTTGCAACAATCTCTCTCTGCATTCCATTCCGTGTCCCGGTATTCGTAATCCGTGACCCCTTTAAGTGATCTGGATCACCCTTGAGACGCTTAAACATAAAGTTAAGCAGTGACTCCATGTCACTAAATGAACGACTTGAAAATCCGGTTCTTTTCGTGATTTTGTTCGCTTTCGTCGCCTTTTGTGAGTGTGGGACTGTGACTTTATGTCCCGGGAATTTTCTTCAGGTGTATGGGCCTTATTTTATCCAGCCCTGGAAGATGTTCTAGCCGCATCCTTGCGGCTGAGGTTGGCAGAAGGGCGAGTTAAGAGTGCATGTGATCTCGTGAAGGTAGTTACCAGTGACCAGACTAAGGTGAAGCTCTTTCTTGCAAGCGTCAGAGACCTTTCCAGCTTGAAGCAAGCTTACAATGTCGACTACATCATGATGGCTGCTTCGTTGGACACTCTTGATGATTTCGATCCTGAACATTCGAACCTTCAGCGGATGACTACCTTTTCCGAGCAGTACTACACTGTGATGGCCATGGCAGAAGCCCCGGAAAGCAAGCCAGAGGTGCAGGCAAAGGTTGGTACCGATACAGCTACTGGACGTAAGGCAAATGTTGCTTTGCCTCAAATACCACTCCCTAACTTAGATGGCACCCCGCAGTAATGGCCAAACTTTTCCAACTTATTTGTTACATTAGTGTCCAATAATACAAGCGTGTCTGCCGCAGAAAAACTAGCACATCTAAAGGGTGCTGTTAGTAGTGAACCGCTTAAGATGATTCAGCCCTTATCTTTATCTGATCGTAACTTTGAGGATGCATGGGGCCTGCTAGAGAATCGCTATGAAAATAAGCGGTTGATTGCATCAGCTCATGTTGAGGCCTTGTTACAAGCACCCTCGGCTTGTTCAGATTCGCCAAGGCCGTTACGTAGCCTGTTGTATATTATTTCTGAAAATGTGTGGGCATTGGAGGCTCCTGTGGGTAATGAGACCTGATCCTACTTCACATCTGTAAACAACTGGACCCCAAACAGCAGGATGAATGGGAATTGAGCTTACGTTCCGAACTTCCCAAACTGGACGACTTCATTTCCTTTCTTGAGAAACATTGTAGAGCGAAAGAGACGGTTGGTTCGTCTCAACTAAAGGGTTCTGGGTCCCAGTTGTGTTCCTCGCGCTATAATGTGATTCAAATACAGCTGACTAAACAGAAATCCTCCAACCCTAGCAAGCATCAGTCACATGCATCAAGGTCTCAAGTTCCACACAGTCATGTTGTGTCTGCACTGCATAACACCACTTGTATAAGTGTAATTTTCATCAGTAGTCACCTCAAGATCGGTAGGCCATTGTAAAAAAGCAGAAGCTATGTTTGAATTGTCTGAACCAGTCTCAGCAAGGAAAGACTTGTCCCCCTACATTGTCATGTCACACCTGCGGTAGTAAACACCACACACTACTGCACTTTGAACCTAAATCTAAGGATCAAGGTTGATGCGTGACCGGTTAGATGAACAGTCACGACAGTCAAGGATTCTGTCCGCTGGACCAAAAGAGGGGTGAATGCGTATGCATGGAGATACAAATAATACCACAATGGGAGCAATCGATACTGACTCGTGCCTGAGTTGGGCGGCGCGGTCCCGTTCCACCTGCCTTTCCAGTGTAGGCTGAGGAAGTGTACTCAACTGTCTGGCACCAAGGAGCGCTGCATGTCGCTCCCTATGCTTTCGACTGTGCCTCTGGCTGAAAGGCAAAAAGTCTTTGCTCACAGGTTACTGGGTACACCTTGACACGCACAAAATAAATACAAGTTATAGTGTAAGTCCGGTTTTGGCTTGCGGATCAGAGATGGGGAGCTGTTTGGGTCACCAATGCCGCCACGGGGTGTGCGTCCACACAGGAATGAAAGCAATGCTGTGGGATAAGGCAATAACTTGTGACTGTCGTCCCTCTCTTGGTGAAGGTGTTACTAGTGGTTGTGGCTCCTCTGTTCCTCTCTACTAGCACTGGAGGCAATGCTGTGGTAGTTTGGAAAGCAACAGATGGCCATCTAATGGGTGTGTGAAAATATGACAAGACCCCTGAAGGGCTCCCCACCCATGGCTGAAGTTAATTCGGTAGTTAAAAATTCCCTGGTCCTTGTCAAAGGTGTACGTAGCAACCTGTATCTAGCAGGCAAACAGACAGATACTCTAATAATAGCTGAGAGGTAGGAAACAACAGTATGTTTATTGAAGTCTCAATAAACATGTGATGCGTGCTACCTCCTACCAGGCAATTGAGTGCTAAAGGTTATCATGCTGGCCAGAGGTAGGTGACCTGGTTCTAATGGAGAATGGGAAAGAATTAGCTCAACGAGAATATATAATACTTATAAACTGTTTAATAAAGATGTCTTGAGGAGACAAAGTGAATTTAACGTGTTAGTAAGAGTGTTTGCTGGTCATCGGATTGACTGGTCGTCGAAGGTGAAGTAGCCACAGGGGGCGTACTCAAAGCTTCGAAGATCTCGGGCGGTCCCAGCACTGGCAGCAGTGCTGTGGGATAACGCAAGAGATGGAACAAGAATGGCTGCCCGTGGCAGGCAGTGTCCGGACTTATAGTGGAAGCTTGTAGGCTGGTGGCGCGGGGTGCGGGGAAGGTTTGATATCCTCCTGCCCTGGTTGGCGTAGAAATACTCTGGTTAGTGTTCGTGCTTTGTTGTTGGAGCTCGGCTTTGCCCGAGGTCTGGGCAGCTTGTTGGCTTTCAGCGTGAGGAAGGGGGGAGGCATGCCTGCCAAGTTGCGTATCCTCCAGGTGAAAGGAATTCGCTCATACGTTCTGGCTGCCTGTATGCAGGCAAGGTGTCAGTCACGTCTGTGGTGGTGGAAGAGGTACTCGTGGCGAATAGTCTTAATCGTATTAGATTAGTTATATAAGAGGCATGCGTCAAGTTTTGGAATCTTATGCTGTGTCATCATCTGGGGAGACTGCATCTACACTTTCAGCGGTCATGTCTGCTGTGGTTAATTCTGATAAAACTGTGCTATTGTCAACTTCCCAAGTAGAGGTTCTCTATTCGACAGGTAGTCTGTGTGTAGTTCGGGCGCTGTCGGACACAGCGAGCCAAGCCAGTTTTATCACAGAGGGATGCATGCAAAAATTACATTTGAGATGTAACAAGGTTCATTTGCCAATTCATGGACTAACACTCCGGTCAGTGTGGCAAGAGCCAATGCATCTATCACTCTTGTGCCAATAGGCTGTGCAGGACCCCGATTTACTCTTGATGTGTTTGTCTTACCACACATTACTGGTAATTTGCCTAGTGTTAAGCTGTCCTGCGAAGTTCGTAGTGCTGTGTCTAGCTTGAAACTAGCAGATCCCTCCTTCGACATGCCTGGCCCCATTGACCTTATCGGCGCAGATCTCCTTCCTCAGTTGATGACTGGAGGAAGGATTGAGGGCCCCACAGTTGCTCTAGGGTCTAAGTTTGGGTGGGTTCTGATGGGGAAGGTGGCATCTGAACCTGTTTCTCCTCCTGCCAAGTCATTCTATGAATCTCTCCTCACTTCCGTCTATCCTCTGGAGGATGTTCTGAGAAAATTCTGGGTAGTTGTGAAAGAATATTTGTTAATACTCTAACTCGAAATGACGATGGCCGTTATAGTGTGTGTTTTACCATTTCGCACTTCTCAACCTGACATTGGCGCTACCCGGACCAAAGCTGTAAATTGCCTGAGTGGTCTTGAAAGACGTCTCAAGCGGGACAGTGAATTAAAGGGTATGTACACCGAATTCATGACAGATTACCTCAACTCCAGGTGTATGGAGAGGATTCCTCCAGATCAGGTTCAGTCATCCTCAGCCTACTATATCCCACACGACTGTGTGATCAAGCCCGAGATTCCACCTTTGTGTGGTGTTCGATGCCTCAGCCAAGAATTCGAAGGGGTCACTCAATGACGAGCGAGAGATTGTGGATGTTGTGTCGAACTTCCAATTGCATACTGTTGTGTTTACTGCTGATATTAAGCAGATGTATCGACAAATTGTGGTTCACCCTGATGATCAGGATTATCAACGTATTGTATGGCGGTTTTGTGACACTGATCCTGTCAAGGATTTTCATCTGAAAACTATCACGTATGGAGTACCATCTGCACCGTTCCTAGCTATTCGCACACTGCAGCAGTTGGCTAAAGATGAATCAGCCAATTTCCCTAATGCATCAAAGGTCTTGTTTTCATTCATTTGCATTGAAGACATTGTCACAGGTTCTCATTCAGTTGAGTCAGCACCGGCCCTTCAAAGAGAGGTAATTTTTGTCTTGCTAAGGGTGGATTCAAGCTGCAAAAGTTCATGAGCTATCACCCTTCCCTACTTGACTGGCTTCCTGTGGATGATGTTGAGATGCCACGATCATTCAGCCTGGATATGGATAGTCAGGTTGCTGTCACGGTGTTAGGGTTGCAGTGGAACCCAGTCTTGGACATCTTTGTGTACAAAATTCAAAGCAGCCGAAGCCATGCCACCAAGCGCACCATTCTGTCCACTATAGCATGCATCTTTGAACCTCTTGGATGGCTGAGCATTTCATTTTGTTTGCGAAACATCTTATGCAGATTCCGTGGTTGAAGACTATTGATTGGGATGCTACTCTCCCATCTGACCTTGCAGCACGCTGGAGGCTCTTTAATCAAGAGCTTCCTTACCTGTGATCAAGGGTTCAGAAGGCTGTGTTTATGAAATCCATGGGTTCTCAGTTCTGAGATAGGTTATGCAGCAGTGGTTTATTTGTGTATTGTGGACCCTCATGGTAAAGTCAACATTTAAATGTTAGTGGGCAAGTCAAAGATGGCACCTGTCAAGGTGCAATCATTGCCACGTTTGGAGCTGTGTGATGCGCTCTTATTAGCACGTCTTCTCAAACATGTCAGTGTGACATTTAAAGATGAATTTTGTTTGTCCTCCATCAGTGTATGGACTGATTCCCAAGTTATCCTGGCATGGATTAACTTGTCTCCACACCAGTTAAAAACGTTTGTGGCTGGCCAACATGGAGAGTGAACTCCAAGACCTTACCCAACCATCTTGGTGAAAGCATGTACGCTCCGAAGACAATCCTGCAGATCATGCTTCATGTGGTCTTTTGCCGGCTCAGCTGCTGAATCATCTTTTGTGGTGGACAGGCCCATCATGGCTCAGAGAACTCTTGGAGCAATGGCCTCAGTATACATTTCATGTAGTTGTTGCTGATGTAAACCCTGCATTGCTAGAACACAAAACAGTGACACTGAACACACTAACCCAGCACCAGGATCTGGATAACTTGGTGACCCAGTTCAGGCATTTTACTAAGCTCTTGAGAGTCACCGGTTTCCTACTACAATTTGTACATAATTGTCCCAGTTTGTATCCTACACGTCGGAGTGGATGCCTTACCCCTTTTGAATTGGATTACGTCCTCAAGTTTTGGCTTCTGCAAGCTCAACTTAAGGCATTCAGTAATGATATTGTTGCTCTTAGAGTAATCGACGCACTGCACCTAAAATTGGTGCCATTTCTTGACAAGCATGGTTTGATCAGGGTGGGCGGTAGACTTTCCCATTCTGCAGTTCCTTTTGAGCATAACCACCCTGTGTTGTTGCTCAAGTTACATTCCCTGACTGACATACTCATGAGCCAGTATCATGAAAGGAACAATCATCCTTGCATGCAGACTCTTCAGGGCATTCTGCGAGAACAGTTCTGGATCTTGTCAGATAAACATAACATCACCCGCCATTTACGTTATTGTCTCCGCTGTTTCAGTAGAGGCCTTCTCCTAGTCAACCTCATATGGGAGATCTTCCAGCCATGCGGGTACAACAAGTCAAACCTTTCGCAATGGCAGGAGTTGATTATGCTGGCCCGTTCATGATCAAACTTGCTCGAGTGCGCAGGGCAGCCATCCTCAAAACGTTTATCTGCATTTTTGTGTGCTGTGCCATCAAGGCAGTTCATGTTGAACTGGCTTCAGATCTGTCCACAGAAGTGTTCTTGGGAGCTTACAAACATTTTTTTTTGCTCAACGAGGTAGGATTTCCGACATTTACTCTAACTGTGGCATCAATTTCGTTGGGGCTCACAATAGTTTGCAGGAACTCTGGCAGCTGGTTTCATCTTCCTCTCAACCAACAGATGGTAAAGGACATATTGTCCCAGCTTGGTGTCAACATGGCACTTCAAACCTGCTGCTCCTCACTTCGGAGACCTTTGGAAGGCTGGAGTTAAATCCTTTAAGTCCCATTTCAACAAGGTTATTGGGGAGAAGGTCTTAACGTTTGAAGAGTTGTACACTGTGCTAGTTCAGGTGGAAGCTATGTTAAATTCCAGGCCACTGTGCCCTTTGAATTGTGACCGTAACAATATCAGTGCCCTTGCGCCTGGCCATTTTCTGACCCTTGGTCACTCTGCCTGAACCTGACCTCAGGGACATCCCTCTTAATCGCCTGCACCGATGGCAGCTCATAGAGAGTCTATTACAGGATTTTTGGCATCGCTGACACAGCAATTACCTGCATACTCTCCAACAGCGGCAGAAGTGGCATGACAAAAGGAACTGACCTTGCTGCCAATCAACTCGTGCTACTCAAGGAAGAAAGTTTTCCGGGGCGGACAACTGTAGTGTTTGGGAGGAGTCCTGGAGCTCCAACCAGGAAAGGATGGTGTGACAAGAGTGGCAACTGTGCGCACCTCCGCTGGACAACTCAAGCATCCTGTGGTGAAACTTTGCCCATTGCTATTTAATTGTTGAAATGGAACATTTCAAGGTGGGCAGAATGTTTGGACCTATAAATATGTGAATACTTCATTTTTTTTGCACGTCAAGTTTTGAATTTCCCAATCTGCCACCGCTGGTGGTTTTTCAAAGTTGGCAGACATGCTTCCAGCACTGGACCATACAGTTGACAACCCTGGACTGCAGAGAGGCGGCAGTCAGTTGTTCGTAAAGCATCATGGTGGTGAATAGTGTCAGTCGGGCAGCCTAACTTTCTTTCGAATTTTCGAATACAGTATATTTTGCAAATGTGGAGTAACGAAAAGAGAGCGTAAAACGTTGAAATTGTATTTTTTAAGTAGTAGAAGATAAACATGGTAGTAGGAACGCAATGTGTGACAATAACTAGTGGAAACGAGACATTAATAAACAAATTTTACTACACTATATATATATATATATATATATATATATATATATATATATATATATATAGACACACACACTTTTGTCTTCTATTTTGCACATTCACACAGCAATAATAAAAATACAAATACGTCCATATAAACGCGATCGTAGTTTTTTCAAATTGTAAAAAAAAAAGTTTTTTTATTCTCCTTGTAAATAAAAACTTATTCTTCTTCTTCTTCTCCGTTGCAGGCTAGCGCCGACAATCGTAACACAATAATTTTGTGCAACGCACTCAACGCCGATACACTACAACGGAATCTGCTTCATCCTGATTGGCTATCGCTCATCGCAACGTACCACATTGCACTATTGTGAAACCAGCTTTACGAGACTGTATAATCTTTAATTAGGACGAGACAAAAATTTGCTCATACAAAAGAAACATAAATTACCATATTTACTTGTGTGTAGCGTGCCCCTTTTACCAAAAATAAAGGAAAAGATTTCTGGGGTGCCCTCTATACAAGGCGGAGTAGGGGGGGGGGGGGGGGGGGGGGAGGTGAGAGGTAGCCACAAATTGTCCGGGGATGTTGAGGGAAGTGGCAGGACTGTCGGTTGTCTCATCTCTCGCTCTTTCATCACTCCTCTCCCTTCTCCCTCTTTCTCTCTCAGCGACCCTTCAGTTATGTGTAGGTTGAAACCCTGCTCCCCCACCCCCAACTAATGGCATCCTGTCATGTCACAAAACCAGAGCTGCTGCGCACGCGTGTTTACGGCCCCTCCTACCCCCTTGTAATAACACTCAGATGTTACCGGTTGATAATTCCGCAATCCCTCTTTGTTTCGTTTCCATGGCAGAGGCTAGCGAGCCATGTTCATAGAAGGGGGGAGGGGAGAAGGGAGGAGACCCTTCATTTTTGAGATAAGGGTAGTGTGAAAAAAAAAAGAGAGAGAGAGAGAGAGAGAGAGAGAGAGCGAGAGAGAGTGTGTGTGTGTGTGTTCCCTGGAACATTCGCAAAAATCATGGTGCGTGCTATACACGAGTAAATACACTATCGACCAAAAAGTATTCGGGCATCTGTGAAGATAGGTAATTCAGTACATCAGTTGACTTGTGTGGCCGCCATACGCTGCAGGCCAGTGTAGAACCAGTTCACAAGGAGATGTCACAAGGTACAAAGCTATCGGACTTCGATAAGGGCGTGACTGTGGGCTGCCATCTCAGTGGGCTGTCTAGCCAGGCGATTGCACGGAAGGTAAACAGGCCCAAATCAATGGTCGCATTGGTCCTGCATATGTGGAAGGTCGATGGGCATTGTGCAAATGCTGCACGTTCTGGGCGACCTCCAATCTTGACCGACAAAAACTGCAGAACACTGAAACATGAAATTGTCAAAAATAGGGCACAACCCATGGCTACCATCCGACAGGAGTTTCATGCAACAACAGGAGTATCAGTTTCCATTGGAACATTGCGTACAGAGGCCCACCGACTTGCAATATTTCGGAAGAACAGTTGCACGTAAGTCCCGTATCACGACAAGCAATAAAGCTTGGTGACAGGTGGGGTTTGGACCGTCGCAACTAGACACCGGAGCAGTGGAAATCGGTTCTGTGGAGTGATGAGTCGAGGTTTACATTATTCCGGTCCGATGGACCTATATGGGTGTGGCGTCTACCCGGGGAACGGCTTCTACTGGAATGTAAAGTGCCTCAGGATGACAATACCAGGTGACATTTCAAGGTCTACTATGCAGTGGTACGCTAACAACAATGCTCGCCGATTGGACTGGCCCTCCAGAGCCACGACCTCAAACCTATAAAACATCTTTGGGACGAATTGGATTGCCGGGTGAGGGCTTGTCAGGCGCGGCCAAAATCTATTGCTCAACTCATGGAATGGTTGCAAGAGGAATGGCAACGAATCCCCATGGATGTCCTGCAAACACTTGTAGAGAGCATGCCAGACAGGGTGGCTGCTGTTATCGCCACAAGAGGCGATTCTAATGGTGTGACAACCACAGAGCAAACATTATAGACAGGTGCCCAATTACTTTTTGAATAATAGTGTACCTAACCTGTTAAGTTTTAACCACACCACAAGAAAATGTGATAAATATGTAGTTTGTACCAATTCGAATATTAAACACATTCAGGACGTAAATATTTTTGGCGAAGTTCATTTCCCATACAATAAACGCGATATTTTTACACTGTAAAAGAGAGTTTAAATGGTGGTTTTCTAGGCCACGTATATTTCAAACATTCTAATAACCGTTTCAAAATACATTATTTACAATACACACTGACTTACTGTTTGTAATTCCTATTTGCAACTCCTCAAAACATGTTGTTCTATTGCAATCCTTACTACACATTTCTCTGCCATTGATACAAAATAATTAGCTGAATCATTAAATAAATACGACACTTGAAGGGTTTTTCGAAACTAGTAAAGTGCAGAAAGAATATAAATGCTGTCGATTGTGACAATAGGGAAATTGGCAGACCAAGCCATATACACGTGTTGATAAAAAGTATCGAATAAAAGTACCAATATGCATGTCCCGATACTCGATACGACCCAGTATCGAGGGGGTACCGAGGTATGAAATGACCCATCTCTACACGTAACCCATCACCTTAAATCTCTGAGAGGCGGATGAATGGATAGATGTTTAGGAGGGGGGGGGGGGGGGGAATTACTTAACCAATTTTGCAATGTAAGCAGCCAACAACAATCACTACCTCAGCTCCATAGTTGCAAATATAGTTTTTAATATGTCACTGTAGAGAACCTAAGCCTAAAGTACAATATGAGTGTAAAGTCGACAGTGATTACAAATACAACTAGTGATAGACCAAGTCTTAAAAACTCGAGTTGAGTAAAACTAACAAGTTCCACTTGTGATTTGAGTCAAATTTTATCACAGCAGACATTGAGCTACGTACTTAAATGCAAGTCGAGTTATGGTTTAAGTTTATATATATATATTTTTTCGGACCTAACAATCACGTGTCTTGCGAGTCACTAATTTTATGTTGCTGAACCGTTTAAGTTTCGTCATCATGATAACAACTCTGCTACATGTGTTGATGCTCGCTTGATGTTTGTGATGTTTGGCAGTGACAACAACAGACAACTTATGGTTAATAACTGAAGACTCATGACACATGTGGGCTATTTGAAGTAAATGTATAAGAAATGGAAAATTGTTAACCAAATGTTGGTAAGAAACTTCATGAAAGAAGTTCGCACTGTGGTTTTAGAGACACTTAAATAAGCAATTTCGTTAATGTTTTGCAAATACAGATATATTACAGAATTTCACAAATAAACGTAATTTCTCCACATTTTGTATTATTTAAAGTTATTTTGCAATTTGCAAAAATTTATAGGCCCTAACCATTAGTGATATTGGTGCCCGTCAGCAGTAGCGGACTGCTGCCTACATAAAGTAAGACAAGCTAGATCTCATACCACTTATTTTAATAAAATTAAAAGTCGATATCAAATATGTGAATGGTCTACAATTGGTCACAAAATAAAGCCAGAAATGTTACCAAGTTGGAGTTAAAAAAATTCAGTAACACAAGTCGTCAACAAACTGTAGTCAAAAACAAAGAGAATTCCATAGTACCCCGTTTTTCAACCCTGCCGAGTTCCATTTTACATGAATTAAAAACTTAAATCACTTTCGTAACTGGTATGTTTACAAAATAAACCCGTAACACTACTCTAAAATGCAATGCACACTTGCAGTATCTTCCAAACAACACACTTTTAGTGTGTTACTCTCTGACACGAAATGAGACTAATAAAACTATTGTCTAAGTTTGGACACATTTGGTAACTGAAATTGTATAATCTACAAAGTCGTTCGTGTTTAAAATTAAGTTTTGTATGCATAACATGCTAGTTAATACCCTACAATATACAAAATGCCAATTCTAATAAGTTTTGCATGCAAATGAAGTTTTAAATGTCACCCAAAATGGTTGGCTGCAAATATAAGTCGACCCCATTATTTACTGATCGTACTTTTTCGAAAAAATACCATCTTATATTCAGGCCTATACAGTATTGGCTAGCATAGTCGGCGAGGAAGAGGGGAGTGGTATCTATTTTTAGATACGCCTGACATGCCTTATATCCAACACAGTGCTCACCAAAAGAAATGTAATGTGTAGCAACCAAAAAAGTGCAAAAAAATTATTTTTTGGCAGATTACCCCCAAATTTTTTTACATTTTCAACCAAATTTTTTAAGGTTTCTCAAAAATGAGTATTTATAGAAAGGATGCAATAAATGGGGTCATAGAGAGAAGGTCTACTGTAAAATTTACATTTCATATTTATTAAAATAAACAATTTATGTTTAATATTTGAAAACCTGCACCTAGCAATAGGCTAAATGAAATATGCTTTCCAACCACACTGAGTTACCATGTTATACAGTTTCTTATCAGCAGGTTTGTCAGGAATATACATACCAAATTGTAATCTCTTCATCACTTCAAGGTACCTCTCCTCAAGTGACTGACGAACAGGGAACTCTAAACTCCCAGGGAACATAGCATCCTTGCTTCTTGCTGCATCTGAATCCTCTTCTAGCACAAGACGATCTGTGGCAGCCTGGGGGGGAAAAAAAAAAAATCCAAAAAATAAAATAAACATTGGAGAATTACATTTATGAAATACCTAATCTTCAGTTATGTTAAAGAGACATTAGCTGTTTGGGCTTGTGACCTTGTAAATATGCATAAGATAGAATTTTGGATCAGCAGTAATTTCACAGCAGAACTTTATGTAGTTTATTTTACTGATCTTTTAATACTTGTGCGGGACCCATTTTAAATTTCCCACATGCCTGACTTGGTGTGCATTCTTCAGTTTTCAACGGCTGTCTCAAAGGTTGGCGGTCCTGAGATACAGGAAGAAGAATAGCAGTTTTCGTCTGCCCCAGATGGTCAATGGATGAGGACGAGGGAAGAAAGAGGAATCAAAGCGATCCTGCCATCGAGCTAGAAGCCATCCCTGTGTTTCCGGCTACGGCACCTGCATCCGAGAAGGTGGTAGCACCATCAGAACCACCACTTCTGCCAACAATGCAGACAGCCACTTGGGTGCTGACAACCAAGGGGGTAGGCGACGCAGTCTCCAGAGTACCCCTGATTGCACTGGGACCAAGAGGGCCAACCTGGGGGTCATTAACTGACTTTCAGCTCCGGTCACAACAATCAAGGGGAAAAGGCCACGCAGCCTACAGACTACCCCTTAAGGCAATGCAGATCACTGATGAGCCCAACGATGCAGCTGTAGCTTGTCCGCCAGTACCTAGAGGTAAGCCTTTGACCACTACTGCGGACGGCCACACCACAACGGCCAACCTTCCAGTAGAGTGCAGCCGCCCCATGCCTGCCAGGTCAGCTTGGCACCAGGCAAATACCGAGAGGCTCCCTGGAGGCCATCTGTCCGAATCCACAGAATGCAATGCTATGTAAGCAAGGGTGAATTTGACATCATTAGCGCCCACAAGAAATTAAAGATAAAACACAGTAAAGAACTTCACAGGAGGCAAAAAATGAATAAAGACCTCCACAGGAGGCAAAAAAGGAACAAAAACCTCCATGGGAGGCAAAACAAAAGGCAGTTAAAAATGATAAAAAAAAAAAACCCTCAAAGGAGGCAACAGGACCATCACAAAAACAAACAAATTAGGATAAAATACTGCAGAAGAGCAACAACATATGAATAAAAAAAGAGCCACAACACATTAAAAACACCAGTCGGACATAAAAATGGGAATACACCACTCACAGATGTACCCCCATCACACAGCATTCGCCGTAGGTCATCAGGAAGATTAAAAGTGCAACGAGCCTGGCCATACCTGCGCCACTTCCACAAAATGAGCTGCACGCATCACACTCAGGAGGGGGTTCACCACAAAGAAAGTACTTGTGTATCACACTAGTGTGATCGATGCGAAGGCGAGAAAGCACCAAATCCACCCTGTGGTTACACAAAACAGGACGAGCACAGTCAAGTCATAGATGGCCCTTAACTTGTTAAGACAGTGGGAGAGAAGGCTACTCCTGCGGCAAAACATGCCAGACAAGGCCAAGAATTGTATGCAGCACATTGCACACAGAGACAAGAGGATCACAGGGTGGAAGGCTGCATGCCTCCTTAGCCGCCATATCTGATGCTTCATTGCCCAGGATGCCCACATGGCCTGGATTCCACAGGAAGACGATGTAAACATTAATCCGCACAGCCCCCGCCAACTTCTCCTGGATCATAGAAAGAAGCAGATAGCTGTAGTACCAGATAAAATGGCTGTCAAGGCACCCATCGAATCGGAACATACCAGACATTTATGGTAAAATCCCCTACAAATAACACACAGAGACTTGAGAACAGCAAAAAGCTATGCAGTTAAAATACTGCAAGACAGATGAAGTCTAAAAAGGGTAATGAGAAGCGTCGATCACAAAGGCACACCCAGTTGAGATATCCAATTTGGAACTATCTGTAAAACAGTAAATAAAACCACCGAACACAAAGAACACAAGCCCAACAAAAAAGGCTTTTGCAAACAAAAGGAGGAGTGGTCGTCTTAGGAAATCCCGCTGGTAGAGGCACACCTAAACCTGTGTTGCAAGCACAGACGTAGGATGAGGAGAACCTGGCTTAACAGAGTATAACTGTTCATTGGGTGGACAGAGAAAAGCAGCGTGGTGAAGGTGCAAAGAGTCCGAATGCACCCACAAACCATAGGAAAGCCACATTTGGTCACTCCTGTAATGAAGGGGAGGTTCACCAGCCACAGCACAAAGACTGACAATCGGGCTTGTGTGAAAAGCCCCAGCCGCAATGCGTATACCAGCATAGTGAACAATTGCTAATGATGCGGGCACAAATGGCAGAGCAGAAGAATAAACGACACCACCAAAGAAGGGTAACAGTGTCAACAGTTCAGTCACAACAAAGCAGTGTCTTCAAAAGCTTCAAGCCCAGTGAGACTTCAGGGACTGAATATGACTCCTCCAAGTGAGTTTACTGTCAAACAAGAGGCCTAGAAAATATAAATAGGCAAAACAGAGCCCTACAAAAGCACCTCAGGAGAACGAAACATGCCAAGTCTTCTACAGAATTGGACCACTTGCGTCTTGATGGTGGAAAAGTGGAATCCACAGCTGACTGCTCAGTTGCTAACGTGGTGGACGGCGAGCCTGGACCTGACGTTCTGCCATGCACAGAGACGCAGCACGGCAGAAAATAGTAAAGTCGTCAACATACTGTGCACAATCCATAGGTGGTCGAAAGACCGACAGAATGCCATTGATGGTGATAGCAAACAGGGTAACACTCAAAATGTAACCTGTGGCACACCATTCTCTTGAACGAACTCCTAAGAATAGGAAGTTTCATTACGAACCCTGACGGTAGTGAAGTACATAAATTGTTGTATGAAACCAGGGAGATATCCACGAAATCCCCAAGTGGACAGAAGTCTCAAGATAGCATGTTGCCATGTTGTGTCGTATGCCTTCTTAAGATTAAAGAAAACGGCAAGGAGGTGCTACTCTCGCAAAAAGGCAGTCTGTATGGCAGCCTCCAAACTGACCAAATGATCCACCGCAGAACGATTTCGGTGGAAACCACACTGAAGAGGCGACAATAGCTGCCAGGTCTCAAGGCAGTATACCAGACAAGCATTAAACACACGCTACATGTCTTACAGATGCAGCTGGTGAGGGAAACAGGACGATAGCTGGAAACTTCCCTTTAGACATTCCCTGGTTTTAAGATGGGCACAAGGGTTGATAGTCAAGTGGGAGGTGTTACAACATAGCATAATGGATATTGTCTGGGCCAACAGATGTATGCTTCGAGCGCGATACAGACTGCTCCAATAATAATAATAATAAAATTAAAAAAACTGGTGGTAGTCCTCCTAACCTGAACCGCCAAAGTGGACACCCACCACCTCACATGTCTCTTTGATGGCTTGAAATGAGGGAGTGTAATGTGCATTGCTCGAAACATCTGCAAAATAGTGACCCAGTAAATCTGCTACATCTGTCTCCTCGGGAAAAAAATACTGTTACTGACCCAAAGGAAGGAAAACTGTGTGGCGAGAGATAGTCTGTACAACTTCCCAACATTGTCCCAGATAAACTTAATGGTAGCATGTACTATTAGCGATGAAGTAGAGTCTGTCCAGGATTGCCGCTGGCTGTCCTGGATGATATATCGAGCGCAACCTCGACAGATATGAAAGAGCTCCAGGTTAGTTGAGTGGGGTGAGCACTACAGCATCTGAGCGCACGTCATCGAGCACGGACAGCATCCCTGCATTCGTCACTCTACAAAGGAAAATGCTTATGACCACATGGTAAAGATTGGGGGATAGCAGCCTCCCCAGCTGAAACAACACTAGAGGTGAAGAGTTCCACCGCCACATTCACATCAAGACCAACCTCAGCAGTGAAGTGGAGGGAACACTGGAAATGTGCCCTTGGAAATAAAAGTAGCAAAGTAGAAAGCAACGTGTGTTTATTGAAAGTTCAATAGACACGTGACCTGTGCTACCTCCTACCAAGTTAAGCATAGGTGAAGGTAACTGCGTGGTTCCAGGTGTAGATGACCTGGTTCTGAATAAACGGGAAAAGCTGATTCCAGACAAAAAATAATAGTTACAGTTAAACTACTAATTAAAGGTGTCTAGAGGAAACAAATAAAGTTAAAAGAAAAAAGTATGTGTTTGTATGTCGCCGGGTTTGATTGGTTGTCGACGTACATAGTTGGTTGCCGCAAAGGCATACTTGTAGGCTTCGAACTTCTCTAGAGCTCCTGAGCACTAAGAGTGTTGTGGACGGTGCAAGAGATGCGAAAGAATCACTCCAGAGCTTGGCTACTGCCGGTTTCATATAGTGGTAGCTTGCAGGCTGCCAGCACGGGGCACAGGGGAGGCATGTGACGTCCTCAGGCCCTGGGTGATGGGTCAGCGATTCTGACTTTGTGCCTCGTCGAGTCTGCTCGGCTGTGCCTGAGGTCTGGGCAGCTTGCAAACGTTGACCGCGTTGAGGGAGGGCGGCGTGCCTGCTGGGATGCGTGCCTTTCAGTTGAGAAGGAAAAATACAGAAGTTCTCGTTGCCTGCAAGGGTAGGCAACATGTTGCTCACCACTGTAGAGATGGAAGCAGTACTGCTAGGCGATGAGCCGGAGTCGAATTATAATAGGTGTAGAAGCGGCACGCGTCAATATGTAGTACGTACCAATTAGAATATTAAACACATTTGGAACGTAAATATTTTTGAAGACTGTTCCATGCAATAAACGTGTTATTTTTACACTGCAAAACAGATTTGAAATGGTGGTTTTTTAGGCCACAAATATTTCAAACAATCTAATAAATGTTTTGAAATACTTTATTTACAATACACACTGACTTTCTGTTCGTAATTCCTATTTGCAACTCCTAAATACATGCTGGTCTATTGCAATCCTTACTACACATTCTTCTGCCAAATATACAAAATAATTAGCTGAATCATAATACGACACTTCACTGGCTTTCCGAAACTAGTAAACTGCAGAACAAAAATAAACGGTGCCACTTCGTGACAATAGGGAAAATGGCGGACCAAGCCTTATACATATGTCTATAAAAATATTGAATTAAAGTATTGATATGGATGTCTTGATATTAATTCGTTCGATACGGCCCAGTATCGAGGTATCAAATTATTCAATGTCCCATATCTAATTTTAACCAACTCAAGGGTATCTTTCTCGTTATGTAAAACCTCTCCCAGGAGATATCAAGTCCTTCTAAGGGATAGCAGGTGACTGGGGAATTAACTCGATACCGCAATACACCAATAGAGTACCCACATGCAATCTGTGCACATGGTGTACGGAACGACATAGCCCCAACACTAGGTACTCAGTTTCTTGAGGTCAGCTTGTCGGCTTGTTGCTTGCCCTCTCCATTGCGCCGGAAAGGGTGTGCCCTGAGTTGGGAAGAATGGTCCGGCCGAGGTACATTCCCATGCGGGGACTGTCCGCCAGTGAGACCCAAATATCAGTGTTCATCGTGCTTCTTGTGCCTAGAACTGGGATAGGGATAACACACTCGGTTAGCAGACGTAGTATGTGGTTGTATACTGGTATACCACACCACCTCACCTAAAACCCCTTCACGAGCTTGATCATAGAGAGCCTGTCCTCATGCCCAACTCCCGTTGAAGTGGTATCCGAAAGAGTGTTAAAAAGGTACACACTGCCTCCAGGCCTCAGCAGGAACTTAACCCTGTCTTTGCTGCACCCATGCAACTCCCAACAAGGGAGCAGGCTTAGGCGTTACATCCCCTGCAGAGACCAACCACACCAGGAATTCCAGCAGAACTCTTTACTGCTCCTGTCCGCCTCAGTTCGCCTCCTACTTGAGCGGAAAAGACACCTCTTTAGGGATAGCTAATCCACATTGATGGGGATTTCAGATAGCAAAACCGACCAAAGCGACAGTAAATACCAGCGAACACCTGACCGCCAGTAAACCACACTAACTCACTCAGGCCAAAATCACCACAGGTCTGACAGTCACCACAAGTTATGCGTCGCCCAGATAAACCTGCGAAAGCAATCCCATTGAAGCTCAAAGTGGTACTCCCGTACCCAACTTCGTGCCCTGCCATAAATCTACCAAGCCAGTACTGTACACCGGATGTGCGCAGGTACCATGTAGAAATTAGAGAGTCCTAAACCCCCGAACCCAGGTATGCCTGACCTAGCACCCATCAACAAAGCTTCTTACGTGGTGACATCCTTCTCTCAGCCTCAGGCCATCACACATAGTTATGACTACTGATTTCATATTTATCTACACTGGATACTTTCGTATAGTGTATCATATTTATTTGTGGGGCGCAGAACCCCTACGTATAATGTTTAGATTACTGCAACTAGTTATTCACTAAACCCCTCTGATTTGTATCTAGCATTTAGTATTTTGTAACTAGGACAAAAATGCAGCCCCATATTTTGCTCATTAACTCATGGAATTGTTTCCCCTTTGGAATGACATTGTTGTGGAAAGTAATCAACCAAAACATAATATTTGAGCTTAGGTACTAACATGTGTAATGTGAAATCAAAATAATTGTGAGAATGTAACTGTAAAAAACCCTAGCAAATATATCAAACTTGTTGCTTGCAGCAACCCTTCGTATGACACACGAGTAAACATAAAGGAAATTGTACCAAGCCTGCTGGCATTTTTTAAAATGTTACTTTGCTTTGCCACCCTACCTATTCAGCGCTAAATAGGTACATGTTTTTTTTGGAAAAAAAAACTGTCTTGTTCCCTTTCAAACTGCATTCTTGTAAAACCCCTGATATTAGGGAGGGTACAATGTAATAGTACTGTCTTGTTCCCTTTCAAACTGCATTCTTGTAATACCCCTGATATTAGGGAGGGTACAATGAAATAGTAAATGTTTCAACGAAACTAGATGATATCTGTGTACAACCAATTTACTTTATGAAGAACAACACATCTGTACAAAAAATTTACTCACGAAACAATGCTGATCCCTAGATGCCAAAGTTTAAGATAATGTCTGAAGTTACACTTGTTTCCAAACAAGATATCTGGTCTTTCATTACAAGACTAATACAAGGTGCTATAACACGCTGTTACCACACAACGAATCACGTTCCCCAGTGCACAGAGGGCCAAGCTTTCTTCAGCAAGGAATGAACACAATTTAACATTTTGTGTCTAGTTATATGGCCATGTAAAATAGTTATGGTTCATGTAGTCATTTTACATGTGAAAACAGTGGTATTTATCAACTAAAGTTGGACAAACTTCCAACAATCAGATTTAAACCACAAGCACAATACACCTGATTTAAACAATTTAATAGGGGATAAAATCATAAAGGACTACCCTACTTCCAATCTTCAGCATGTAAGAAATCTGTCGAAGATTAAAGTGGACTCATGTAAGCAGCAGAACTACACTGTTATACAACTGTGACGACGCACATACATCGACAAATTTATTAGATATATCTGTAGTATACAACTACGCCAGCAGAGATAGTCAGGTTTAGGTATTCCTACCCCATCTTTTCCTTTTTGTTCTCTGACAATAAAACAACAGTTTACATCACCAACCCCTCTATCTACCATCATCACTCTTCACAGCAGGGGGCTCATGCCCCATACTTTTAGCAGTTGCTCCTTTTATCTCGGCACAGTATCTTAAAATTCTGACTTTTAAAAGCTCTGCATATCCTCCTTTGAAGCCATTTCTGAACTATGAATGCAACTTTCACAAACAAGAAAAACTTATCGCTGTTTGGAAAAATTTCCGTACATTTCCAGCAGCATTTCAAATCCTGCACATTTCCTACCTTTTCCATATTTTCCAATCCCTGGACACAATGACACTACACTACATGAAATAATGTAGCACAGTAAATTTTGATTATGATAATTCACTAAAGCAATAATTAATCTCACTATTGTTGGTTGTCATAGCATGGTTCCACTTTACAATAACCTATGCTTTACATATTTACATGCATATTTGTAAATAGAAATACATGCAGTTACAATTTTTTGTGTACAATTAAAGCTTTAAAGAAGCTCTACTGTAACAAAATAGAATTGTGGATTAGTGGAAAGCAGTTGCCAAGTCTCACCTGAACTAAATTAGCAGTCTCCTGAATATCAGGAATAAGTAGTGCCAACCCTTCATCAGACTCCAACTCCTCTTGGAGTTTGTTCTGCGACCGTCCCTTGGACCCACCTTTCGACTTGTTCGTGCTGCAATACAATTGCCAATAAAACAGTACAAATGGTGTGCTATCCACAGTTTTATCAACTATTTATTGGGGAAAAAAAAAACACACACACCCAGTCAACTCTAATTTCTAAGGACACTGGAATAGCGATCATCTTGAAATAATGACCCCTTCAAAATAGCAACCCTTTTCCTAGGAACCATGAAAGGTCTTAGAATTGAGAGTTTACTGTAGTTTTAAAAGCAAAAATGCTAAAATGGCTTCAAACACTGCAAGAGGGAGACTGTCATATGAGGAAGGAGCAGACGAAGATATGGGTGTAAATAATTTGTATAGCAAGTATTTATAAAAATAAAATATAAATAAGGAAATAAAAATACAGTAAAACTTTGTTAAATCAAACTCGGTTAATTAAAAACTCTATTTAAATCAAAGTTGCTGTTACCCCTCGAACATAAGAATGAGATTTTGCATGCTTTGGTGTTTGATTAATTTGAAATTCCAAAATTTATGTAATTCAAAGTGAAATTTCCTCAAAGTATTCGTAAAATTCAGATAGTGTGTTTTGACTTTTGACCTTGTAAATATGGATTGGTTAGAATTTTATATCAGCAGTAAATTCACCGAACTTTATGTAGTTTACTTTTAATGATCCATTAATACTTGTGTGGAACCCATTTTAAATTTCCTGCACACCTGACTGTGCACATTCTTAATTTGTGAACGCTGTCTCAAGGGTTGGCGGTCCTGACGTGTCCCACAACAACCAGGGCCCTCTGGGGCAAGGTAAACTTACCAGAGACCTGTGGGGTGTTCTTCGTTGGTAGCATTACCGTATTGTGGGTGGTGTGTATGACGTCCTTAGTTCCACTAAACGTGGGGGAAGGCAGGCTGTGGTAGTGGTCTGCATGATGACGGCGGTTCCACTTGATGCTGGCCCAGTTGCCGATGTGTGAGTTGGCTCTTTCGATCCTGGTGTTTGAGTGAAACACTGAAGTTCCGACTGGCGAGGTCGGTCTCGGTGCACTACGGGCGGCCTCGGCCTGCCCCCGAGGTGTGTCGACTCCTGGTGTAACCAGGTTTGCGCACAGACGTGCTTGGCAACACTGAACTCCGCCTTCCTTACTGCTCTTCGAGCTCCATGCCTGCTGTGGAATGGCCATAGACTGTAACGTACCAGTTTTCCTGTTGTTGATAAGCAATCAACAATCCCCGACTTTATAGTGTAAGGTTGACAATGACTGGCAGTGCATTCCCTGACTACCTAACAGTGCAAGCACCTGGAGTCTTGGGTTGTAGACCACATTCCTGCCACTGCCGGGTGTAACCACAAACGTAGGGCCTCAAATCCCTCACAGCTAATCTCTACCAGCACCTTAGCTAGGCACTCCGGTGAGAGGCACAGTTGGGGTTGGCTGTCCCGCCTTTGTGGGGTATGAAGTAGTGGTTGGGGCTCTACTGTTCTGAACATTGAGGTGAACAGAAACGGTGGCCATCGAAAGATGATGTGTGAGTTTTAACAGACAGACCCCTGAAGGGGCTATAATACTACATCAAGGAACTCGTGGATATGTTTAAGCTTAGGTATTTACTTAGACAATAAACACCTAGGCAACTTGTACACGCTACCAATAAGTCTGTGCTGCGGAAGTACTTAACCTACACATTAACGGGTGAAGGTGACCCGAACCTACGATACTGAAGTACATGGGAAATAATTATTAGCTTTACTGTTGCAACTAGCACTAACTGGGTTTGCCTAGAAGAGGCCCTAACTTTAACTGGGTTGCCACTACCAGCAAGTAGTGGTAGTTGAAGAACCAGGTTGTCACAACTACTTCAAGTGTTAAGTCGTGTTCTGTCTTCAGGTAGGCAAAACTTCTGGTTGGTGTCAATGCCAAGAGGTGGTAGAAGCCTCTGGTAGATGGTGGTGGAAGCCACCGGGGAGCTGAAAGTTCTTGGAGAGGACAGTGAGAGCCTAGTGGTCAGTAGAGCCCCAGCACAAGAAGTGTTGAGGCGAGCTACTGGAGATGAACTTCCGACTTCGGCTGTGCACATCCTTATGTACTTTTCCCACTGGAGTGAGCGGGGAGCCTGGAGTGGGAGGTGTGACGTGCCTGTGATGTCTGCCTGGAGTGTGCAGGGTGGGAGAACTACCCTCTCCCGCTTGTAGTACAATCTCTGGTGCTCGGCTACCTTTGGCGATGTGGCGAGACACTGTCTGCTGGGTGTGTCAGGTGAGGCTGGTAAGTTGTGCGGCCGCTTCAAATATCTTTCGTATCGTGATTCCAAAGTGTGTTTGAGTTGAACCCACTCTCTACAACACCATAACACGCAGTGCTTGGTTTGCTCCTTCACGTGTGTAAATACTCTTAGTAAATGGAGGGCAGTTCAGGAACAGTCTGGGAAACCAAGTGTCTTCCATGTCTCGGGCGAGAACACTTCTTGTTAGACATCTGGTAAGTGGTTCCTGTGGTTGGTAGTTGCACGTGGATGAGCTGTAGTCGTTTATAATATAATGGTGTAATCGGCACTCATCAGTACAATACAAAACGTTTTCATTGACCAGAAGAGACCTTGTGTATGTCGCGCACAAAGTGAACAGTAAAAGTTCCTGGGGTTTATTTGTTTTATTCTCCTTTTGCCGTGGTCCTTTGTGTGCCCGTCTGTCTGTCTCTCTCTATTGTGTCCACGTGTTGGCGCTGGGGTTGTTCGCTTGTTCTAAATTTTTGTTTGTGCTTTTTCTGAGTGGCAAGTGCAGCTAGCAAAAAACACCCCACATCTTTGGAAGTTATTCCTTGACCCGGTCATTTTGTTCTCTTGATCCAGTCATTTTATTCACTTGAACCGTTTGCTGTACTGTGATTTTGCGCACGCTTGTATTTTTTTATGCTGTTTTATAGGGGTATTCATTTTTAAAGGCTTTAGGAATTTCCAGTTAGTGTCGAATGACTTTGTTCTCTGCCTTGTCATGGAATACTATTGACAGCAGTCGCAATCATGGTTTCTTTTGTATCAACTACCATTTTCATTGCTTGGTTTGAAGTTAGTGTAGTTACATGACTGATGTCGTAAATTCCTTTTCTCGTCTGATCCTTGTTTTTGGGGTGTTGAATTTTCGTAGTCACGAAATGTCTGAAGCACAGGTGGTGCTTCTATATCTTCGTTTGCCGGAAAGTCGCCTCAAGCGCGCCCACAACCTCGCTCAGGTTGTTATGAGTGGGCCAGTAAATCGGAATTTGTTTGTTGCTACCACCAGGGACTTGCCTAAAGTCAGCAAGAATTTTTGTGTTGATTTTATCACTGTACAATAGTTAGCCGATAAGATGCCTGATTTAATTGCTGCTGAGCATGGTAGAGTTTGAAGGAAAAAACTACTTCATAATGGAAATTGTAGACGCCCTCGCAAATGAGTTTAACTGCCAGGTTCAAGGCACACAGTTCAAGGGTAGCTCTACTTACAATCACTTCGCATAATTTTGATGGTTGCTCCAGGCAATGACCTAATTTTTTAAACTTGTTTGCCACTCTGGTATCGCATAACAGTGATGTGTCTCCTATTGAGAAACTAGCTTATTTGAAGGGTGCATTTAATGGGGAGCCTCTTGGTATGAAACAGTCTTAACCCTTCCTGATGCTAATTTAGAGGTTACTTGGAAATTGCTGGTGGACCGTTACGACTTCTTGTTAACATACATGTGGAGGCATTACATCAGTCTCCTTCAGCTTCCTCTAAGACACCTACCTCGTAGCGTCGATAGTCTAGTGTCATCACTGTGAAAGTGTGTGCATTTAAGGCTCTTGATGTCCCAGTAGATAAGTGGGACTTTGTTACCAATAATATGCAAGTATTTAGAAGCTCAGCTTCAAACACAGTGGGAGCTTACATTTGGTCGTGAGTTACCCACCGTGATTGAATTCATCTTGTTCCTTATAAAGCACTGTCATGCCCAGGAGACAGTGAGTGCAGCATTCACCAAAACCTTTGAGCACACACTGTGATGCCCAAACCCACACATGCAGTGCCCTTGTGGAGACAGCATCATAACCAGTCCAGCAACCAATCTTCGAAGTGCTTGGTGAGTTCTACCCAAGTACAGTGATGTTTGTGTAAAGGTGCTTTACAACATGTTAACCTTAAGCAACAGTTCTCGGTTGCTAAGGAACAAAATTTATGTCTGAATTGCCTCTTGCCTCTCCAAAGGTTGTCCATTGTCCCCGTCGTGTCATCAATGTGGTACATGCCACCACACATTGATACATTTTGACTCCAAGGAGACTGAGAACAACTCATCATCACATGCTGAAGCAAGTTCCTCTCAGTCCAATGACTCACAGACTACACCTCTGCTGTTACACCAAGGCTTTCAACATCATCTTCAGTGGTTCTCTTGTCCAAAGGCCAAGTACACGTCCTTGATGCAGCTTGAACACCTTATGTCGCCAGAGCCCTCCTGGACACAGCCAACCAGGCTAGCTTCATTTCTGAAAACTGCTGCTAAAGACATGGTCTGGCTCATAAGAAGACACATCTTCCCAGCCAAGAAGATTGTCTAATGCAGCTGTCAACGTGGCCAAGTCATTCGTGTCTGTTGTGGTAACCCTTTGTGGAACTCCTGACATGCAGTTCTCTCTTGATGTGCTTGTTCTACCTCATATAACAAGTAAGCTCCCAAGTGTTCAGTTGTGCAGTGAGGTGTGCCACTTGATTGCCCATTTGAAGCTTGCAGTTACAGTTTTTGATATTCCTTGACCTGTTGATCTACTTATAGTTTCTTGTGTGCATCTCGGCCGCAAGCAGTGCTGGTTGCTTTGACTGGAAAGGCGCTTCGAGAGGGATCCGCCATTAAAACAGATGTATTCCGACTTCATGAGGGGCGCCTGCGCACCTTACGAGCGACTTTGCCCCACAAATGAGCTAGCAAGGGCTCGGGCCAAGTCACAAACAGCGGCAGACTAATATTCACGTGTCTACTGAATTGAATCCACTTGTTGAAAAACTTTGGACACGGAAATAATTAACACATTTAATTATGAATTGTACTGCCCGCCCAGATTCCGAAATGCGGTCGCCACCCCCTTGAGTCAAGATTGGTTTACCCAACGAGCCACTACCCTGAGATGACTGAGAAGGAAGCTCAACTGACACCACAGGATCGCAGCACCTCTGATGTCCCGTGATGTCACACCCGCCGAGCCTCGAGTAAAGGCGGTAAACATGTCATCGCCTCAGCGTAGGGAGATAAGAAATGTGCGGTGGCACCGCCGCCACAACCCTATGATAACAAACCCCTGCAGAGAAAGGCTATCATCCCTAGCACCCCCGGAAGATCGCTGATATAGGGATTTACATCTATATAAGGAGGCATGGATATGCCTGCTGATATAGGGATTTACATCTATATAAGGAGGCATGGATATGCCTCTAACAAGAGGTCACGAAGCTTGCCGGCTGCATAGGTCAGCAAGCTCTCTCTCCCGGGTCTGATCAAGACCTCCCTCCTTTCCTGCAGCTTGTGAAGGCTCGTCCACTCCTACACCAGCTGAATGGAAGGACAGCACAAGTCTCCAGAGGTAAACTACGACGCCCACTTTCTGCACCCTTTTACCCCAGTCACTCCTTTCACTCCACGGTAAGAGTTCATCGCGACATCCTATCTGGATAACCACCCCTCGGGAGGGCACGCTGTAAATAGCGTAAAGTAGAGAGACTTTTACTTGATTTATCACAGACTGACCTTCGCCTGCATCATCAAATTAATAATTACTGTTAATTAAAATGATTAGTGTGTAAAATCCAACCGGGATTCCCCAGGGTTTTCCTAAACGTAATAAGTAAATACTACGTCAAACTTGAAACTCCTTGCCTACCTTTCTTTTAGAAATAGTTCCTTGTTCATTATTATTGTAATTCTAGATTGTAGATTGGTCTTTATGCCCTATAGGAAATGTGGGAATTATAGCTGTAATCAGCGTCAAGAGCGGTGGGCTCGGCAAAGGCAGAAACCAAACTAAGGACACGCCTCCTCCAACAAGGCTAGAAACTAAAGCATGCCCCATTTCACCTAGCATCCCACTTGACCACGAGTCTGAACTCGATGCGTACCTCTGGACCTATTGGCAGTGGCCAGATATCAGTTACCGCCAGCTGGAGAGACCCCTACCTCCCACAAGCGGAACACCAACCAAACCAGATGAGAGATGATGTTCCAAATACGTGTACGATCTGTTTGGCTTCCAGGAAGGTTATCCATGTTAGACTCCCGTTGAATGTTTTTTCAAAATCCCATGTAGCTCCTTCCCCATTAAATTACATCCCTGGACACTGGCAGACGTGACTACTGTCGATAATGTCATCCCCTCTGATGGGGTTGTCCATCTCCATCATCTCTATCGATTAAACTGTAATTACGACATGCACCCTGGGAAAACTGGCAACCCATATTTTGGCAACCCTGTCAGTGAGAAAGATTGTACTCCACAGACGGGAAACAATCACCTTTCAGCTCACTCTGGGGTTTGATTCCCCTCCCTTCCGACGGTATCCCCCACAAAGCGACCCCCCTATGAACCTACCACGACCCACTGGGCCAAAACAGTAGAGAACACGCCGCGGTAGGATCACCAACTGAACATGGGAAGGCAGTCAGCGGTCTAACCAGTTAACGAGAGAGAGAGAGAGAGAGACACACACACACACACACACACACGCGCATCAATATAAATTCAAATTCAAGTCTGCATAACACACAAATGTTTTCTATGCACACAAACAAATAGAGGATGTTTCCACAGGTTAACTACATCAGATGTTTTCATCCATGTATGCACAAGTTGGTCACATTGTAACAGCACATACAGTTGTGATCACAATCTCGCACACAGCAGTAGTGTCAGACATCTAACACGGTGCAGCGCTTCCATCATATCTAAGTGCACTGAACTATTAAGAGAACCGACATTGGTTAATGTATTGCTTAAATGTATTTGTATTAAACATAAAGAATTTAAGACTATTAAATACGCGGGGCATGAAAGATACTCTTTTATATGTATTATCCATATTTTGTTCCAAACAGATTTTACACATGTGTTAAAATTGTAAATGATTACGATCAGAATGAATAAAAGCACCACAATTTCTATCATCTCTTTTTATTTCTTCCCCGTATACACTGGATAATAACACCGGCATTAACCCATACCACTAAAACAAAAGACAAAAGGCAGGACCAAACCTGTAACACATACAATGTAATAGCACTATGATTATGACTAGAAAATCCAACAACTTGGAATTGTATACCACAGGTTCGAGGGGCAAGAAAATCACTTTGCAATAACGAGATCTTTGTTATAACCAAACTTTCACTAACGAGGTTCTCCTGCATTTTGAAAAAATTAAAAATACTGTGTAAAATTTTGTATAGCATTCACCATAACTTTATGCCACAACTTTAATGGATGAAAAATAAATAAAAATTTACTGAATGAAAATGCAGCAACAATTTGCTTGTCCTGTTCAGTAAGCTGGAAAGAATTCTTTCCTTTATTTTTGTTTGCACATGCCTGTGGTGTTATCTGTTTGCAAAACACCTTAATTAAATGTCGTCTATTTAAGTCAAAATACTGCGACAGCTACACCCCCACAATCACATGAAGGCAGTTAAAACAATGCCAGCGCATGGGGTGATATGCTTCGTTATTTATTAAATTTCTTTTTTAAGGCAACAGCAGGGTGGGCAGCTTCCTTTTGTCCCTCTTTTTTTATGTAGCAGCATGCTAGAATGCAACACTCCAATCGTCAGAAGAGGGAGGGGGGGAGGTGGTGCAAAAACATCTGGCCACATGTATGGTCTGATCCACGAACTAGTGCACTTTTTTTTTGACAGTTCTGAAGGTATCCCGAATACAGCTGTTGTTTCCTTGGCAATAACAATGCTAGCCTAAACCACAGATAATGTTTACAAAAACACATTCAGCTGACTGTCAACACAAAAATTTTTGACATGGAAACTGTACACAGGCCTACTACATTTAGAACGGTCAAAAAGGTGCATACTGTATTGATGCGTCCCCAGTTAAGTCTAGAATTTTTCCACTAGACCAAAAGCAGGGTGGTTTACTCTGGGACTGTGCTGCCCAACTTAGGCACCAAGTAGTTAACGCCTGCTCCGGTCATAGTTATCGCAGTGCCTTCGTACGCATCCTTCGTGTCACCCTGTGGTAAGAGGGTCGTTAAACCAAACTAAGGCAAGACACGGCTGGGCCAACCCAAACTTCTGGAGCAGTGCAGCCTACAACTGGAATCCTAGCGGAGTGAACCGAGCTCGCCACTATTCGGTGAAACCCGCACCAACAACAACACCCAAGACTACAGTTTAAGTAAGCAGTAACCAACACCCCTCGCCACACGCCTTATAACCAGAGTTAATCACCCCGCTTTTGGTCTATCAGAAAAATCCTAGCCGGGCACGTGTCAATTGCGAATAGCAAAATAATGTATACAACAAAATGTAAACTTGATCTTGGCCAAAAACATAATAATTAATTTTTTACTACTATTTACCAAAACAAATTACACTGAAAACTTGTGAAATTCTTGTTATAATGAATAAAAATGCAGGTTACTTTATCAATCACATCACGCATCAATGTATTTATTTCAAATTAGAATTGCAGTGTTTCTATTAATGTAAAATTGAAACATTCATTAAAGGCGTGAGACCATGAAGCACTTTAAGCAAAATGGCTGGCCATTTATCCACAACAATAGCATCAGCAGACACATTCTGATGCCACAACAGTGTCAGCTATATCATATCATTGGTGTGTGTATACACTTGTCCACATCTATGACTAGTTTATAATTTTTTCCCCAGTGACCTGTTTTTTTTTTCGTGATGTATTCAATGCACTTATTAAAGATAGCTTTAGGGTTTCTTTTTTACCTCTTTACTTAGTTGGCTTTCTACACTTGTGAAATAAACATCTCTCTGAAAAGCTGTGGCAACTCAAAAATAAATACTCTCTTGATGATATTAAAAATAATACAGCAACCTTTCAAAATGTCTCAACCAAGGTACCGTAATACCCATTTGTTTGAAATCTAGTGCAGACTAGAAATGCATGAGCTCCAAATAAGAAAAATAGCATGGAGATGGCACGAAAGGATAAAAAATAGAAGAAAACTCTAAAATGTTCAACATTCTACGATACAAGCTTTAAAAATAAAATACAGAAAAAACAACCAGGGAACAGATCACTATTTTGGAAAGTAAATATGATAAGTAAATATGATACAGTGTACTAAAAATTAAAAAAAAAATTTAGCCTGTACATGTGTGTTAATGCAGCAATACATTACAATATTATTATTAAAAATAGGCCAATTCAGCCTCCTCACAGAGGTTTTCCGTTTCATTATGTACAGTATAACCCACTTAAGACTTATCTGATTTAAGTTTTCCTGCTTACTAAGATTAGAAGTTTGCACTTGGTCTATTACAAATACACAATTTTACCTGTGTAAGTACTTTTCCTGCTTAATAGGCACACTTTTTCAGTATTTTCTGAAACGTCTCAACAGGGTTTCACTATATTTGCAACTCTCCTGAAAAGCACAATATGAACACTTTTTTTTTTAAGATAATGTTTTGATCCAAAAATGTTGTCAATCAGATTACTTTCAGACACAGAACTACTTATGATTCAATACGTATTATTGTACTCAGAATTTACAAAAAATAAATGTCATTATGTGAAAGAATTTTTTTCACACTGCAACTATTACACTGTAAAAATGCTAATTTAATAATTAAAATATTCAGAATCACGAATCAAGATTAGAAAATGAGGTGCCAAACTTAGAAACAGAATTGGGAAAAATGCATACTCAACTAATACCTAATATTTATTAGGGTTTATTAGGTAAAAGAAGTATACAAAATTATGGCTAGACTCACTTGAGACGGGATGCGTAGGTGTCAACAACGCTCTTCATCTTGGTAAGGAGGCAGACAACAGAGAGGTCGTCAATGCTGGAGGAACGAGAGGTCTGGGGCAACAGCAGCGAAACAAGGCGCGGGTTAAGGGCCATAGCCCGCAGCAGTTGGAGAACTGCACGGTACAGAGGGATGTGACGTGCCATGTCCAGCACTGGAACAACCAGTTGAATTCCCATCATTCATACATTCGAGACTGGCATTTCTTTTAGAACATCTATCATGAGATAAACTAAATCTGCCAGTTAATTAGTATAAAAAAAAACATATTTACATTACACACAAATTACCTAAACGTATTTACCAAACAACACTACCCATATACAACTGTGACGCATGCAGCTTATACCACTATTAAATACGATTACAACTCATCGCTCATCACGCTAAGTATTTCTTACTTCAACTCACGTGAGAGTCGATACACGGATGACACGTGGTTTCAAGGTTGCGTAACCAGCGAGCCCCCCCCCCCCCCAAAGCGCTGAACACCAACAAGCTGTCAGCCACCTCGGGGCCCGGCCGAGCGCCACCGAAGATCCACGAAGCAGAGTGCTGACGAGAGGGTTTTCACCTCCCACGCCAGCCTCACAGCAAAAGGATGTCACACGGCCTCCCCACGCCCGCGGCCTCACCCACATCCGCCGCTGCACCCTACAGTTCTGAGTACGTAAGTCTGTGCACGGCCGGGCTGGGGCCTCAAGCAAACCACAAGTCTTCAGCAGCCCCCGTGGCTGCACTCTGTGATGACAACAGTCTTCGAAGACCAACGCTTTGTCTGCAACAACAGTTTAACATGAATACACCTTGCTACTACAGCAAAGGAATTTTAACTTCTATTTGTCTCTTTCAGACACCCGTTATTTAGACAGTTTTAGTTCAATAGTAATTTTATTCAGTCGTCTAGTTCAACCTCCCCTCTCGCCTACGACCAGGCTACTTACACCTGGCTAACGTAGGTTACTTTCAGTACTCCGTCTGCATGGTAGGAGATAGCACAGGTGACTGTGTTTATTGAGTTCTCAATAAATAGAGTTTTTTCTCTCTAGCCATGTGTGTTTCATTTCTAGAGTATTACCTACTTCGCAGCTAGGAACAATTCTGACTGTGCACTACCAACGAGAACCGGGATTGTTTAAATCCGAACTAGTTGACTGAAGACCCTCTTCTGGAGTCTTCCAGTCGTGTAACACACCCATTAGACGGCAACCTGTTGTTTCCTTACCCGAGCACCTAGGTGCTGGATGGAAAGAACAGAGGAGATACAATCACTAGGAATACTTCCTTCCATCCAGGGAGAGACTAGGTTGTATCCCCTAACAGAGCACCCAGGTGCTGGAGGGGAGGTATCTGCTTGGGTGTTGCGGCCTGGTCTTGGCTGGATATCATATCCAGTAGAAGCAGTGGTGGCCCACACGGATGAACGTCTCTAATCTGCCCGCTACGGTGGGGGATCGTTTGAAGCATCAAGCTCGTGCTGCCAAGTAGCTACTGGGCTACACTATTATCATTATTATAAGAAATAGTTTTTGTCCATGGTGCACGATGTGAATTGTTCAGTGGCAAATCACGCTCTATGCCTTATAAGATAAGGAACGGCTGACGGTGTAGGGAGCAAAAGATAGCTCATCTTGCTGCCAAGCAGCGGTCTACGTTAGCCCCTCTAAACACAACCCAGCAAACTTTCAAGCCAAAAACGTTGTTGAAACGTGTACTTGGTCTAGCACAGTAAAACCACGACGATCATGCCAAACAGTCCATAACTGGGCACACGTCAACTGTTACAATTGCTAATTGATTGGCAGAATCTTATTTTGAACTTGCAACAACATGCAAATTGCTGTAACTATTAGTTATTAAAATCTTCTTCTCCCATTAGTATGCAACCATTACCAAGATGGATATTAGAAAAAGCTGATATATATCAGATGTCGATATGGCTTTCTGTAATCATAAAACAAAGTTTATAGTACCATATATTGTGGTTGCAGTATCTACTTGTAAATAGAAGTGTGTGGTAATCCCGGACTTCATTAAAAATTTTGGGAGTATATCCATTTCTGGCAAGTGATCAAATATAAACAGCTACAAAACCATGTACCAATACTGTAGATTTCAGAGCAATGAAATGGTCCAGTCGACCACAAAATGCAATATATAGTTGCCATGGATAATGAAAGCGCCAACACAAGTCGCCTTGTAGGTTATAGTATGTTTAGTGGATGTAACTGTTACAATTGGTTAGAGTTCAAAATCGATAATGGAAATGCAGAGCAATCACTTGCAAAAGAAAAACAATATTTCAAATTGAAATTTCTTTACAAAAACTGGTGATCACTCAGCAAAAAACATTTCATGTAAAGTGAGTGAGTGAGTGGAATTGTGAGGGCATTTGACAGTGGGGTCATTCATGTCTACAGGAAATTTATATCTAGTGGTAGAGATGAGGTGAGGGAGTGAGTGGGACTGTGGTTTCCTACAGGCTGTTCATGGTAAAGTGAGCACTTTTTAAGACCCTTCTCAATTCTTCCTTTCATCCAATTTCAATCTTCTTGCTGCTTTTTAATATAAACATTGCAATGTGACCAATAAACACAGTGTAAACATTTTACCACCCACACAATTTAATGCCTCAGGCTGCAATAAGATATATTTAATAGTGATTAAAGACTGTTGGGAGGGCATTAAAAAGTGCTCACTTTACAGTGAACAGCATATAGCACATGAAACACTTTCACATTTTTATAATAAAAAAAAAAACAAAAAAAAAAAAAAAAAACACACACACACCCCCACCACCACCACCTCCTCCAGAGAAGCAAAAATACAACAAAGGAATAATCACAACACATTAAAAAATATGCATCCCACATAAAAATTGGAGTATGCCCCTCACAGATGCACTCCTATCACACAGCATTTGTCAGAGGTAGTTAATAACATTAAAAGTCAGAAGAGCCTGGCCATACCTCCAAAACTCCACCAGAATGTACCAGACAGTCAAGGGAAAGCCACATGAAAAACAGTCAGGAGAGGGTTCACCAAATTGTAGATATTTGTGTGTTGGACACTTGTACCCAATACAAAGTCAAGAAAGCATGTGTACAAAACATCAGGTTGAGAGCAAAAAGGCAAGTCGGAGATGGCCCGTAAGTTATTACACAGTGGGAGAGAGAAGTCCACTTCCACTGCCAAGCTTGCCAGACAAGGCCACAAGCCACATACAGTGCATTAATATACAGGGACACAAGAGTTTCCGGATGGAACGCTGCTTGCGTTATAAGCTGCTACATATGCTGTTTTGTGTTTTTACGCATGACAGCTATGTTGGTTCGTAACACAGTTGTACGTGAACAAGGTATGGTAGGTGTCAGGCCAGGATCACTCGATGAGTGAAGCTCTTAGTGTGGAGTTGTTTGAAGTAGCTGGCCCTTCACTCGGACAGGACCCTCAGTGTCCTGAGGTAAGATACGGGGCAGCCAACCCCTGATTCTGGAGTAGAGAAGCCGTGGAGTGGAACCAACGGTACTGTGTTGGTCAGCACGTTACCAGTGCACACCACCCTCCTGCAAGAGTCATCAGTTCCGGCCAGCAAGCATCAGATCTGCCTTCAGTGACTGAAGAAATCCTTTGGTAGACAGGTAACACCAAGCAAACTAGCATCCCAACTAAACCTGTTGTCGTTCCAACAATGGTTAATTTCATATCAGTTGCCAACAGACACATCCAGCATGAGTAACTTGCCAGAAACCTATTTCAAACACCTACTCTGTGCTAAACCAAGCTTGCCTGTCCTAGAGCACCTAAAACCACATTGACTGAAGCTATAGTTCTATAGACCAACATGCGTCAGTATCAACAGGGACCAGCTGCTCATACCACTGGTATTTCTGTCCAAACTAATGTTCAGACAGCCCCCAAACTATAACCAAATCACATTACTGAAACAGTTTTGAGCAGTCTGGCCCGATCAAGCCATGCTCAATCTGCCCCTGCCACAATTGCACCTATTGGGGCTGTCACACATCCAGTAATTAAGACAGCACCATTCAGAGCCAACCATCAAGTTGTGACTTGGCCAAGCCAGGACATTTCACCCTCTCTAAACTGCAAAATAACCCTGTAAATAGGACTTGGACTCCATGACCGTAAGGGAGAGAATGTGTGTAGATAGCAATATACCTGACCGAGCTATAAATAGTGTTGTGTCAAAGTACTTTCAATGTTCAGCACAAAACTGAAAATACTTTGGTAAAATTTCTACTAAGACCACATTGTATAATAATTACTTTACATCCATTAGCTTCCATCATTGGGCATTTCTAGATTTTTTTTTTAAATTCTTGGCTGGTAACTATCACTGACTTTGGCTCTATTATAAATGCAAAAATTATTATATCAACATGTATGCATTAACATACCAGAGTCATTGCGCAGATACGAGCAAACAGCAGGTAGCAGGCAGGACTGCTGCAACAAGTCGTGGAAGACAATGGGAAGCTGGGGTTTGTCTGAGGGCGCATCTCCATCATCTACCTCGAAGAGCATGGTGAGGGGTACACCCCCACCAGGATTCACGAAGCTCGACAGCACCTATTAACACACCTATTTGCACACACTGCACCATTCCATCACAGAGATTGCTGATTATACTTTTCTGTATTTATAATAATTTTTATTATTAAAAGCATTTATCTTATACTCTATTTCATATAATTTCAGCAAATTTTGACAGTTCTCGAAAAGAAATGCGGCCACCATGTATCCCTCCACCACAGCTGTACTGTCGGCGAAGAATACTATCTTTGTAAACAAACTATGAATCCAATGGCAAGCATTGAAAGATAAACAACTTCTGTCCAGTTCTTAGGCTACTATAGCTGGTTGCCATTCCAAAATGTTTATTTTGTTATGATCACATAATATAGCCTACAAGTTAGGGTTGTTTTATTTTATTGGTGGGGTGGGGAACTATGATTAACATATTTCATGAGACGTGATATTCTCGTGGTTCTTGTTATGAGAGAGTGGAGATTGGATCTTGCATTGTTTTGATGATGCAGTAGAAAATTTTTGTTTGTATGGAAATAGCATTCAATTGACTATATATTCAAAAGTTTTAACTTTATCAAAAGAACTAAATGCAATAAATGTGTCACTGTTTGTACCAATGCTAGAAATGCTCAACAGATAAATAACATTGCATTTTTTATATAACGAACTACACTAAAAGGGTGCTTATTTTAGCCATGTACATTTGAAAACATCCCGCAAGAACAAACTGCAATAATTACATCACTGGTAATACAGATGTACGAAATGCACAATGTAAACATGTTCAGCAAATTTAACTTCTATGTAAAAATCGTTAGTGTTTCAATGAAATAAAAATCCAAATACATTTCAAATATTCTAGCAACAATTTAAAAAACAATATTTAGCAGAACTTAGGATGATTAATTCAATAAAATCACTTGTCGGCTACTGATACAAATGAATTTTGCTGACCTATGTAATTAATAAAACACTAACTATATTTCTTGAAACCAACAAATTCAAACTTCACAACGTAGATCATTTTTCACTCAGGCTTTGCGATGGTCACAGAAAATGGCGGACCACAGCACACAACAAACAATTTTACAAAGCGGCAGACACGTGTCGATAATTCATTTCAGTGAGGAGATTTCTAAAAAGGCACCTACAACGAATTACACTTAATGAAATACGTAAATACAAAAATTATTAACTGCATATATAATATTCCGACATCACCAGCAAGGAATTCTCACATATAGATATATTATGACGGAATAGAGTACAATGACAACGGCTTTTCACAGGGTGGGTGGAGACCACAGGCAACAGACTTAACGGAGTTTGGTAGAGACCTTTCACATACACGTGATGTTCACATGCTCTAGCATGATATTTCTTATTTTTAAAGCCTTTGCTCTATAACTCAGAAAAATTGTGTATTAGTCTATGAGCATAATTTAAACCATAAATGCTGTAATTATCATTAATTCTCCACATTATAATTTTTAATTCCGAGTACCATTTTCTTTTACAATCATGCAAAGAGTGCCAACATAATAACACACATCCTGCAACAACCATCAGCGGACACAGTACTTTGCAAATGGGGGCGTTTTCTGTTTAAATGCTGTGTAGGTTGGTCACAACGTCTGTCAAATTTTAATTAAGTTATATGAAACAGAGTGTATCACTCTTTAAATCAGAACTCGCACAATAAAAACTTACGTTAAGTGAAGTAACAAAATTTAGATGATTAGGAATGTAAAGAAAAGTGCATGCTACACAGCACATGATAAATTGAAATTAATGAAACAAGTATAGCTTATCTAATAAAATAATTTTAACAAATTGAAAATAATACACTATAAATTTTGCCACATGGCAAAAAAAAAATTGACTTACAATGTTCCCTTTCTGCACCGAAAGTAAAATGCTTAAACTTGCAATTTTTAAAATGTATGGCATAATGGGACAAGAGACAAAACAACACGGGCAAACCCCAGTGTCAGTGGGCAGTCATGTGATGAATACTTCTGGTAATGACTGGAATTAGTCAGCAGCTTGCGGCCCTGCGGAATGGGTCCAGCACTGTTGTTGGGTGGTTCGAGTTACACGGTACGACTTGTCTGCATGGCATCTATATGTCACATATGAAGTTCAGTACCCCACTGCGGGGCATGGGTATAGAGGCCATGGGTAACGTGCAATTCCGAACCCCCACTGGTGTTATAAGGATCCCCACTAGAATTATGATGAACCCCATGGACACCCGAATCATATCTATACTAAAATTCCTTATTTTTTGTAACATCTCTTAAAATAACAGTTCTGTTCAGTTTATTCTTTTATTTCATTATCCAACATATTTTAAAGTATGTATTTAGGGTGTGGCAAGCATTACAAGAAATTGTATGGTAAGAGTATACTATGGAAAGTTAACAACAATTTTCTGTCGATCAACACGATCACAAAAAAGGTAATAGCATACAACACATAGGTATAATATTTTTAATTAAAAGTAATGCCCCTTAAATTTTATTTGGCAAGAATAATATAATACTTTGATAAAATTTCTAGGTTCACTTAAAAATAACAAGTTGATTAAAATTGCTTAACTAGCTTAAATGTTTTTGCACTACATTTTCAAAACAACTTTATAAATTGTAACTCAATAACAATGTTATTTTAAGGCAGTGATTATACATGATGCTTGAAATGTGCTGTAACATATTTGAAAATATGCATTTTTATGAAACTATTAAATGTCTCCCTAGTAGGTTTACCTACGAAAAAAAAGCACATTCCAAACGGTGACGGAATGATACATTCAAGACATCATGTACATTGGAAAGATTATTTTCATGTCCTCCAAATTAGATAAAAATTCCTTATTCAGACTGCTGTATCTTCCAATATGCGAACCAGATACACGGGAATCTACAGTAAAGGCATGACATGACAGAGGTGCACCCAATAATATTATAGGGCCTTCACTTCAATTTCTGAAGTTCTACGATCACGACAAAACCACTGCGTGCTAGTTCAGGGGCATACACATTGAGGCAATTACGCTTAACTTACACCAGTCAGCATCTATAGGTTTAATAGGAATAAACAGTCATTTGATGCTAATATTTCATAGTCAGTAACAGTATATTGTGTCCTAAAAAATAAACTTATACACCTGAAATGAAAGCTCGCCTATCAAGGCCTTCTTGGTGATGTGCATAGAAACCAAGATGCTGTGGTAAAATGAAACCTCTTTCAAAGACAAAATTTTACTATATAAATACGCTTTCTACACCTTTATTGCAGAGAAAAGCACGGGAGATTGTATACAATACTGCAGCATAATTCACTGAACAAAAAAAGTAGTTTAAATTGAAGTACATCATTGAAGCAACAGGTGCCACAACAAGAAATTCAGAATCAACAATCAAACGAATTTGGCATAGGGTAAACAGGAAAACCAGTCCAACTTTTCAATACCTAAATGTTAGAAAACGCCATAAGAAATAAATTGAAATTGATGTGAGATGCTTACTAATACAAGGTATGATGACTTTGATTCAACTGTGCCTAATTTTGCTGGTGCACCGGACGGGGTCCAAACTAGTGTAATATCTACCAGAATACCTACAGGTAACTCCCTTGTCGTGGAGAGTAATACAGACATGTCAGAGAGATACTGTTCATCATCACGGTTAGTAAGCTATGCCACGCCATCCCCTCAAGATGTCAAGAATGAATGAGCCAGAGGCCGAGTCACCGCTGCCACCCCCGAGTGGTCAAGTACTTCAAGGGTGCACTGAGGGATAGCACCACCCGTGCTCCAGCCAGCAATGGAGGCCCAGCAGACAAGCGACTGCCACATTTTCACCCTGCTGCCCAGGCGGAGGGCCGGCTGGCGGCATATGTAACTGTGCCTCAGCCAAAGATCGCCAGTTGTTTGCAGGCTCTTGTTAAAGCCACAACAGCCCCGGCAGCTTGCTCCACCGCCTCGTGCTCTGGAGCTTTCTGACCACACTTCATTGCCTAGACAACCCCGAAGCTCTTCAGCCCTAGCCACATCGCATCTACCAGACCTTCCAGAGTATCTCCCCCGGCCATCCCTGAAGAAGTTGTCAACCCTCCAGCTGATTGCCCCTGGTAATGGCTACTCCACGACCCTTCAGGAAATGGGCCCCTAAGACCCATGAGGACATGGCACTGAGTAGATAGGGTAAGTTAATAGCTACCTAGTCGAAACTGCCACCCCATAGTCTAGAACCAGGTCCCTTTCACCTGGAATATGCGTAGTTTATACTTCCGGTCAGCTCACGGTAGTTAGGAGGTAGTAGGGGCCACTGTGTTTTTTCCTCCATGGAATAAAACAAGTTTCTAACCTACTTTGACTATAATTTCTTGAGGCAACTGTAGAAACCTAGTAGAAACAACGCCTACCAGAGTGAAGCAGGAAGACCGGGTTTTGCATCAACCAATTTTACCATCTAGTGTAGGGCTGCGGGCTCCCCGTCAGGGACTCTTTATGTCAAAACCACATGCTTGATGGCTACTTTCTCGGTGCATTCGGTGCATCGAACAACAGAGCCCAAACCACTGGTTGTACTACCTCAAGGGCGTCTAGACCACCAGACCAGTTTGCACTCTATCCACTGCATCACTTGAGCTGCCAGATGGAATGTTTGAACGGTTCTGGGTTGGGCCTGTCCACCCTAGAGACTACACCCATAGTTGTGCCGCAATGACTCAGAGAAAACCTGACCTCCAATCACCGCACCGCTTGTGTTGCCGTTTGGAGTAACAGTATGGATCTGCATCGGCAGAACACTATTAGTTAGGGACCAGAATTGCCTGCTCTCCTCTCGTGCAGCAGGCTGCAGTACCCCTCATTGCCTTACATCAATAGGGGTGGTAAAGAACTGCACGAGAGAAAGGCCACTGCAACCTACAAAACTACCTGCGGCTGCACCCCATCCATTAAAGAATTCTGCCAGGATAACCCCCGGGACCAAGCTGAACGCGCCTGCAAGTTGGTGGGGCTTCAACACCCACGCTCCCTCCCACTCACTTTTTGTTTGCAGCACCCACGAAGATGCAGAGGACCCCACACCCAGTTGTCGCCTCCTTTCGCTGCTGAGAGGAAGTACCACTGGGCCTTGCTTGCCCCTGGTACTGCGGAGGATGCAGCACCAGGTCAGTCCGGACCGGCACCAGCAGTTCCACTGCAGCAGTACCTGGGGATCCGCAGACTCCTCCAGTCCCGCCAGAAAACATTACCAGCATACTCATCCAGTGCCAGAGCCAAACAGACCGAGTAATGCCACAGGTAAACAGGTGACCACTGGTTACACCACCCGACATGTAGCCAAGCCGAGACTCTATTTTGTACCTAACCACTAGGTCACCCGACCCACACTTTACACTGGTCGGGCCTCTACCAGCAAATAAGCTGACCTAGTCAGCTTAACACTTGTGTAATGGGCTTGCACAATAAAAACTAGCTCTTGTCAAGACATAGTGTCAGCCAGCACCAGATAGCATCACATATCAAAGTAAACAATTTTTCATGTGGTTCTGTGCATAGAACAATACGCAAGGTTTACATGGTATGGACATTGCTCCCAGTTTTACAGTGTATGTTCACATTTGTCTATTATTCGTGGCAAAATTTTTGTGAGCAGCATGAATCTGTTTGTTTAAAATTTTTAATTTTGCTTCATGGTTTTGCTATTTTAGTGGGTCCATAAGCCCTAGAGTAGCATCTCGACACTTTTGATTTTTTTAGCTTCCCATACACTGGGCTCGAAAAAATCACTAGTTATATAAACTTGCAGGTGCCTATACCCTTTTATGGTCATCTGAAAGATGCTTCTAGTGAAACCACTATGTACTGAAATTGGATGGATTGAAATCTCGCATCCTTGGGAACATATTCTGTGGTCCCATTTTTGATTTAACATAATTTCAAGATCACATTCATTGAAAGTCCACATATATTGAAAGTTTTTGTTAGTCTTCTGAGAAACAATGGATAGATAATCCACTATATACTGATTTGCACCACAAACATCGAATACGACATTAACATTTAACGCCACACTTAACCCAAGAATTACCTCCACTGCGGAATCTGCTTTTACGTGCTAAACAAATATCGCAACTGCTTTGGCACTTGTCATGATATTGACTTCAAAGTTCAAACCAAAACCATTTTGGAGATAGTGAAGCGCACAATAGTGGAATGGGTTTCAAAATGTCATTTAATGATTTCATTAATATATCAGATGTTTAAATATTTAAAGTGGAATATTTTCATGCTATGCACGGAAGATTAATAAAACATCTATAACATTCTTGACCGAGACAGATGCAGAATTTTTTTTTTTTTTACATTAGTACTAGTTTTTAACACCTAGGACCCACGTGTTATTTTGTAATCAGAAACTTCACAACCAGCACTGCATCGTGTGACTCGGACGGCATACCCCCACTCACTCGCTGGTGGGTCAATCATTACCTACCTGCGCGGCTGGCCTGGGACAAGCCGTGAGTCACATACATACATAGTGTTCTAGCGCAAAGATGCCAGTGAACGCTGCAACACATTTAGATAAGAAATATTGCTTTTACTGTCGCCCGGAAGCAAAGGGTTCAAGAATGATTTTTAATAGCAGCAGCTATAAGTAGCTTTATAATTTAGAGGGCATGGCAACAATATATAACTAACTCACTGTAATGTGCATAACTTTGTAGTTTTGTAAATTATCACCAAACAGCTGTTAGACTTTTCAAAGTAACACAATAGTATTTTGGAATAAATAAAATTTATTTATTTACAGTAGTCCACACGTTCCTATAAAAAGTTTAATGTCTTTTGATAATACAAAGTTATGAAACTAACAGCCTGCTATTTCTATTCCCGAAAATCTAATTATATTTCTATTGATGGCTAGCTCAAAATTATTTTACAGTTAAATAATTTGTGATATTTACCTAGTTACTTTCGTTTGCACTTTTAAAAACTCATGAAAACTGAGTAAATGGATGGACATAAATTAAAATAATAAATGCCCAAAAGAATTATAATTGACTACATTGCTGCATCATAAATTTATACGTCTGTTTCTAACCATGACATTTTACTATAAGGAGAATAACAAAATATGCATTGATGCATGCCAAACTGCTGCGCAGCACACCTGCATACTCTACAGGCGACTTCGCCACATCAACGAGCGTCCAAGAGCTCGGGGCAAGTCTAAACAGTGGCATACAAAATACCCCTTCCAACAGAGTTGGTTCCACGGGCCTGGACAACCCCTGACACACTCATAATTAGCAACAATAATTACGAAATTGTACTGGCAGCCTGAATTCAGACATGCGGTCGCCACCCCTTCAATCAAAGATTGTTTTATCAGACGAGCCACGGACACGGACCCGACAGCTTAGATAAAGAAGTTGGAAAGACAGCCCCAAGATCGCAGCACCCCTGTGCTCTGCGATGTCACAGATGCCGAGTCTCAGGCAGAGGAGGCAAAACTGTAGTCAGCCTCAATCAAGGGTGATAAGAAAATACGCTAAGCTTGTAGTAATCTGTCTTCCCCAGTATCTTCCTAAAAGTGTCAATAAAACACTAAAACAAAAATGGTAAATTTTTGCAATTCAATTTACTAGTTTACCCTGCTTCCCCAACTACTTAAAATTAAATTGATTTCTGTGAGTGCATTTGAAATATAGTTCGGCTCAAATACCTTTTAAATATTTCTCTCCAGGAATAGTGTGCACGGACCAAACCCCCCAGTGTCACTGGGCCCAAAAGGATAGTTAAGTACGAAAGGATAAGCTCTGACTCGGTAAGACCGGGATGTCCATGCCTCCCTGCAGAACACATACCATCTTCAGCCGTGGTTTTCCGGTAAGGCCTATGAGCGGCTGAAAAGTCACTCATCGAGGAATACTGTATTCTGTTCCAATTGAATAATTGTTTGTCTAGTTTGTGTTCCAATAACAAAGAAGTGAAGTGGCCTTCCCAGTAGGTTATGTCGCAAGGCCCGACGTGCTCTACTCCTCAGATGAATGACCTCCGCCAGAATAACATACTTCCTTCGCCGATACCAGAGGTCACCACACCCGTACCTCGTTCTATCTCGTCCATGGCAATTCCTACACACCAGTCTGAACTTGACACAGTGTTAGGAACATATTGGCAGTGGTCTTGTTACGACAATCTCATTCATCTGTGTACGACTCCACTTACTCAGGTCACTCAACAGCCTACTCCACCCCCATCTACAGACCATCTGCGTGTAAAAAAGTGTACTATACACACAGCTGCCAGGAAGGGGCTAAAGGCGGTGATCCCTCCTCCAATTCAGAGATATCGAGTTGTTGCCTCACTCCCAGCCTACGCTTTCATGTGTAAGCCTACTGGACCATCCCCACTTAGGAGATTATATTGCCAACCAGACGTAGAGTAGGGATAGCCAGGATCACCATACCTCATTCCATGCTAATCGCTCTATTGACCACTCACAACTCATCACCCTTTCAAATGAATTATTACAATTTAACCTTGGAAGCTGGGTATAAAATTTTGGCAACCTTCACTGTGAGTAGGATTGTGCTCCCTGGGAGAAACGTATTTTTATATCTTGCCCTGGGGTTCTGTTCCCCTCTACCTCCCCCAACGCCTTTTGGTTGAACAAAACATTCAAGGAAGTATCACATCCAATAGGAGGAAATCGACACTTGGTAAGAATTGCAGAGTAGTGGTTCCATAGGAAGCGAGTATGAAGTACTACAGGAACCTGAAGGAGGCAAAGAAGTAGAAGAAGTATATCTATAAAATGACTATTGCTGATTTATACACCAGGAGTAAGAATTAAAGTTTGCTGCAGAGCTTAAGAAGATTTGGTGTTCAAGAACTGTAGAAAAAATTGATAATTTAATTAACCATATGGACATTTGGTACATAATGACTTCTGAATGACAACTGCGGCATGTTTCTTCCTTCTCAGTTTACTGTCTTCTAAATAGAAAGATCACTTGTTATAAAATACAGACATTAAATGAAAACCCTGTAGTCATGTATGGAACTATTATTATAATTTAGTAATTGTATGTAAATTGAAGCGAAATGAAACTGTTATAGCTGTTCACAATGTATCACAAAAATGTCCCAAAACTCGTTTCAAAATATCATCACTAGTTGAAAAGTTTAATAATAAAAATAATATTTAGACACTATTATTTTGTTCTAAAAAGAAACGTAGAATTGCAAGCTCAATACTACACCATATTCCAGTTTGTGAGGTGATATAATATTGATTGATGTAAGACACTGACGTGTGATGCATTTCTAGAAAGCGTGCACTACCAAGCGAATTCGCCCCATCTAAGCAGCAATCACCTGATGGGCAAGTCACCCTAATTAAAAACAGTAATAGAGACAAGACATGTGCCTAGAGGGTAGTTTGACAAGCCTCAATTGATACTACAGGCACGTGATCTCAGCTTTTACTGTTCACCGCATCTCGTCCAGAAGACGTCCTGTCAACACCCCTCACCAAAAATTTTACTCTCTACCAGATCACCTGCTCCCTTCAAGAAACAGTCGACTCTCAACATATTGTCATCGCATGTATCGATAAACTGCATCCACCAACAATTCCTTGTGGTCCTGGCAAAATCCATGTTAATAATGTTAACATAAACCACTTGTATTGTTTGTCGCATGGAGCATCTATCAAAGTATATTTAGGGTCCCTTCACCTAATATTTCCTGCAACGATTGTTTTAAGCTGGATGTTTATGCAAACATATAATAAGTGGATGTGAAATGTGTCACATGCACCGCCATTTATACCTTCTCTGCGGCACACTCTCTAGTGTCTTGTCTTCCGAACACATCTGTCGACACTGCGGCCGTGCGGCGTAGTGCAAGACTTGCTTGCTACTTCCCCTGATGAGAGGGGAAGTGGTTACCTATAGCAACGAGCATGGCAACCTAGCATCCTCTCTCTCTTCCTTCTTTCTGTCTTTCTCAGCAGCGCACCGTCCTTCCTCCCCTCACAGACCATTCACACAGCAGGGAGGGGAAGTTGTTAGCGAAAGATAAAGCACATTCTTTCTATCTCTCTCTTTCGGCCACAACCGCTTCGCTTGCCTTGCCTTCACATGCCGGCCTACAACAAATGTGTACCTCGCCAACAAGATTTGATCAATTTATGCGTTGCTCAAAATAGTTGCACCAATCATCACTTGTATTTAAAAGCAAATGGTTTCGCATGAAAATGTTATGCAAAACGTTGTAACGAGGAATTATTATTTGCAAAGACGTTTTCTTTTGTATATAAAAGTCATTTTTCCCCATAAGGTTGGTGTTTCACTGTACCTGGCGTAAAATCAATATGATTTTAAAACGCAATATTAATTTAACTCAAGGGGCAGCATCTTTGTGAATAAAATTAGATGCCCAGAGGCATATACTTAACCTCCCCTTGTCAATAAAAATTGTTTTGTACATCGAGCAACTAGTATTATAAGTGTAAAGTTAATTTTCAGTAACTTCTTGCAGGGAAGGAGGATTTATATTAATTAATTTCAACGAGACACGTCTTTTGAATAAACCGATGAAATGTAAGGGCCTTTTTGCCGCCTTTTGTATTCAAATAATGGGTAGGTAAGCACCCAGCAGACTGCAGTGTAACTAGTGACAGGGAAAATCAGAGGACGTGGTTTTGAATGATTAATTATTAAAGACAGCAAAGAAATCAATTACTGTAAAACTGCCTTATTTATTAATTTTTGTCTCAGAATTAAGAGTTTTCTTTCATTTAAATATAATTAACTACTTTAAAAGACAGACATTTGCCATGCGTGCAAGGTGTTGCCAACAAGTAGCAGCGTTGAGAGGTAATCCTCTCGATGCCAACAACCCCCCCCTCCCCCCAAGGACTTTTCATCCAGCCGCTATGACACTGCCTGATCATCAATAACTTCTCCGCAAGCTCCTAGCTGATAGTGCATGCGGGAAATTTAAAATGTGACGCATTCTGTGTCATTATTTTCATTTTCAGAGGATTTGAAAGTTTTAGGCCAACTTGCATTTGGTGTCTCACTACAATTAGAGTAGTTTCGATACCATGTTTTCCAATACCGATACAGATTACCCGATCGATACCATTTCCAATACCCTGGCACCAGCCCTCCAGTTTGTTTGTTGTTCCAGTTCACCATTATTGTGCATATATATGAGAAATAATAAAAATTAAAATATATTTCCCCAATATTATCACCACCAACAGAACAGCGGGATGAAAATTTTCTACTTGTGTCCATGACATATGTATTTTGGCGTGTAAATGCAGCATCACAAGTTTTAGATGAAAAATTAAGGATAATTAATATTTAATGTGACACACGTTGATTTCTTATGGTGTTATGGTTGGAGCGGTGACTGCCCTCCTGAGCCCTGTCTATAACCCTTCCGCGATGTGTTCTCTATTTGAACTAGTTGTCTTTGCTCAGCGGATCGTGGGCTGCCAATAAGTGGACGACAGCTGTCCCGGGTTATGTGCTATGGTAGAGTCCGCGGGTGATAACTAGACTACAACATTGAGGGAGTTTTGAGATTCGGTCTGAGGTGCTGGCTCAATTCTGCTCAGTCTCGTTGGTCTACGATTTGGGATAATTTTTAGCGGGATAGAAATTACACGAGGTTAGGGAGTAATTTTAGGGGGTAAGTGGATCTTGACCACCTTCCCGGCCGGATGTTGTACGGATCGTACACATATGGAGTAGGTTCGTAACCTTGTCTTTATTCGGGGTCGGCACGAGTACAGAAGACAAGAGGGTTTCTGGCTGGTAGTAACTCAAGTGGTCGAGTCTGACCACGGCCAGAAGATCCTCAGGTACGAGTCGAGTTCCGAACAGTAGTCGAGCAGTATGATAGGTGAGACGGGACGTGGTATGGATTCCGGGACTGCGGATGGAGGTGCATCCTCGTAGTTAGATTCTATAATAATCTGTACTTGTGGCTCTCTCGGTAGAGTTCGCCGTTCTCTACGCCTATTCCGGCTAGGTATCCCACCTCTCTTTCTATTAATTAGAAACCTCCAATTATATAACGGTACCAAGTAATGCTACAACTAATAATAGCGTGAGAGGGTAATAAGAAAATCCACAAAATTAAGCTTGACGTAGTGTTTATTGTCACGTCTTGAAAGCAATGGGGAATCCTGGTTATCGTACACACTAGTTAATCCTAAAAATTACATGTTTACTTTACGCAGGCCAAGGTGAGCCTGGACAAGAACTTGTTACAAAAAACTCTAGTCTGAAAATTCACTTAACGCTATTAACAGAGTTTGCCTCCCGAGGGGTGGATGTCCAGAGGGGACGTTGCGACAACCTTCTACCGCGGAGTCAAAGGAGTGACTGCGGTAAAAGGGGTCCAGAGTTTGGACGCCGAGATTACTTCTGGAGTGTCTTGTAGGAGATGCAGGAGGAGCCTCCGCAAGCTATGGGCGAGGTTCAGTCTTTGCAAGCTAGGAGAGGAGGGAAATCTTGGTCAGACCAGGGAGAGCTCACTGACCGATGTGGCAGGCAAGCCAGCAGAAACTGGGTAGAAGCGTATCTGTGGCTCCTTATATAGTCTGAGATCAGTGCTTCAGGACTCTTCCGGGGGTGCGGGGGACTCTTCCGGGGGTGCGGGGGACAATAGCCTTTCCCCACAGGGGTTGTTTAATCGTAGGGTTGTGGTAGCGCAGCGCAATACTTATCACACACAGCCGAGGCTAGCGACAGGTTTACAACCTCTGCTCAAGGCTCTGCGGGTGTGACGTCACAGGGCAGCAGAGGTGCTGTGATCCTGTGGTGTCTCTTGTAACTTCCTTCTCCGTTATTTCTGGGTACAACTTGTCAGGTAAAATAATCTTGATTCGAGGGGATGGCGACCACATGTCGGATTCTTGGCGGCAGTAAAATTTTATAATTACACACATTAATTATAAGAGTGTTCAAAGTTGTCCAACGCATGGAGTCAACTCTGTCGGCATGTGAATGGTAGTCTACCACTGTTATGACTTTCCCCCGAGCTCTTCCTAGCTCGTATGGGGCGATGTCGCCTGTAGGGTATGCAGACGCACTGCACAGCAGTGTGGCATGCGTCAATTGTATAGGCCACACTAAATTCTTGTATTCCTGTAAATATTGTTAAGTTATGATTCTGTACAAACATAATAAATTCCAACTTAATATCTATACTATAAAACATTTGTGACAGAAAACTTGTATTATGTTGCAATGTTTAGAAATACACGTCATGCTTTAACTATTCCACAGATGGTAACGTGACTTGAGAAAAGCAAAACCACAAGATGATAATGTGACTTAAGAAAGCAAAACTACAGCAACACATTACACAAAATGTTGTCTATCAATATGTACTTGCTGTGCGGTGGCGGCTGTGTGAAATATGCAAGATATCATTTATTGTACAGCAACAAGATTTTTTTCTCATGTACAACTCGAATAGTTATTGATAAAGTGCAGTGAATAGGGTTTCCTTAATTTTGCATTTCATTTTTTTTAACTTTCCAGACATATTTATTAGAGTTATATTTTGATACATAATACTTTCATAATTTTCATAAAAAAATATTCAAGTAAAAAACTTGTGTTTGTTGGCAACGCCGCATTGTGATTCACTATCTCAAACATATGGCACCACTGCTACTTGCTCGTCATTACCAACATGGCCAATGGTCAAAAATATTGAAATTGTTTGTTGATAATATAATAAAATTCTACAGTAAATATTTATAGTACATATGTACTGTATTCCCACACTTTTTCACTTTTTTTGTATGCTGTGCTCTATAAATACACATTGTGTAGTCTGAGACGTCCAATGTTATTATTTATTATTTTTGTTACAAAATACGAGTTAAGTGCGACATCACGACTCAACTGGTTATTTCGGAAGTGGTAAAGTACATAAATAGGTAAGGCTAAATGTAGGGCAGCGAGACATATGTGAAACATGTGTTGCAAATTAATTTTATTTGCGATATTTATTAGTACAGTATTACTTGTGCAGTATTACTTGTATACCAACTTTGTATGTCTTGGCGAGTACAGTTGACTTCTACTTTTTTGTTAATACTTCGTTGTTTAATTATCGAAGCATGTAATTTTCGGCGATGATACAGAAATTTCTGTTCAATCAAGGCCGATTAAATTAAATTTTGAGTTCGGCAAAAACTATCTTTTTTTTAGCATTATTAACATAGGAATTTGGTCGGGACCACAGAAAATGCTCATTGGACACGAACTTTTGGTTCAAGCAGGTTCGATGGTTCGAGTTTAGACTGTAATAACCCAATTTCATTGCCCATATCCAATACTTATGTATCGGCCTGACACCATACCCGATACAATACATAGGAAAAAGGTTAAGTATCGGAACAACTGTAACTACAATCAATTTGACGCGTGACCGGCTAGGTTAATAGTCATGATAATCGAAGATCCTGTCAATCGAAGATCCTGTCCGCTAGACCAAAAGCGGGGTGATTAAGTTAGCTAGGCAGCAAGAGGCGAGGAGTGTTGGATAGTACTCACTTACTCCTAATTCTTTGGTGCCATGTTGGTGTACTTGGTCCAATCGTAACTAGCCTGGCCCACTCCGTGGCTGCGGTTCCACAGGTGAGATTCGTTTGTCCAGAAGTGGATGTTATCCCAAACTGACCTCACTTCCGTACCGGTCAACAATCCTCTTACCACAGGATGGCACGAAGGGTGAATGCGTATGCACGGAGAAACGAATAATACAGCAACTGGAGCAGTCGATACTGACTCGTGCCTGAGTTGGGCGTCGCGGTTCCGTTCCGCCTGTTTTTTCCGGCATAGGCTGAGGAAGTGAGCTCAACTGTCTGGCGGCAAGTGCTGCGTGTTGCTCCCTATGCCTGCAGCCGTGCCTTTGGCTAAAAGACATTGAGTCCCACTTACAGGTTACTGGGTACACCTTGACTCGAATACTGAAAACAAGTTATACTGTAAGTCTGGTTTTGGCTTGCTGACCAGGCTCTGTAAAGTCTCCACTGATCCCCTACGTTATGTGGGCTGATCAGAGACATGGAGATATTTGGGTCACCAGTGCCGCCACTGAATGTGTGTCCACACAGGAATGAACCTTGATCTCAAGCCACGGTATATCCCGGCACTGGAAGCAGTGCTGTGGAATAAGGCAATAACTTGAGACTGTCGCCCCTCTCTGGGTGAAGGTGCTGCTAGAGGCCGTGGCTCCTCTGTTCCTCTCCATCGGCACGGGAAGCAATGCTGTGGTAATTTGGGAAGCAACAGATGGCTGTCTAATGGATGTGTGAAAATATGACAGACCCCTGAAGGGTGCCCACGGCTGAAGTTAATTCTGTAGTTATAAATTCCCCTGTCCTCGTCAAAATGTACGTAGCAACCTGTATCTAGCGGGTAAACAGACAGATACTCTAATCAAGAAAAGCTGAGAAAAAGGAAACAACAGTATGTTTATTGAAGTCTCAATAAACTAGCAAAGGGTGCTACCTCCTACCAGGCAATTAAGTGCTGAAGGTTACTACACTGGCCAGGTGCAGGTGACCTGGTTCTAATGGAGAATGGGAAAGAAAGAGCTTAACGAGAAAATATATAATACTACTAAACTGTCTAAAGAAGATGTCTTGAGGAGACAAAGTGAATTTAACGTGTTGGTAAGCATGTTTGCTGGTTGTCGGGTTGACTGGTCTTCGACGGTGAAGTAGCTCCAGGGGGCGTACTCAATGCTTAAGATCTCAGGCGGTCCCAGCACTGGCAGCAGTGCTCTGGGATAATGCAAGAGATGGAACAAGAATGACTGCCCGTACCTGGCAGCGTCCAGACTATATAGTGTAAGCTTGTAGGCTGCTGGCGCGGGGTATGGGTGAGGTGTGACGTCCTCCTGCCCTGGTTGGCGTGGGAACACTCTGGTCAGCGATTCTGCTTCGTGCCTCATCGGAGGCGCTCTGCCTTGCCCGAAGTCTGGGCGGCTTATAGGCTCTGAGCGCTGATTAGGGGGGGTATGTCTGTAGGGTTGCGTATCCTCCCAGTGAGAAGGAATTGCTCATATTTCCTGCTGCCTCTATGGTAGGCAGGGTAATGGTCACTTCTGTAGTGGTGGAAGAGGTACTCTAGGTGATGAGTAGTAATTAGGGATTCCAAGATTCCTCGATATCTGCGGTTCTTGAAGAATCGTATAATTGAGAATCGGAAGACCAAGAATCAAAGCATTAAAACTCGATTCCAACTCTTACAAATACATAACCTACCACTAGAGAGATGATTTTGTGGCAAATCAGGATAAAAAGAAATAACACAGAAGTACAAGTTAAAAAGCGAAATAACACGAAATACAACAAATGCGTGACAGCTCACGAAATAAGCTTCCTCCACAAGAAATTAACTCTTCTCCTATATTATATACACAAGTTTACTTCGGCATTAAAAATCTAGAGACATGCGAGACTCGGAAATATTGAAAAATTCTAGAGATGAAAAAAATTTTTGATTTCGTTCCGAGACCATTTTTAAATCTCAGAAATCATAAGTTTGTATGACAAAAATGAGTAACACGAGTCGCATGCTTGAATTTAATGTGCTTTTTCGTTTGACTGGTTGTTCCTTTGTTTAAATATTTATTCCAACTGAGGCCGTTCTTTTAAAGAAATGACCCAACACATATCAATAACAGAAGGATAATTAGTACAGTCCTTTACCTCGCAGTTGTACTAGTGTTAAACACAGTTGCAGCAAAATACTAACATGCATTACATGTATTAAGCTATGATGTGGAAAACAAATACGTTAATGTAAAATAACCGTAAAAACTGTCGTCAATTCAGGCATTTTTAAAACGTCATAAAGCTGACCTAAATAATGTTAGAGGCTGTGAATATTCATGAGAACTGTGAATATTCATATGAGAAGTCACATTTCAATGTTTATTTTTTGGTGTAGCGAAAGTATACGAACATATGTACACACATAATGGAATGTAAACATTGATTTTGACAGATGCTACATGGCAGTCACATGGCAATGTTTGTTTACATTTGGCGGAAGGATATGCAACGGGCCTGCAAGTAGACATTTAGCAGGGCTCGAGAAAGTTGCTTCCAATGGGGAATGGACTACACACACTCGCTTGGGGCAGTATAGGCCGCCTTTTGCTCCTCCCTCTGTGATTCGTGAGTTTTCCCAAAAGGCATATATAGTAAAACCCTCTTAAGAAGTTAACCTGCTTAATAAGATTTAAAAGTTTGCACTTTGTCTATCACAAAGTTTTCCTGCCTAATAAGCACACATTTTTCAGTAATTTTCTGAAACTTCCTAACAGGGTTTCACTGTAGGTTTTGTAGAAACTTAAGTACACTCTCGATCGACATGAACTCGAGAGAGATCCCTAGCTAAGTGTAAAGCCAACAGTGGTTGACGGCACGAGCTCAGTGCCCTAATCAGTTCCCCGCCACTGGTGCGCAAACCTAGGGTGGAGAACCGTGTGGGCTGTCTTCCTACCACTACTGGGTGAGTTCGCAACAGGGGTTAGGCCTTCAGACCCTGGCAAGTATTCCTTCCAGCATCACAAGTGCTCTGGTAGCAGTACAACCTGAGCTGACTGTCTCGCCCCTCTTGGATGGGTTTCTAGTGGTTGGGGCTCTACCTTCCTATCCATTGAGTGTCTAGAACGGGTGGCCGTTGAATGGTGTGAGGGTATGATGCACAGATTCCTAAAGGGAATTTGCAGTCCTACTTTATGGTTCATGCTTCTGTAACAACACACTGTCTCGGTTGACGTGCGGTAATATAATTTCTAGTGATCGTAGGAAATGCCTCTAGAATAGAAATCTTCAGTGAAAGTAACAAGATGTATTTATTAGGAATAATACATACAGTGACGCGTGCTACCTCCTAACCAAGCAGTGAGTGATAATGAAGTAACTTACGGTAAACAGATGTAGGTGACCTGCATTTAGATTAACCAAAATGGCAAATGACTGTGAAAACAACTCTGTCATAGCTATTCTAACCACGGGGCGTCTAGAACAGACTTTACAAAAAGGGGACCACTACTTTTAAGGGCAGTGGGTGTAGTTGCCTCTACCAGCAAGTAGAGATGGCTGCTGAACCAGGAGGAACAGCAGCAGAAGGTGTGATGGTGTCTGCAGGCTTTACTGAAGGAGAACATTTGGAAGATACTGAGGGTGGTAGACATCAATGGAGCTTATGGTAGCTAGTGGTAGAGGCTGCAGAAGCCTCTGGTAGACGACAATGGAGCTTCTGGTAGCTAGTGGTGACAGCCACTGGTGGGTGCTGCAGACTTGGTAGAAGTAGAGAGCCCCAGCACACAAAGTGATGAGGCAAGCTACTGGAGAAGGAAAAATTTCCCGAGCTCGGACGTGCAAGGCCTTATATAGTCTGCTGGAGAGGTGCATGCTGGGCTAGGGTGGTAGGTGTGATTCCAACTCATGACATCCCTCTAGCGCGAGGCCAGGGTGGGAGAATATACCTTTTGCTCTGCGCTCGACTTCATGCGTTCTCGTGTGCACTAGACTTGCCCCAAGGCAGGTTGATGGCTTGTAGACTCTCAGCCTGTGGATGGAGGAAAACGGGGGGGGGGGGGGGGGGGGGGGGGGGGGTGGGCGCTTCTTGATGGCTTTTGCAACCTTATATAAACGTGTTTAGAATTGCCCTCCAAGGTACTGGCGATCTAAGGGCACTCGTGAAAGATGTTGCTGGGTTTGACCCTTCCTCGGGTTATGTAGAAATAAGTGAGGTTGACAAGACGTAATAATTTGGTAAATAAACGGGAAAGCAGCACACGTAAATTCAGACAGTAAATTGGATATCATGATCGGGATCCATCACATATCCCACATGGCGGAATTCACGGTATCATCTGATATAGATTAAGTCATACTAGGCCAGCAATGGCTGACAGCAACGCTGCATGATGGACTATAGTGGTAGACAGACATATATCTGAGAAACTAATAGAGGGACCAATCACTGGCAATTCGGCCCAGAGGCCTTAGTTGCCCCGCCAGTTACCTAAAAATCTAACATGATTTAGTTGCGACAACTACAGGAGATATTAAATGAGCATGCAGGGTTTTCACCTTTGCCTGATCGCTGCGGCAAATCAGCAGCATTCAACACGAAATTTGGCCAATGGCCGTGCCCATTTCTAATTCGCCTTATAGAATGTCGGCCAGTACAGCAGGAAATCTTGCGTCAGGTAGCAGAAATGAAGGAGCAGGGATTTGTTGATCCCTACAATTCACCTTATAACGCTCGCATAGTACTCGTCCCTACGGATGGGGGTTTGTGTTTCTGTGTTAATTATAAAGACCTCAATGATGTGACAGATCCTATTGCCCCACTAACCCCAGACCCACAGAACACTCCCTTGGATATCGGAGACGCCAAAATTTTCAGTACGCTGGACTTACAATCTGGCTACTGGCAAACTGTCGTCCATCCAGACAGCAGGAAATATACAGCTTTTACCATGCTGGATGGGGAAACCCTCCAATTAAAAGTTATGCAGTTTATGTTGAAGATTGCCCCAGCCATATTTCAATCACTGATGTCTTTGGAAATACTGACGGGGACATACAGAAATTCACTTTCACCTACTTGGGAGGATATTATTATTTGTTTGAAGTCTTGGGCTGAACACTGTATGCACTTACAGTAGGTCTTGGAGTGGCTGGAAATGCACAAGCTGATGTGCAAGCTTGCCAAGAGCCATTTTGGCAAGACATCTATGGATTATTTTGGTCACGTAGTAACGCCCAAGACATATCTCTTTCAACAGAAATTCATCCAGGCCACTCAGGAAGCAGACCCGCCACACAACCAAAAGGCAGCTTCGCCGTTTTTTGGATTTGTGTAATTGGCTGTGGAATTTTATACTTAACATCGCTTCCATCATGGCCCCTCTCCATCAGAGACTCCCTGCAGAAACTGGGGCCTCGATATTTGGACAATGCCCCCATATTTCCCCCAGACTAACTCCAACGAGAGATGGGACCAGGATCTCAAAAAGTGCCTCCGTCTCAGTGTAGGGGATAACCACCGGGAGTGGGACAAAGAGATCCCCGTCATCCTCTTTGCCCTTCAGCAGAGAGAGAATGAGGCCATCAAGACTATTCCCAGCCAACTCTTTCTTGGGCACACGCTTCGTCCACCTGGGGACTGGCAGTGGGAGATACCTCTTACGGTTGTCCCTACCCCCGATAGGAATAACCAGGGCTGCGTCACCCATGAGAGACAAGCCAGAGCGGTTCAGGAGAAGTACATCAACTGAAAGTATCCCCCACCCCGCACCGGTACAAGTGATTTCTCAAAAAGAGAAAGAATTTTAGTGATAAATCATTCCCTTAGTAATGCTTAGGATCAATTTGTGGCCAATTTAGCCCCTAAATGGATAAGCCCTTTTTGGTTAACAGTGTATACGGGAACACCTATTGGGTGGACGAAAACCAAGTGACACGTGATCAAGCGAGACCTTGCCCTAGCGGCGAACAGGATGACCCCCCCCCCCCCCCCCCCCCAATTACAGATTAAGCCCTGAGGAGGTACCTATCTATAGAATCCTGAGGAGAGAGCGCTTGAATATGTCCAGAAGCGAATCTCTGCTGTAGTCCATGGGGAACTTACTCCTCCTACTTGGGTTAGTACACCCGAACCACCACACTATGGAGGCTGAAAAACCATCCTGAGTCTTCCCTCCACCACACCTAGTTCCTACATGTCAGCATCAGTAGCAAGGCCTGCGAGGAGAATTAGGCTAGTCTAGCTACTTCCGAGGTTTCTTGGTGGAGCCCACTTGAGAAAGCTCCATGCCAGGGGTCCCGGGCACCTGATACTATCGTCAAAGTCGACGAACGACGACAATCAACCAAGGCGCTTTCTATGGTCGTCCACGGTGAGGTACTTGCCGTACCCTCACCCTCGATCATTAAGTCTCCCGGGGACGTAACCTCACTGCTCTGAGTCAAAGAGAGAGGCGAGTACATATGCAGGAAGCTTCCTCTTGCAGCTGAACCAGCCTCGTTACCTATCGGTATCTGGCCACACACCAGGTCCCGCCAGCCAGTGCACGTTGTCAGTGTGGTGGAGGCCAAATCTGCTATAACAGCACCAGACGTCTCGACGACGATGCCTCCTCATGAGGAAGATGTCCCCAACAGCTCCCGGACACGCGACCTCACCATGGTTCCTGCTGAGGTACTCGCTACCAAACCCAGTACTCAAAGAAGAGTACTGCAGCCACATACCAGCCACGTTCTCCATTCGCAGGGTTATTTCCGAGAACTCCCATGGAGGCCTGCTCCTGGATACTGGTGGTCAGCATTGATACACCAGCCACCCATGAAGAAAAAGAGCCATGCAGAAAATAAGGGACTATAAAGTGACACCGCAACCATTAAGGACACAGTGAGTGAATAATCAACAAACTTTCAAGTTTTAATTTACAGTTGACTCTCAATCTATTGTTATTCAGGGGACTGCCAAAAATTGTCCATATATGCAAGATTTCAGTAGATGCCATTTTTGACATGTCCATCAATAAAATACAACTTCTAATCTTATAAAACTTTATGTTGAGTATAGTAAGAGGTGTACATTATCTGTGAATACAGTTTAGCTAATAACCACAAAAAAACTGAATTTTAGAACAAATATTATTGTAAAACATTTCACCTAAACTCGTTTGAATAAAGAAAACAATGTCTCAAAATACTGTATATGATTGAGTATAATTTGATACCAAAAGCAAGATTACCTAAAACTTTCAAACCTTCTGAAAATGAAAATAACATGACACAGAATGCAAGCCAAATTTGAAATATCCCACGCCCACCCGTTCAGCTAAGAGGGCACGGAGAAGTTATCAATCGGGCAGCGTGTTCACGACGGCAGGTGCTGGAGAGGTGGCGGCGGGAGGATTACCGCTCCATGCCGCTACTTGTTGCAGAGTACCAACACCTTGCACACGTGGCAAATGTCTGGTCTTTTAAAGTAATTAATTATATTTTTCTGCAAAGAAAACTTGTATTTTGAGACTGAAATGGATAAATAGGGTGATTATAATTGATTTCTACACTGCGTTTAGTATCATTCAAAACCATATCCTAGATTTTCCCTGTAGTGAGTTACACTGCATTCGGCTCAGTGCTTACCTTGCCATCGTTAGAAGGCAAAAGGTGTTGAATAGGCCTTTACATTATGTCAGTTTATTCAAAAGATGCATGTCTATTAAAATAAATCACAGTAACATAAATCCTCCGATTTCACCCCAAGAAGTTAATGAAAATGAACTTTACACTTACCGTACTTACTCGTGTATAGCGAGCTCTTTTTTCCTAAAATAGAGGAAAAAATTTCTGGGGCACGCGCTATACATGGGGCAAAAAAAAAAAAAAGTGGTAGCCATAAATAGTCAGAGGATGTTGAGGAAAGTGGCAGGACTGACTGCTGTCTCATCTCTCCCTCTTACATCACTCCTCTCCCTTCCCTCTCTCTCTCTCTCAGCAACCCTTCAGTTATGTGTAGGTCTAAACCACCCCCCCCCTCCCAATTAATGTAGTCCTGTCACGCCACAAAACCAGAGCCGTCACCTATTTACCATCTCCACTCCCTTGTAATAAAACCAAGATGTTGCCGGTCGATAATTCTTCCATCCCTCTATGTTTCCATGGTAGTGGCTAGCCAGCCATGTTCCCAGAAAGTAAGGGCTTGATGTGGGGGGGGGGGGGGGGGAAGAAGGGCTGAGGCTTATTTTTTTTTGTAATAAGGGTAGTGTGACATTATAGCACGGCAAAAATAAGAACCGGGCACTGCTAAAAGGAGAAAGGAGAGAAAAAATAAACACTAAGCTAGAAACGTTGAGTAGTAGGAGAAAAACTGGTCCAGATTTATATTTTTTGGCTTTTTGCACCCAAGTTATTTAATTAACGTATTTTCCAAACATATCACAATCACCACACAATACTGTACAAAAGAATGATTTGTTCCATACTTACTAATAAGGCGCAACAATTTTTTGGTGCAATTTTATTACAATTTCTTTTCTCCCTGGAACTTGTTACTTGATTTTCAAACAATTTTTGGTGACAAAGGGAGTGCAAGTATATGCTTCTGGGCATATAATTTTATTCGCAAAGATGCTGCCCCTTGAGTTAAATAAATATTACGTTTTAAAATGATAATTTAATGCCAGAAACACTCAAACACCAACCTTACGAGAAAAAAGACCTTTAATCCCAAATAAAACATCTTCGCAAATAATATTTCCTCGTTAAAATGTTTTGCATAACATTTTCAGGTGAAACCATTTGATTTGAAATACAAGCGATGATAGGTGTAAAAATTTTGAGAGACGCATAATCTTGATAAAATTACGTTCGCCAGGCACACTTTATTTGCTCTGCTGCCGGTGGGCGGCATGTGGCAGGGAAGTGAAGTGGGCATGGGGGGGGGGGGGGGGGGAGAGGATGTGCCTTATATTTTGCTGGACAGCTTCCCCTCTCGGTGGCTTGTGAGGGGTGGAAGGAAAGCATGTGGCAGAGAGAGACAGAAAGAAGGGTGAGAGAGAGGATGCTAAGTCGCTACGCTCTTTGCTATAGGTAACCACTTCCCCTCTCGTCAGGCATGTAGGGGAAGTAGCAAGTCACACTTGCTTGTTGCACCACGCTGCAGAGCAATTATGAATGGCAGCGCGAGAGACTTATTTCACATCCAGTAATAAGACATTTGCATAAACAACCAGCATAAAAAATTATAGTTGTTGGAAATATTAGGTGAAGGGACAAGAAATATTCTTCGATCGATGGACCATGCGATAAATGATACAAGCGGTTTACATTAACATTATTTACATAGGGATTTTGCCAGGACCACAAAAAATTGTTGGTGGATGCGGTTTATTGATACATGCGATAACGATACATCTAAAGTCGACTGTAATAGGTTGCGTTAGTGTCTCTATGCAGTGGTACAATCAAACTAACAAATTTCCTCAGCATATTACTGCTGGAAAATCAATCTACTGCTGCATAACCGATGAGGGTGATTGAGGTGAGTATGGAGCAGTGCCAAACGGAAAGGATGGGGGAAACTGGAGATCCCCGAGAAAACCCGCCGACCAACAGCATCGTCCAGCTTGATTCCCAAAACTGTGCAAAACTGGAGTGACCCGGCCCAGGAATGTCAGTTGATGTTAAGTGACATGTCAAATCAATCAAAAGAAAGCCAGAACACATATCTTTATAACCAAAGAGTTGCTAAATTTTACATGGCACCTGTAAAATTGATTCTTGGGGGCATACACAAGCACTGGCATCTAATTTATTCAAAGTGGCGGCAATGCAGTTGCAATTACCCTCCTCCAAGTGCAGTTGCACTTCTGGTACAAGTGCATTTCCAATAATTGTAATTAAAATATGTGTGAAATTGTAATTGCAGTGCATTTGCGGTACTGGATATAATTTATTCAAAATGGTGGTGATGCAGTTACATTTCCCCTCCCTCCTTCCCTTGTGAATGTGCCAGAGATGTGAAGGGGTGTTCTGGCGGGCACTATGGGGTCGTTGGCCACCAGAGTGGAGTTTCAGCGACCGGTACTTGGTTCTATGCTTGTTGGGGTACTTATACATAGTTAATTTTATATAATTAGCAATTAGAGTAATTACACACATTGTATGTTCGGGAGCAGGAAGTAGAAGGAGGTGTGAAAGGTGGGAGCATCAGCACACATGGGTTTACCTCTAATGTGACTGGTCAGTTTGGTGTTGGAGCAAAAATGTCACAAAGAGCAATTTAGATATTGATATTTTGAAGTCTGACGCTGGAATGAGCTGTGATGAATATGGAGAAGGGGAGGAGGGGGATGATGCAGTTGCAGAGGTGTGGCGGGAATGCAGTTGCATTGAATATTTATTACATGTGCAGGGAGTACAGATGTTGACAGCTTTGGAGCTGGAAGGGAATGCAGTTGCAGAGGAGGCGAGTGTCCTTTGTGAATGCACTTTCCCTCTCCCACCTCCCCGAGGAGTTGCATTCGCTGTCAGGTACTGCTCTCGGAGAGGTATTGCGTGCTCCCTCCATACTCCACCCCTTCCCGAGATGTGTAACGAAGCAGTCCGTCAGCTCCCCAAGGATTTGCGTAACCTAGTTTCCAACTGCAATAGCTTATTACGTGCACTTGCATGTGCAGTGTGGTATGTACATCCTTGAATATGCAGCAATGAGTATTTATTACAATTACCGAGAGTACATATTGCATTGAATAAATAATTAGTTTATTTTATCATGTATTATTACACGTATTGAATATTTATTCAAAGTCTTGTATGTAGTGAAAGAGGGTAATACACAGGCTTGTGGAAACTTTAGCTTAAATTCTCTTCCATAGCAACCTTATAGATTTTCTTTCCAATTCCTTTGTATTAGGGGAACCCTTTGCACCCAAATTGTCGAGTTGGGTCTTTATGTGTTAAATTGTTTTTCACTTTTTACAGATAAAATACCTAATAACTAAATGATGATAAAGGAAAAACCTCCCTTGGATACTTTTGTGAATTGACCTGGCGACATGTTTGAAGGCACGCGAACCTTACTTGATAGGAACACAAAAATCTCACACCAGCTGAAAAGCTTCTTTTCTTTCACGCATTGTGACCTTGGACTCCACTTCCTACCTCTCACCTCCGCCTTCCCCTCCAGCTGCAAGGAAAGAGAAAGCACAACCTGCCAGGCCGGCAAACACAAAACCGATGTCTTCTTCACAAGTACGGGAAGGAGAGATAAAGGCACTCTTCATGCCATGCTTCCAACCCGCTAGCCTGTGTACCACAGAGCAGCTACAAAGGCAGATACTAAACAGCTTATAGTTGCACTGAACATGAATCAAAGTCAATTTTCATATCTTTTGACGTTCTACTCTAAGATAGATCTTCATTGGAACAAAGGCGGGCTCGATTGATAACTGATGCATTTCATGCATAGAAAAAGTGCTCCAATTGAATAAACAACTTCGCCCCATCTCAGCTGGCTACTCTTCAATGAGCAAGCCACCCTAAGTTAAAACGGTAATGGAGGCAGGACAGGTCACCCAACCTCAGTTGACAAAGACTCAACTCACCAAATAACCACATGTTCCTTGCTTTTACCGTACATCTCAACTCCACTCGAAGTCATCACGTCAAGGCCCTCCTCGAAGAAGCGCTCCTATTACTTTGCCGCTCCCGCTAAATGCACCGCATGCTTTGAATTTTGTGTCGCTTTGTGTCGCTGTAGGGATGCAAACCGCCCGCCAGAAAGTCACAGCCTCCACTAGAGAATACGGGCAAGATGTGTCAACACCTCATGCCGAGTGCCACCGCAGATAAGGATCCATGGTTCATGCATGTGACATCACAAGCTCCACCACCGAGAGGCGGGGCCAATTCTCCAGTACCCCTCGAGTGCCAACAAACTTAGAAATTTACTATAAAAGGAACTCTCAGTCCGGGCCTCAAGAGTGATCATAGCAGTGTCTGGTTGTGAGAGCAGACAGTGCTAGCACCAGGGTAGAGTCCCTTGCCCGCGCCAGTAACCACGGAAGGCCCAGTCGTCGACAACGACAATGAACAGCTCCGGAGAACTGCCATCTTCCAGAAGGTATGAAACCTCTACAGACCCCTGCAACCACCTCCCGGAGGACCGACACAAACCTGAGGCCTTTAACATCTTTGGCGACTCCGTCTGCAGCACCAGGGCCTTCGTCGGACAACAGAGGCTATAGTACGTCGTCCCAATCACTCCCTCAATACTTCTCCTCATCTAAGTGGGTATTACAAGTCACAATGACGTGTTATTTCTGGACACCCCTTTACGGTCCTAGCCAGGTCACCACCTCACCAATTGGGTGAGGAACATCTCTTTTGAATACATGCCTAGGTGCCTTATGGATATTGTCACCCCTCCCTAATTAAGATTAGGAAGTGCCTTAGCTATTTAAATCAATTATGTTATTAATAAATTAATTTTCATAAGTGATTACATAAAACATTCACGTTTTATCCAGCTTGCCTTCTCCTGGCTTTACATATCATCTTCTGCAAGATCAAGTAAAATAAATACATTTCATATTTTATTTTGCGTAATAGAGTGCAGTCCACGTGTTTGAAATATTTACTTTTCTTTTAACATGTCTTGTAGTAAACATATTAATTCTGCAGTCTATTTGATGATATTTTTTATTCAGAGTTTGAAACCTTTGAACCCCTTGAGTGTTTTCTAGCTATTTTGAATTCAGTTAATTTGTGTCGCACTTAAGATAACGCCGGCCATGGGTATCTCGCAAATTAGCAGACACACTAGAATCTAACGGTAGCCCAAGTTTGGCCACGTTAATGCAAATTGTATTGCAGTGGCCAATCTTCGGAGGAGTCCTCTACTAGGAACTCATTACACTTAAAGAGTTTTGATTATCTACGTGCAATCTCAGCTCTATAGTTCTGCCCTGGTTAGTGAATAGCCGGACTAGCACTCTAGTTATACGGCGGGTCCCACTGGATTCGATTGTACCCTTGGGAGCACACATTAGGGCCACTGTTATACCCTGCTTTGTCTTAAGTGACTTATTATCAGTTCTTTTAATTTGACCTTATGCCATGAACACATAGGAGTAGGTTGAAACTGCATTTAAAACTGTCACTAAGGAAACTTGAAAGTGAGATTAATAATTTAATTATTCCTGAGACAAAAGAAAGTATTTCTTTTCACACCGCCCACTAGAGTAGTGAGAAGGATTCCATTGGAAAATTTATTAAGTGTATTTAACACCTCCTTGTTGGGATACAATCCCATTTCCTTCCCAGAACCATAAACTACCATTTCTCCTAACACACCAAACGGACCAGCGAGCAGTAAGAGCCCTCTTCCACTGCAACCAGAGTCGGCCGCTGTTCCACAGCCGGCCACCCCAGTGAACCAGCCGGTGAAGAAGAGGAAGGGGCTGCTGCTTCGTGAACAGCAGGTAGAGTGCCGTCCCTTAACTGTGTGTGTGGCTTCTGACTTCGTGCCAACATGCAAGTCTACATGTCCCACTTTGTACACCAGCGTCCTGCCCACACGAGAGTAATGCCTTTGTGTTATGGTTCCTGTGATACTGGCATTCCTCTATTTGGAGGCCATCACTATCAGTTGTACACGTACCGTATCTAGCAAAATTTTATAAGTAAAATTTAATCTAGTGGTTACAGTCCCCAAGTCATCCATCAAACAGGAATGCCCACTACCCACACAACCTTTAATCAGACATCCCAACGTGAAGGGAAGAACCCACCTATGAGATAGCCAGGGATTTGTGAGTGCCTTGTTGATGACATCTGAGTTTGTAATTCGGATTTTGCTTGTACTGTGTGACATCCCTACATAATCAGGCACTGAGGTTATAGCCCTCTGCTATCACCCATTCTCAGTTGGCTTTGTGACCAACCTTTTCAGTGTATATGATTTTGTGTCATTACACTTGTTGGCTTAAAATGCTTTAAACTATACATGATAATACATTTTAAATTTTCTGAATATGAACAAAGTTGAATTATGCTACACGACCTAGTATATTTAATATTTTTTATTTGATAAGTTGAAAACATAAATTGCTTAAGTTGCCCTGACCTTAGATAAAAAAAATATTACTAAGGTATTTTGAATGCTGCTTCTATTCTACGATTTTGAAGAATTAATGTGAAATTAATCTTCATAAAGTCTTGTAAGTTTACTTAAAACATCAAACTGTGTAGTACATTGTGAGACACTGCCTATAACACAGATTTCTATCAGCTTCCTAGCTTCCTAAAATACTTTTAGGGCTAGTAGAAATCTTTCAGTGCAGTACTCCATGTCCGATGTATAGGTATCGGATATTAGCTGTATCAGCAAGGAAGTATTGGTTTGTATCAGTTTCAGTAAAAATCTGTATCAGGTTGTATCAGTAATTGGCGGATATCTGTATCGGGTCAGAACTAAAAACAATATAAATTGCTTTGTGTGCAAGGGGGAGAGGGGTGTGTGTAAAACAAAGCTTCCTTTTGCGACGTCATGTTTTGCACGCAAGGCAGGCTGACTTACGGGCAAAGGTTGGCGCGCTCATTCCAAACCACCACTGTCAATTTTTTTGATACTAGTTCCCATATATTTTATCGCAGTGTACTAGAAAAGTATTTTCATTAATTTTCACATTTATTCCCTACATTTTTGTCTTGTTTTTTAAAAATACTTTTCAACATTGTTTGTGATAACAGTTTCTGAGAATGACCACATAAAATCACTGCACTTGTTGAATCAGGTACCCATAAACTCACATCCCAAATGTAAAATGTAAAATCAAGCATGTAAAAAGGTTCACAGGCAATTGCTCACTCAAACCCAAATAATGGGCATCTTTTCAACACACCATCTGAACTAGTCTGGTAAGAATGGATCAAGAATAAAAGCTTGCCACACCTGCAACAAAACAGTAACGTGCTCCTCTTCACTGCGTTGACGAAGTAGGGCCTGCTCCACATTCCATGACTGTACGGTGCTGCCAGTGCCAAAGCCTGTTCCCTTGGCCCAGTAAAGGTGTGACTTGTCATCAGACTTACCCCGACCCTCGTGTGGTGTCGACGATGCCTTTGTAGCCGCTATCACCAACTGCACCAACACACCACAAATGACATTACGCATGCTTAAAGACTTTACTAGCGAAGGTATTCCATGCATAACAGACAACAGGAGTATAATACTAATAATGTTTCTCCAAAAAATTCTTTTCCCTTTCAAATACTGCCCAAAATAACATTTAGTTTTGATGGTGCGACATGTGCATCACACTTATAACTATTTTACATTGTTAATTCATTTTGAGCTAAGAGATATATTTCAGTTTGTTATAATCCTTAGAGAGAGTAACTTTTTCTGGATCTGTTAAGCATTCGTATGAAATAAGTTTTTTTCTTCTTTACATACAGTTTACTCCCTTTATCTGCAGAAGTATCAGTCCATCCACCCACACACCCACCCGTCCATCGATCTCGATCTATTCATCCATCCACCCATCCATGCATGCCTATCATCCCCCTCCCCTCCATTCATATCCACAACCCTGCTCACATGCACAGACACATCACCTCACCTACACACCCTCGCCCTTAAATATACATACACCACACATCACCACCAAACCCATTCTTATCCACCCAGCTTACAAGCTTACATGCACACCCACCCACATGCCACACCCGACCTCACCTACACCCTCGCCACCATTAAAATTGTGGCTCATGGGTGAAAAAATTAGTGAAGCTGTAATTGGAGATGCACAATTTATAGCCGTAAAATAATTGGAGTAGGGGGAATTGGGGGGGGGGGGGGACGAAAGGGGGGGCTAGAAGAGGGTTGAGTGTGTGACAAGCAAACTTTTTAGTTTTTAAAATGGATGTTTAACTGAACAGTTTTTGTGTCGTAAAATTAATTTGATGCGTGGCAATACGTAACCTTTTCTTTTAATGTATCTGTATTGGATATGGTATCAAGCCGATAAATTAGTATCGGTTATAGACTGACACGAGCTCTCTTTTATTTTAATCTCTCCTTAGTTCCATTTTACTTATGGAGGATCTGCTTGGTCGTGGCGGATCAGGTTCCTCCGTCTGACACGGGTTACTGAGCGTGCTGATTACCCTCCTGAGCCCTAATTACAACCCTTCGACGGTGTGTTCTCTTCTAGGATTTATTTCTGCCTGGCGGGTCGTGGTTTGCCCACTTGGGGTGGTTTGGTGGATGTCACCTAGTGGAAGGGTTATATTGGAGCAGGGGGGATCAAACCCCAAAGTGAATCAAATTGCAAACGTCTCCCGCCCAAGGAGTGCAAATTTACTTTCCAAGAAGGCTGCCAATAAACAGGACGCCATCTGTCCCAAGTTGCTAAGGAGTTATTAGGGACAGTGAATGGTAGCAAAAATACAATGGAGGGGGATCGTGATCCGGCCTGTCTTTCTAACTCGAACATACGTTCACTACCTGGTTGTCCCCAATAATTTGGTCTCATAGGTTTCCGGCTGAGAATAAAGTTAAGTGGAGTGGAAACTATTAGGGTTTTAGGGGTGGTTTTGGGGGTAAAATAATCTTTATTATGTGGATGAGTGCCCTTTCCTGGGTTAGGGGTTAGCACGGTTACGATGGGTGTGAGCTTAGCCAGCTGGTAATAACTCACATGCTCATAGTCAGGCCACAGCCAACATACACCGAAGTAATGAACCTAGTACCGACTCATGGTCACACACAACTAACGGCGAGATGGGACGTGGGATGACCTCGCGTACTGGAGATGGGGGTACGATGTTGCGAGTGGAGTCCATTAGCAGGACAATATTTGATTTCAATAATTCTCACTGTAAAACTCGTCGCTTTTTACATTTAATTCGGGTGGGTAATCCGCCTTTCATATTCATCTGAAGTTAAAAAAAAAATATTACGGAAGTGTTTTAAAAGAATTACAGCCTCTCATCACAAGGTTTTATATTGCAGCTAGTACTCTTTCCCTTTTCTGCCGGAGTTCAGTCCTATTGGGGAAGATCTTTTCAGACACACCGGAGGCACTGACGGAAGAATTGGCAGGTGAGAGTTGGAGTGTATCTGTGGATAGACGAGGGTGTACCAGACGCTCCCAGAAGTTTCGGCGCCTTCCGGACTATAGCATTCTTCAAACCCTGTCTTCTGGGAGTTCAGCCCACTCACACCTATTCCACAGGGAGAAAGTTAAATACTCACTTGAAAACAATTTGAGTTAAAAATTAAAGGGTTAAATATATGATGGAGTCAACCAATAAACTTTGACGCAATATCTATTTACGTCTAGGAAGACACTAGGGAATCCCGGTTCAATCATACAATCTAAGTGCTTAAATTAAGTTACTTGGTTACATTAACTCAGATGAAAGTTAACCTGGACGAACTTTAACAACATTAGCTACTCTTTGAAAGATCACAATTTACAGCGATTTACTTCCCAAGGGGTGGTTGCGACAACTTGCTACCGCGGAGTGACGGAAAAGACTTTGGTAAATGGGTGCAAGGTAAGGACATTGAAGTTACCTCTAGAGAGTCTTCTACATGTTGCAGGAGCTGTTGGATGAGCTGGTGAAGGTAGTTGGAGCTGGTAGAGCTTTCTCAAGCTATAGGAGCTGGTAGAGAACATTTGCAAACTGGGAGAGGAGGCGGTCTCGTCCAGACTAAGGAGAGTGCGCTGACCAGTGCAGTCGGCGAGCCGACGAACTCTCACTAGAGGCAATTCTGAGCCTCCTTATATAGTAAAAATTTTTGCTTTAGGGCTCTCCCGGGGGTACGGGGGATGCTAGCCTTTCTCCGCAGGGGCTGATTATCTCAGGGTAGCGGCGGCGCCAAGTATTCCTTATGACCCTGAGTTGAGGCTGACGACAAGTTTACTACCTCCGCTCGAGGCTCTGCTGCAGTCATATCACTGAACGCAGGGGTGCTGCAATCCTGTGGTGTGTCATAAATTTCTTTGTTGCTATCAACTGGTTCGTGGCTCACTGGGTAAAACAATTTCTGTCGAGGGGGTGGGGCGACCATACGTTGAAGTTTGGGCGGGCAGTATAATACAAATAATTAAGCGTGTTAATTATCTTCCGTATCTATAATTATCCATCCCCTGAATCAATCCTGTAGCCACTTGGAATCGTGTATGCCGCTCATGACTTGCCCCGAGGCTCTCAGGGCTCGCTGATGGCACAAAGTCGACCCGTAGTGTGCACAGTCGTGCTGCGCAGCAGTGTGGCATACGTCAAGAGAATGAAATGGGTTATTACTTTCTTTAGAAACAAAAAATATATTGTGTGGCTGTACGTTTTACAGTATTGATCACTCGTGCAATAATTTGATCATTAACTTTCATAAATAAAATAATCCCGCATGTGTAAAATGTAAACAAGTTGGAGCTCTGCCATAGAAGCATTACCTGCGAAAATAATTTTGCTAATATACATAAAGAAGATTTCTTACGTAGTTCGCATGCACGCTGTAGAGTCACAAATGTACATATATGGATGCCATTTTGTGTAACATGTTGCAGTGGTTTTGCTTTCTAAATTCACGTTACCAACTGTGAAATAGTCATCACGAGACATATATTTCTAAAGATTGCAACTTAATAAGTATTTTCCACCACAACTGTTTTGAGGGGAGAAATTAAGGGTGAGTTTAAGATTAACTTAAGTGTGCAGTGTGCTTAAGCTATGAATCAATGTATTCAAGGGTATTAGTTTATGACTGTCATGTGCGTTCTTGGCGTGACTTAAAAAACCGTTATATTTTATATCTTAAGTACAAGTCAAGACGAGGTAGACAATCAGAGCCCGGTGACATTTGTTGTTGGTGGTAAACTGTATTTACATCTTGTAGTATTTAGGTTATGTTGTGACGCGTGTCCGGTTACCGACTTTTGGCACAATCATAGTGGTTTTATTGGGCTAGACCAAGTGCCCAGTTTAACAACATTTACGACTAGAGGTCTTACTGGGTCGTGTTGGTTGACGAGTTGGCACAAAGTTTGAGGTTGATACCTCATTCCCTGTGGAGGGTCGTCGTATCGGTAGCTGATGGAAGGTGTTAGTTTTACCTGACTTACTCTTAAGATCTTTGGCTCGTTGGTGAAGTTGGGTTAGCGGATGAGCGAAGCTGGTGCTGAAGTCGTCAGGTTTCGGGCAGGTAGTACTGTGCTGGCTCACACAGTACTGTAGGTTCCAGGCTGCTGACTCTTGGCCCCAAAACATGGCGTTAGCGATTCCGGACCTGATATTCGTTCCATACACTATACCCCTCAGAACAGGATGTTAGTCTCGGCTTGTATGGATGTGCGGTGGAAAAGATATGCAGTGTACCAGATCAGTCGGGATTACTTGCAGCCTTAGTGAGGTGGCACAGTCCTGTTCCGCCTATCTTTCCTTCGTAGGAGGGGCTAAGGTAAACCGCTGCTTCAGCAAGATGAGCGATCTTTTGCTCCTTACGCCGTTGGCTGTGCCTTATCTCATAAGGCAAAGAGCATGGATCGCCACTGAACAATACACGCCATGCACTATGGATGCGAAACTATTTCCTATGATAGTGTATGTCTAATAGCTGCTTGGTAGCACGAGCTTGGTGCTTCAGAAGATCCCCCACCTTAGCGGGCAGATCAGAGACGTTGAGCCGTGTGGGCCACCACTGCTTCTACTGGATGTGATGTCCAGCTAAGGCCAGGCCAGGCCACAACACCCAAGCAAATACCCCCTCCAGCACTTAGGTGCTCTGGTAGGGGATATAACCTAAGCTGACTGTCTTTCCTTGGTTGGAAGTATTCCTAGTGGTTGTGGCTCCTCTGTTCTTTCCATCCAGCACCTAGGTGTTCGGGTGAGGAAGCAACAGGCGGCTGTCTAATGGGTGTGTTACAAGACTGGAGGTCTCCAGAAGGGGGTCCTAAGCCAAAGCTAGTTCGGATTTAAAACGTACCCGGTTTCTGTCGGCAGTGCACAGTGCAAATCGTTCCTAGCTGGCGAAGTAGATATTACTCTAGAAATAAAAACTTGTGGCTAGAGAACAAAGCTGTATTTATTGAGGACTCAATAAACACAGTGACCCGTGCTATCTCCTACCAAGCAGATGGTGTACTGAAAGTAACCTACATTAGCCAGGTGTAGGCGACCTGGTCCTAGGCTAGAGGGAAGGTTGACTAGAAAACTGAATAAATTATACTGAACTAAAACTATCTATATAACAGTTGTATGAAAGAGACAAAAAGAACAAAAAGAAGTTAAAGTTCCTTTGCTGTAGTAGCAAGGTGTTTTTGTGTTTAACTGCTGTTGCAGACAAAGCTTTCGGTAGCTGGTCACTGGTAGAAGTTGCTGGTGGATGTCGAAAACTGTTGTCGTCACACAGAGCAGTAGCTGAGGGCTGCTGAAGACTAGATGTTTCGCTGGAGGCCACAACACTAAAGAGTGCTCGGGGTGAACTCGAGGAAAATGAGAGACAAAATTACTGTAGAGCCCAGCCGTGCACTGACTTATATAGTCAGAAATGTAGGGTGCAGCGGCGGGCGCGGTGAGGGCATGTAACGTCCCTCTGCTGTGAGGCCGGTGTGAACCCTCTCGTCACCACTCTGCTTTGTGGATCTTCGGTGGCGATCGGATGCGTCCCGAGGTGGCTGACAGTTTGTTCACACTCAGCGCGGGGGAGGCGGCATGCTCGCTGGGTCACGCAACTTTGAAAGCCACATATTCGGCCACCCAGTAGGATTTAGGCGACACGCAACATCCATGTATTGGTTTGCGGTATAATCTCACGTGGTTTGAAGTATAAATACTTGACGCGATGAGTCATAATCGTATATAATAGTGGTATAAGCAGCACGCGTCAGTTGTACTGTTAAATCGTATGAAAGTAATTATTTTAATCGAGAAACAATATCCTCTTAATTTAAACAACAGTTCGTGGCCGTATTTTCTCTCTTGGAGGAAGTTATTGAATTTTATTTAATTAACCTTTTTAGTTGCATTAATGAAAATGCCCAATCTTGGCATCGGTTTCCTATTCCATAAGATATCACCAGTTTTTCAAAACGTTTACATAAGCAGTAATGATAAAAATAATTAAATATGTGCACATAATCTTCATTCTTGTCAATATTTCCAGGTTATGTTGGCTGCTTTCGTCTCCTATGATTCTAACTGGCTAGACATGCTAATTCAATGATAAAGTGCAAATATTTTTACTGTTCATTTTCTGTGTGCTTGTAGTCAATAAGTACAATTCTTAATTCTTCTGTCTTTAATCTCAAACCCACATTAAGTTGGAATTGATTATGTATTGTTTGTACGGAATTGTGATTTAACAATATTTACAGGAATTAAAAAATTTAGTTATTTATTATCATTAATTTTTAAACAAAAACTTCTGGTGTCCAAAATACATATATCATGGACGCAAGTTAAGAATTTGTATCTCGCTGTGCTCTTGGCGACGATAATATTGGGAAAATCTCTTAATTTTTATTATTTCTCATATTTCTACACAATAATCGTGAGATGGAACAACAAACAAAACGGAAGGGTATTGGTGTTGGGGTATCGGTAACGGTATCGGGGTATCAGTATCGGAATAACTCTACGAGAGTGCCTACAGGTCATGTCTGTTGTCACGGGGACTAATACAAACACGTCAGTATTGTACTCCTCACCACCCGTGGTCAGAAGGCCATGCCATCCCCTCCTCAGAAGACGAATGAGCCAGCAGATGAAACAACACTCTACGCTCAAGTAGTCGAAGAGCATACCGAGGGATTGTGCAAACACCGCTACGGCGATCCAGCAGACGCTAGCAGACAATCCCTGGCTCTGCCTCTAGCAGATAACTTGACCCTCACAGCAGCAGCCCAGATGAGGATGGATCAGCAGCTACTTATACCTGTGCGTAGCTCAGAAGCGTCAGTTGTTCGCTGGGCCTCTTCAGGGCCAGTCAGCTCCGAAAGCTGGCTCTACCGCTCTGGGTGCTAGAGATCTCTGCTGAGCCCAGCATCTACAAGACCTACCCAGTTGTTCATCAGCTCTTCCTAGAGCCACACAGCCTCAACAGCTCGCTCTCCACCACTGTGCGTGCTGGAGCTCTCTGTCAACCTCAACATCTCCCAAACAACCAGAAGCTCTTCAGCTGCAAACCCGTCTTTCAGACCTACCAGAGGATCTCAACCAGCAGACTTCGAAAACGTCGTCAACCCCTTGTCCTTGCCGCTTACTACTGGTAATGACATACCCCAAGACTCTTCAGGAAGTGGGCTAAGTCCCTTCACGACACGGAACAGAATAAATAGGGTCAGTTATTTACCTACATAGTCGAATCTGCCTTCTGCCCACCAGCTTAGAACCAGGTCCCCTCTAGTTACTTGCGTAGTTTAGTATGACGCGTGATGCCTCTGCTGACTGGACGATCACTACGCCAAGGAAGGTTGGTTTTGGTAAGGTGTTAGGTCAGGCGCACCCTCTGGCGGGGTTTACGGGTTTCCCTTTTAGTCCGTATGCGGTACTGATACATGTCCAGTGTAGAGGACTCGCCTTATAGCTTTGCAGCAGGGCACATAATTGGGTTGGGCTAGTGTGATTTTCGCTTCAAAGGGTGGCCTCTCAGTGGTATACCTGGGTGACGCATAACTTCAGACGGTGATATGACCTGATTTGTCTCTATAGCGCATAAGTGAGCCACAGGTAGGTTAGCGATCCGGTACTCGAAGCTTGTGTGGGCTTTTTTTGGGAGGAGTGGTTGATTCGAGTTTGAGGCTGGATGTTGGGACTTCCAAGGGCTCATCTGGGAGACTTGAATACTTTGCAATCCAGGTGTGTCTCCTGATTCAGATGTATGGGTACCTAGAAACAATCCTTGGGGATCTCTGGTGTGATGGGAATCAGTACATGGGGCAATACTTTGACTTGATCCTTTGGCGAGAGCTGATTGAGCATAGCAATGAGAGAGGGGGTAAACTCTTGCAAGCACCGAGAGGCAGTTAGCAACTGTTAAACATTTTCTTGGGTACCACTCAGATGGGAGAAAGGCATCTGGATTAGAACACACTCTCACGTCCACAGTGCGACCACAGGCGATGCTTAGTCCTACTGGATGTAGAACCATGCGAACGAAACATCTACCAACTCAACGGACACCCCATCACAGTGCTCTAAGCCTGAATTCGTGAGAACTGGGGAGTCAGGCCTCGTCGTCGACAATCCCTGCACATAGGTATATGCCTCAGAAGCACCTAGTCTTCCCAACTATGGGAAATGACCCCTCCAGCCCCAAAAGGGAGTGGAGATGGTGAACACTGAGTCGACAAGCTGGACTTGAGAGACGGAGTACCTAGATGTGGCTCTACCATTCTGCCTACCATGGTATGCAGAAAGGTTGGCTGGTGCTATTGTGGGTGGATGTTCTAATGGTGCAATGGCTCGTATGAATAGATTTCTGGTTACCTGGAATACCTTAAACTGTGTGAGGACCATTGGGACAGGTTCTACATATACTGGAAATATAGAAGTTATGTTGCACTACCTCCTAACGCTGCCAAGAGCTTAGAGAAGCTTAACCCTACGTTATCCAGGCAATGGCAATCTGTTTATAGGCTAACAATGATGGGATAGACGAGCGCTATTAAAATAACAAACTGGTATTATTCACTACACATGTGTTGCCCTGAAAGGGCCGCAGTGTTTAGGTGCGTAGACAATGTTTAGCATAGAATCTTCAGCACAAATGCGGTGAAGATTAAGCAGGTTGAGGATGGCTATGGTGAAGAGGCGCGGTGGAGACCAAGGAGAGGGGGTTTCCTTCCGCACGAGTGCGGTGAAGGAAGGGCAGGTAGAGCTAGGAGCGAAGCGAACAGGATAGCTGGGTAGCTGCAGACTGATTAGACAGTACAATTGATTAACGTCTCAATGCATGCCAATAATAGTACTCCGTTGAAATCAGGTGGCAAGGCTTGCTTACCGATGAGCTGAAGTTGTTTATATCATCATTGAAAAAACGTCATGCATCAATTTGCCCCCTCTCCGCTGTGACGAAAGCTCATCCTTAAAGGCGTGAGGTGAAAAACAAATTCTTTTGAAGGAATAAGGCACTGTTCCCACAAGAAAAATTTATTTTCCTCTTGGTAGTGGTAAGACTCCTTTGAAGGGTAGCATGGGTTGAGACAGAAATTCCTTTGTAAGAATGAAGATCTGTCCTCTTAACAGCAATTTTTTTTCTTTCCCAGTTTGCTTCTGTTGGTGAAACAGCTGTGTGTGTTTCTCGTACTTGGTGGTCTGGCATGCTCTTGAGCTTGGGCGATGTGAAGAATCTGCTGGCTCGGAGGAATGGCTGGGTGGCCACAGGTGCAGCGGCAAAATCGTATTTTGTTTCTTCGCTGACTGGCTGGCTAGACATCGCCGTCTCTCTCAGATACATGGCGAACTGGCGTTCTCTCTCTCTCCCCTTTCTCCTTGGTCTCGTAACTGTGCCGAACTGCAATGGAGTTCAAATAGTATTAATTTCATGAGCTCTTCGTGTAGGAATTTTTACTTATTTTTGTGTAAGGTAACGATTCATACACAAACTTTGCCGGACAACCAACGATAGAGAAATCGTCACTACGAACAACTTACCCCAACACTATCTTGAGTTCCACTCATCTTCAGGGGGTGGCTTGCACTACTTCCAGGACCAAGTATTCATGCACCCCATCACGAAGTCCGCTAACACATATTTACACACTAGCTTATAGAAAAAAAATACTGAACATTACCGCCCGCGAGACCAGCTGAGGTCTCCAAATTTTAGTCACAATACAAATTCACTATGTACAGGTCTGCACAGATGTCCCTTCTGTGTACGAAAATCTACCACTCGAGTAACGCCATACTTTCCAGGGTGGAGCTTGACGACCCTTGCTAAACACCAGCCCAGGGGTGGAACACACATTCTCCAACCAGAAAAAGCTCTCCCACGAGTCCTGGTTGCTGAATTTGCCACTTCCCTCGGGGTTGTAGTTGCTGCAAATATTCTTTATACCAACGTATCCAGAACTGGTTGGCTAGTGCGCATAACATTTTCCATCTTCTGGACAAACATATATTGCCATCACCAACTTCTTTGTAAGACTGGGGTACAGCAACAGAGGCCTACTGATTGGAAAGTGCTTGGATGCAAGTGCTACCATGTCACATGGATCAGAAGACAGGTGTTAGGGGCCGCAAATTTAGAACAGCCTCAACACGAGTGGTGAGTGTCATCAGTTCCTCGAGTGTCAGAACTTGATTGCCAACTGTACGCCTGAGATGGTATTTGATTGAATTAACTGCAGCTTCCCACAATCTTCCCTGATGAGATGCAGGAGGCAGGAAATGAAAACTGATGTCATGCGCCAAAGAAAAGTTTTCCAGGAGCGGTGATTTGAGCAACTGTTTAAAAGTCTGACAAAGTTGCCTTGAAGCACCAACAAAGTTGGGGCCACAATCGGAATACAGACTAGTACATAAACCTCGTCTTGACACAAATTGAGTAAGAGCAGCAACAGATATGTCTACAGTCAGATCGGTTACAACTTCGATGCAGATAGCTTATGTGGCAAAACTTATGTAGATAGATAGGTATGCCTTCTGCGGAGAACATAAATGCAGCTTATTAACTCTGATGGAGATCGGTCCAGCATAGTCCACTCTAGTCTACACAAAAGCTCCAGCAGGTGTGACTTGTTCAGTAAGTACATGAGCCATTAGTGGAGGATTGTTGACAGGCCGGCACTGGAAGAAACGTGCACACTTGAAGACCCAAGACCGGATCAAGGATCGAGCTGACAAAATCAAAAACTGTTGAGACACAAGAGACTGCAGTAAGTGTGGTGGAGCATGTATGTACTTTATGTGACGATAATCTACCAAAGCTTCAACAGCAGTATGGTCTTTTGGCAATATGATAGGGTGTTTTGGGACATATTTTACATTTGCATGTGACAAACTCCCGCTCGCCTTAGAACATTCTGCTGAACCAAAAATGGTGTCAAGCGCTGCAGTTGCGTAGAACAAGGTTTCCCCCTTTGGAATCGCTTCAAGTCATCTTCGAAACATGACCTTTGGACACATCTACACACTACGGAAGTTGCTTGCTCAAATTCAACAGATGATAGGATTTTGCTGTTAGGAGGTAGCCCCTGGCAGTACTTCACAAAACACATAACATAGGCCATGGCTCGAACAAGTTTTGACCAAGACGAAAACTTCTGTAACAGTGGAAGGTCTTCAGGAGGATCATGTGTGCTCACAAGAACCAGCTGGGATGACTTTAGTTCTGGGACATCTGAAGTCTTATTTGCTAGGGACAGTGGCCACTGATCAGGTGGATTCATTAACCATTGAGGGCCATGCCACCAGAGGACATCACAACTTAGTTCATGGGGAAAGAGACCACGAGAAGCACAATCTGCAGGATTGTCTCTAAAAACAACATGTTTCCAACACTGAGGTGGAATCCATTCCTGGATTTGAGCAACTCCATTTGCGCACAAAGGTTCTTAACAGGTAGGGTTGAGTCTTAAGAGCTTAAGGTGAGACCTACACTAGAGTCAGTCCACGCATGACTGTCTGTGATTGTTAAATGTTGGGCGAGGAAGGCATGACAATTGTGCATCAATTCTGCCAGCAAATGAGCACCGCACAGCTCAAGTCGAGGAAGCTAAACTTGTTTTAGTGGAGCTACCCTAGACTTGGACACTATGAGATGCATGTTGACATTCCCATCAGAATCACTACTTCTCAAATACACGACAGCTGCGTAGGCTCGTTCTGATGCATTTGCAAAGCCGTGTAGCTCTACACAAGCTGCATCAGAACAAACAAAACATGGCAAACTAAGGGTTTCACGGTGGACAAGTCCTTTGATATACTGATTCCACTTCTCTCGTGTTGGTGATGGTAAGGGGTCGTCCCAACCAACTCCTTGGGTCCACAACCACAGTAGTCAAATTTTGCCCACACTACCACTGGAGATAACCAGCCCATGGGATCATAAATGTGAGCTATCTGTGAAAAACAAAACATTTGATTGGGAAACCATTGCAGATATTTAAATGGTAAAAGAAAACATCAGTCTCTGGGCTCCACTGAAGACCCAGGATAGTCTCTACAGGCTCGGATGAAAAGTTAAGCACTTTGGGATTCTCACAATGAGATAGAGGAATGTCGTCCAACAACTGTAGCTGGTTACTCGACCATCTCCGTAAGTTCAAATCTACCCCTTTGTAAGAGTTCAATCAACTGATTCTTTAGCACAAATGATTCCTCCACCGATGATGCACCAGTTACATATCATCTACAAAAAATGTGATTTTGAAGAGCATTTTGTGCCAGCGGATAATGGAGACCCTCATCGGTGGCCAACTGGTGTAAGGTACGAATCACCAGAAATGGAGGCGTGAGTGCATAGGTTACAATATTAAGTTGGAACACTGCAAGTGGGAGAGAGGGGTCTTCATGCCACAGAATAAGTTGATATGGTCAATCATCCTCGTGGATTAGAATCTGCCGATACATTTGCTTTATGACGCAAGAGAAAACCACACTATAGTCTCTGAACCATAAGATGACATCACATATCTCATTTTGAAGCTTCGGTCCAGAGAGAAGAGTCTCGTTGAGGGATACACCATTTGAAGTCCTGGCACTACCACCAAAAACCACCCTCAATTTGGTGGATGAAGTAGCCATTTTGTACACACTCTTATGAGGGATAAAACATTCAGAGGTTTCTAGACTTTCTACCTGTTGGGCGGAGCGGGCATAGGGTTCCATATGACCTGAAGTAGCATAAATCAGCCATGAAGTCCTTGTACATTGTTTTCATGTCAGGTTGAGATGGGAGTTTGCGCTCCAGAGCATAGAATATGTTTTCTGCATTTACATATGAACTTCCGATACGCTGTCCCTCAGATTTGAATTCTTCTCGAGAGTGAGTAGCCATGAAGTGAGTCTCACAGAAGTCAACATTCGGTTGTTTCGCACATACATGAGGGGATTCCTCAGTTTCCCAAAACTGTTTGAGAATTGAGTCTAACGAGTCCTCAGTCCCCACAAACATGGAAATCAGCTCTTGATCAAAGCTGGCATTCAGTTCAGGGTATTCTTCCAGGAGCATCCAACCATATTTAGGCTCCATCACAACAGGAATGTGTTGACCTAGTTCAAGTCGCCCACTCATACAAACTCATGCATAGATGTCAGCACCCAGCAGCATATCAATGGGGCCAGGTGTGTCAAACTGGGGATCAGCTAATGGAAGAGACCCCAATTGGTTACGGTTATGAACACATTGAGATACAACAGAGGATTGGATTTTACAACTGACAGTTCCTTTCTAGTTGACTGTACCATGCGCAAGACCACAGACCCTTTCCTTGACCTTTTGAACAGGTAAGGGCAGCATTTTTGCAGCTGCCTCTGTTATGAAGGACACCTGAGATGCACTGTCCAGTAAGCATCGAACCACGTGCGGTTTACTGTCAGCATTATACACAGTCATCAGGGCAGCAGATAACACTGAAGTACGACTACGAACTGAAAAGACACCCACAAATAGTGCACTCTCAACATCAGCACTTGAAGTATAATTTTCAAAATAAGTTACTGGATTAGGCATAGATTGACCATCAAAATGACGTAGAGTATGATGCCTCTGTTTGCATCGAAAACACGTATGAGCTGAGGAACATGACACTACAGTATGGGCTGTTCCCAGGCAGTTGAAGCAGAGTTTCTTACTGTGAGCTATTGACTATCTTTCTGATTGCAAGGCATTAACAAACTCGGAACATTTATATACAGAATGAGTGGTCTGCTGACAGACAATACACAACTTTCACTGATTGGGCTCAGAATTAGTTACAAATACTGATTTGGGTGGTTGTGTTACACAACTTATTTTTTGAAAGTTGGCCTTCTGGGCTATTTGACTGGTGATTGTTTTGACTCCTATATCAATGGCACAGTCCATAGTAGAAACCCTTTAAAGCAGAAACTCTACAAGTTCTGAAACCTTAGGTATATCATTAGTCCGCCCTGCATGCGAGCTTTCAAACTGAGTATGCAGTTCCACTTCCAACTTTCTCATCAAAACTGTGACAAGAACAGGATTTTCCTCAGTTACATTACAGCCTAATCCATCAAGGGCTCGTGCATTTTCATTGACTGTGCTGACAAAATGCCTAATGGATTTGTGATTTGTGTTGACAGAATGCAAATCAAGAATTCTGTTTATATACAATGTTGTCAGCTTTCGCTAATTTTGATACTGAGATGTAGGACGTTCCCATGCCACAGGATAGTTCTCAGAAGAAATTGGGAGATTTTTTTATTAATTGTAAGGCTTCTTCTGTGAAACAAACCATTAAATATTGAAACTTTTCAACATCAGACAGACAACGATTGTTGTGAATGGTGACCTGATACAACTGCGAAAAAATAGGCTAGTCTTTCCAATGACCAGAAAAAGTACGCAAATTGATCTTGGGAAGCCTTACATTTGCAGATGGACCTGCAACAGGTGGAGTTGATTCACTCTGAACAACATGCTTACCCAAAAACGAAGCCACAATACCACAAATGTCAGACAGTAAACTAAACAACTCATTACGTTTAGAGGTCAAAATATTTTCATCCAAGTCATCAGGAAGTAGATCTGACTGCAGTAAAACGTCACATATTAAATTTACAGTACTATCAATTGCCTTCAATTGCACACCAAGCGAGTTTACCTCATGCACAATTTCTACAGTAATAAGTGGAGCACTTGTTAATGCCTGAAGACGCTCACTGGTGTGCCGTAATTTAGTTTCCTGAAGTTTCAAATTTCAGTAAAAATGCCTTGAAACCCATGTCAAAAGATATCTACAATGAAGAAAGCGAAACAAATGGTAGGCCTACAGAGAAGACAATGCCCTAACCTATCGTGTCATAGCACAAGTGAGGGTATGTACATCTGATTAGCTGTAAAAAATCGAAAATATCCTGGCTAATTAAAAAATACACGAAGTAACAAACACAATTGAGAAGAGAAAAATGGGTAAAATTACTCACCCAGGTGGCGAACTAATTTGCGACAGAGTGGATAACAAAACAAGAAATTAACACAGCACAATCAACATTGCATAAGCTATCACAAATACGTTTAATCCCTTGTAAACGGTAAAATGAGGGCAGATATCTTGTTTCTTCACAGGATGTCTGAACAGCGGGTGATTTTCTGCGGTAGTGTCGGAACTTGATTGACAAGCGTGGGAGATTGCAAGTGGGTAGCACATGGAATTGAGTGATAAAATAACCAACGCATAATCGCTGATCGGTATCACACGTAGCGCAAACCAGCCTGGAGGACCAAAAATGTTCTGCAATTCATACACAAACTTTGCCGGACAACCAACGATACAGAGATTGTCACTACAAACAACTTACCCTGATGTCATCTTGAGTTCCACATGATATTCAGGGGGAAGTGTGCACTACTTCCAGAACCAAGTATTCATGCGCCCAATCACTAAGTCTGCTGACACATATTTACACACTTGCTTATTTTTATTAATAAAAAAAACCCACTGAGATTGTTGATGCGATGCTCTTCCATTAATGCGTACCGTCCTACATAAAGAGTATTATTTACTGGATACTAACAAAAATATTTAGCACAGTGGAGCTGTGAAAAAAGGGATAAGCAAATACTTGGCGCAGAATAGTAACGACCCTTGGGGAATACAAATATGATTGTTAGTTATAGCAATTAAATATTAAATAAATAATAAAAATTGCCCAATGCCCCACTTAGGCAAGTGTCGGCTATGTTCCTCTGCTGTGGCTGCCTGGGCAGGAAGAAAGAAAAAAATGGCCTCTATTCAAAACTCTTACGTGTCAACTGATCAGACTAAGGAGAGCAGCATCATCTGCGAACATCAACGTTATAGCATGCGTCGATGGTAAAATGAACAATTTGGAGGTCATATCTATTTTTTCCTTAAGCCATTTGTTATCCTTTAACCGACTTTTTAAATAAATACTACAATGTAAGTAATAAACACAGTGTATAAACTCAACCGAGCTTGGATGTTAATGTGTAAGGCTAAACTAAAATATATTTATTGACTATTAAAAATTAGAGGGTTTCAAAAATGTTCACTTTACCGTGAATAGTCTATATGTGCAACTATTTTGAGCGACACATAATCTTGATAAAATGTCTACGCTCGCCAGGCACACAATTGCTCTACGCTGGTGTGTGAATGCAAGCCCGTGCAGCCGAGACACCTTTTTTTTCTTCGCTTTGCTAGACACCAGCTTCTCCTCTCGAAGGCATGTCAGGGGATGAACAAAGGTGCGTGACTGGGAGAGACACAAAGAGGGGAAGAGAGAGGAAGCAGGGTCACAAAGCTCGTTGCTAAAGGGAACTACTTCCCCTCTCATCAGGCGTGTAAGGGGAAGTAACAAGCATGTCTCGTACGCCACACCATGCCACAGTGTCAACAGATGTGTTGGGAAGACAAGGCACTAAACAAAGCGCAGTATAGCAGTTATAAATGGTGACGTGTGCAACGTACTTCACATCCACTTTCTACTAGACGTTTGCATTAACAACCAGCTTAGAAACTACAGTTGCGGGAAATCTTAGAAGAAGGGACCCAAAATATACTTTGATCGACGCACAATGAGATAACTGATACAAGCGGTTTATGTTTACATTATTTACATAGGTATTTCACCGGGACCAGAAAAAAATGTTGGTGGATGCGGTTTATCGGTACAAGTGATAACTACATATCGAGAGTCACCTGTATTAAGGATCACTATTGACATTGGAGTTTATTAAAGCATCATGTAAGGAAAAGCCAACCATCGCGTACTCGCCACAAAGGCAATGCACACACATCTTAAGAGGCAACTCCGGGGTTGGTCGTTAACTCAATTCCGGCAGAGCCCAAAGTATTAGAATACTATTCCATTCTTAGAATTAAGTTGAATTGGTAGCTTCCTGCTCCGTCTGATGGTGGGAGACCTACCATCCTCTCTCGACCTTTGGTGGAAACTCACCTAGGAGTATTGTCAGTCACAAGAACTTCTCAGACTTTGTAACTCATGCTAGGTTGGCGAAAGGCTAAGCAAGTGGGACACAGTGGACCTGAACTCCTACCAGATTCATACACGGCCATTCCTCCCCGCCAACCTCAAGAACCTGTAAGCTGCACCAGCACCACTCCACAGCAGTCAGCGTCGGCTGCTGTTCCGCCACCGGCCACACCCCAGCAGCCGCCAGCAGCAGAGAGAGCGCAGGCACCGAGCGGACAGCAAGTAAAGAGGTGGAGGATCACAGTGCCCACATCACTAGACTTTGTTCCCACATGTAAACCAACATGGCCCATGTTAGGTATATAACTACAAACTGCCCAAGCAAAAGTAACTCCTCCTTGGAGCATGATCCCAACGATTCTGACATTGTATGTTTATTTGAAGGCCACCTCTAATGCTAACGTAAAACCTGTGTACCACAGGTCACTGGAAGTAAAGTTCACCCTAGGGGCTGTAATCCCCAAGCTCTCGACTTGTCAGAATGCTTGCTCTAAATAAAAGTATCCTCACAGCGTGGGAATACCCACCCCTCTTTGCAGAGATAGCCAATGATCTTGTGTGTGATTCCTGTCGAAGTTACGATTGCATTCTATCCACATTCCTGTTTTAGCAACATACTTATAGAAGGAGTACAGAGGCTTTATTCCTCGCTCCGCCCACGCCAGGCTGGGCACAGTTATAACCTTTCCTCGTTACAACTGACTCTGCGTCACTGTACCCGGTGGCTTAAAATGCATGTTTCAAGACAAACAGGCTTTTGTGTGTGGTCTGAGGAAGGAAGTTGTCAACTCAAAATCACCAGATCGTTACACCTTGATGGTAGGTGCTGCAATTTTATGGGAATTTCAGCCCCTCTTTGGTGTACCACCAAAGAAGAAACATGTCTGTTATAAGGCGACCAAACCTTCGTCTACTTTTTTTAAATTTCATATAGAGGAAAAATAAATAAAAATAAGAACACAAACAGGTACCTCATGTTGCACACCGGGCAGATTGATGTCCTGTGACTGGTGGGTGAACACAGACAGGCAAGCCAGCAGAAGGTGAATGGCACCCACATCTACACTTGTCCGCCTCAGCAATACCCCATCATTTGTGGTCAGCGGGGAGGAGTCAAATAACTGGCGGAGTACTTGGAATGGCAACGTATGCAGCGAGCCGGCCACCGGTGACAAGAAGATGTCTCCTAAACACAATAAACCACGTACCACACAAATTCATAACAATGGTAAATATTCGGTATACCAAAACAATAAATAAAACTAAACAACTTTCATTTTCATCTTGGTAAGAAATTCAGTTACCAAAAGTTGTGTAGCGAAACAAAAATTCTTGATTTCAATGAATTTTTAGGTGTTTAATGAATATTTATTTAGAGTAACAGCAAAGAAAATTTTGTCCTGTAAAGCATTTTGTCTGTTTTCATTATTTTATATCAGAAGCAACTACAGAAAATAAAAAATTTTACCTTCATTATCGCTTCAGTTTCACGAAAGTTCATTACATATATAGTGTTTTCGTTTTGTGAGAAAACAAGTCACACCCGTACAACCCTAATGGTTAATCATGGAAAAACCTTAAGTGTCTTAAGTATCAGGAGTTAAACATTCCAGTTTATAAAATGGATATAGAATTAATCCTCTGATGAGAGATTAAATAATTCAACAAATGAAGTGTCATTTTTGGCTTATCACTACACACACCTGTTTTTTCGCGGCGTGCAAAACTGCAAAATTTTCACAGAAATTGATTTATCTCAGCAAAATTTACTAATTTTCATAAATCTGCAAAATAATCACGAAAATAACATACTTCTCCACATAATCAATATATTAATAGTACAGATTACTATACATTTGTACGATAATTATTGTGAGAATTATGATATATAATGCAGCATCCAAGATATATCACAAATAAACTGTATATATTTCAAGTATACAATATATATCATGATACATGCAAAATATATATTGTAATATTGCCCAATAATCAGTAACAACAAGATGCTAAACAAAGATGCCGGACATGTGTAGTTGTGACAATATTTGACCATAATAAAAAATTTTCTCAGAGGGGTTTTGTTGAGTGTTGTAAGTAGCCTGTTTAAAATGCTGTGAGGGGTTGAGTCCGAATAGTGACGAGGAGTATAGTGTTAATACGAGACATACAACACGTGTGTTTTTGAATTTGGCACCACTAAAGAGTGCCACAACTTCAGTTCTCCTGGCTGTTGTGGCCGGACTCATGGCGTTCCTTAGACTTCAACAAATCTTAAATGTGTAAGTTTCAAGTCAAGACATTTGGTCCTCCGGGCCAGATTAAGATCCATGTAATTTCTGTTGTCTTTTGCTGTGTTTACACGAGTATTTGATTCGGTGTGGCTTGTTCGTGTTGTTATCGCCTTGCTGCTCTAACCTCTTTGTCTCGCCAGCACTGGCTTTGTTCACAGACACACAGCATGGAACATGTTTTGTGCCGTGTTACGAACGTGTGTGACCAAAATTCTACAGTATGATACACAATCACAAACTAGATGTTCAAGTAGTGGGAACTGGTGCATTCTGTTGTTTCGATTTACCGTGGCCGGTAATATTAATCGTGATTGAATGCTTGGTCTATGAGCGCATTCTATACACTGCGCGGTTCGCTTTAGTTGTGGGTTGAAGTTTTGTGATTCAAGAATTTTATCTCTCACCATAGCTGACAATGCTGCAGCATTACAGCAACGCTTGGAATGTGTGAAAAATAGGCTACGGTGGGCCGCCAAACTTGCCAAAAAGGTTCCCACAGATCCAACCAGAAGGCTGTTTTCTGCTACCTGCCGCGATTTAGACCAGATACGCTCGGATTTGAAGACGATAATCTGGCCTACAAACTAATAAAGGACAAGATGGACTTCGATGCTGCGACACACTCAGAAATGTTAGATCATTTTGATGATTTATTCTATGAAATTACTGCAATTTGCAACTCCTTAGAACCCAGTAAGGAGTCTACCAAGCCTACACGCAATTCTTGCTCAGCCCCTTCATTCCCTCGTCGCCCCACCATTGAACTTCCGCAATTCAGCAGTAATCCTATTGATTGAACAAGCTTTACAAACTTATCGAGTGCCTTGGTGGCTGAAAATCTAAATCTCACTAATGTGGAGCGATTGTCGTATCTAAAATCATCCTGGTTCACATGTGCATTGCCTGTAATCCAAGCATTGCCGCTTACAGAAAGGAATTATGAAGCGGCCTGGGAATTATTGAACAAATGATACAATAACAAAACTTATTGTGTCTTTACACATAGATGCTATCATGCATGCTCCCCCAATATCATCATATTCTCTAGCATCAATAAATGGGTTACTGTCGGTCTTAGATGAACATATTGCTGCTCTGCATGTATTAGATGTTGATGTAGATTTGTGGGACCCATTGCTTCTCCACATCATTGAGAACAAGTTGAATCCCCTTTTGCGCAAACCAATGGGAACTTTGCATAAATGACAAGATAGCTGAACTGCCAAAGGTGACAGAATTGTTTATATTTCTAGAAGGGCACCGCACTGCCATGCCGCTGAATTGCAACTAGCCACTGTATCACAACCTAAGTCAAGGTCAACTATGCAGCAACACAAATCCATACTTCGTCATTCCCAGTCACAGTCATTTAGAGTGAACAATGTGAATGTTAAGTGTGCTGTCTGCAATGATCAACATGACGTGTATCAATGTCCCCAATTCTTAGAGGCGTCTCCCCAAGAACGGCATAATCTAGCTAAGACTGCTCAGGCTTGTTTTAATTGTTTACGTGGTTCCCACCAGTTGAGGGCAGGTCGGTCAAATAAAAACTGTCGTACCTGCAGCTTTCAACGTCACATATTACTACACTTTGCTGAAGCATCATCTACAGACCACAGTGAGGAATCAATAGTGCCTGGTACTTATTCCCTAATATATGAATGTCCTGACAGAGACATCCCATCAACAATACTCCTGTCTACTGCCCTGGTGGAGATTCTGTGTGGTAATGATATTTCACAGACAGTGCATGCTCTACTTGATTTGAACAGTCAATAAAATTTTATTACTGAGGATTATGTGAGAAGGCTTGGATTAAGGCACAAAAGAACATCATTGCCAGTGTACGGCATCTCCCAAGTGCTAGTGTACACTCCAAAGGGGATAATAGATTGCCTATTAACTCCAGTTGGCCAAGATTGCCCTCGACTTGCTCTCGCTGCATTTGTCTCGTCAAAAATCACTGCCAGAATTGAGACAAATTCATTGGCCCACCTTGCTCAGCTTAATCTCGCTGACCCACATTATGCTAATCCTGGGTCAGTGGATTTATTGATAGGTGCAGATCTCTTAACCTATGTGTTGAAGGGTGGTACTATAAGCCAAGGTAGAGATCTACCAGTGGCGGATGACACAGTCTTTGGACGGGCAGTCATGGGGATGCCTCTGCACTGTTAATGAACTGTGTTTCACTTCATGCATACTCACCTACACAAGACAAAGCAGTCCGACAATTGTGGGAGATTGAGGAAGTTGCAGTGGCTGGAAGGCCTACCTCAGATTACCTACGATCCGCGCAAGTTTTTGCTGCATTGCCGAAGGCATGAAACCGGTTGGTACAGCGTTGCCTTACCCTTCAAGGAGCGCCAGCCTCACTTCAGAGAAACATGAGTGCAAGCCCTTTATCGGTTCCATAACCTTGAACGTAAGCTAAATCGTGATCCAAGCCTGGGAGCATCTTACACATTGCACAATTACAGCGGTCAAGCAGGCTAGCGTTAAGGGTCTCGACTAGAAAACTAAATTTTTTTTCTTCAACTTTATAATTGAAGAGATCTTCCTGATGAGAGGGAACCACTTCTTTCCCTACTCCGCCGAATTTGTCCGATAAGTCTTCATCGCAACGGAAAAGGGTGAGAAGGGGGTGGTGGCGAATTGACACATGCCGCTTCCCTGTTATACTACTAAACGACTCCGACTCATCTGCCTCATATAGTTCTAAGTCACCTGAGGGAGAATCAAACCTCGGCAACAGATTACACGAGTATTCTTAGGTAGCCACAACATTGGACGGTGATTCTAAATACGTGGAAAATAAGGTTGCGCAAGCCACCGAGCTCACCCCCCTCCCTCCGCGTTGTGAGCCTACAAGCAGTCACCCGCCTCAGGGCTAAACCGAGCGCAGCCGAATATGCATGAAGCCGAACGGCGGGTAGGTATCTACCCCCACCTCGCACGACCCCCACCTCGCACGAGAGGAACTCCATGAGGTGACATCACATCTCCCACCACAGCCTGGCGTTGCATCTAACCTGCAGGCCTGGGCTCGGGAGTTATTCCTTGCTCTAACATTTCGTGTGCTGGGCCTTCTACTGCTCAACAGTCTTCGGCAACCACCAGAGGCTGCTACTATTGATGTTGCCAGACGCTCCTGCAGCCTTCACCAGAAGCTCCATTGCTGTCACCAGAGGCTTCTGCTGCAGCCACCTCCAGCTACCAGCAGCTTCATTGTCCACAACCACCACCACACCACCAGCTTCCAGAAGATACCATTGTCTACAACACTACCAGCTACCAGAAGCTGCTCTTCTTCTTCTTAACCAGCCTACACCAACACCTTCCGATGCGGCCTCTACCTGCTGTAAGAGGCCACTAGACCTACTGCTCTTAAAGTAGTGTTCCCCTTATCTATTTTCTCTTCTAGACATCCCATGTATAGAGTAGCTGCGAATGAGCTGTTTTCATAACCGTCAACGCCATTAGATATCTTGGGTAGTTTAGGAACACGTCGCCTACACCTGTATACCATAGGATACGTCCATATACACTTTCTACTTGGTTAGGAGGTAGCACACGTCACTGTATTTATTACGACTAATGAATACTGATTGTTCCTTTTACTGAGGGTATCTGTTCTAGAGGTATTTCCCTTGACCAGTATAAATAATATCCACTGTATGTTGTCAACCAAGACCGGGTTTTAATCTTTTTATATATCCGTACGAACCATAGAGTAGGGCTGTGGAGTCCCTTCAGGAATCCATACGTCTGATACACACACCATTCGACGGCAACCCGTTCTAAACCCCGGGGATAGAACGGTAGAGTCCTAACCACTAAAAACTCATCCAGCAGGGGCAAGACATTCACCCAAAGCTGTATCCTAACCAGAGCACCTACGGTGCTAGCGGGGATATTTGCTTGAGACTGAAGGCCTAACCCCTGTTACGACCCTTGCCCAATAGTGGTAGGAAGGAGACCCTCTAGGTCTTCGCACCTGTGCCGGGGGACTGATTACAGCACCAAGCTCATGCCGGCAACCACTATTGGAAAAACACTTAGC